>VWZV01006847.1:1869432-2301759 GCA_013397155.1 Irena cyanogastra
TTTTTTTTGAAGTTTTTTTTTTCCTTCCTTGAGGCTACGTATTTTATCCCAGTATGTTTTGAATTATCTGTTCTCAGTGGAAGTTACGCAGGCAGCTTTTGACAAAACAGGATTAGTAATTGCTGGTTTTGTTGCTGAAGAGCACATGGGTAGGTTTGAACCAGTTGAGGATGCTGCTGAGCAGGGTAATTCCCCTGGGATGTTCCCAGCTGTCTGCTATGAGGAGCCCGTGAGAACTGAGGTGAGTTTCAGGCCTTGCAGTGTCAAATCTCAGGGTGTGTCTGGATCAACAAGAAGAGACGGTCGTGGTTTCAAGAGGGCGCCTTTTCCTTCGGAACTACTGTTTTGTAAACATTTCGTGTTACACTAACATGGTAACTCACATATTTGTGTGCATTTTCAGAACAAACAAACCCTTGACAAATGTTTTACCTGGCCTGTCACAAAGAAGGCGTTTCAGTAACTGGAAGCTTTAGGTGCTCCCTACATGAGCATCCCCTGTCAGGGCACCTGCCTGCCTCCTTTCAGCGGTGGAAGGGAGGCTGTGGGAGCAAGCAGGAGAACAGGAGCTGGTGAGTTGGGTTGGTCGCTGAAGAGCTGCGGTTTGACTTGGTGACTACAATGATTGGAATTTTTTTTAATTGAGATGGTCTCTCCTGGGGGTGAGTTAATCTTTAATCAGTTAATACTTTAGTGCTAGTAGAAAAATCTCATTATGTAATGCAGTAAAGAGAAAGGAATTTGGAGAAACAGAGCAGCAACAACTATTTATAAAGATGTGCTCACCAAAAGTGCCTGAAAACCAAAACCACATGGGTATTTCTGTGTAAGAAGTGGTAGAGAAGGGTCAAAAGTTAGAGTTCTGTAAGAAGATGAAGGTTGCCTTAGCTTTTTCCTCTAATAGCCAAATAAATTTCCATTGTCTCATCCCTCACACAGTCCTTTCTTCTACTGCCTGAGGTAGTAAGCAAAAAGGGGTAAACAAAACTCCCAAAGAGAAAATAAATACTGTACAGGTTGTGTGACCCAGTAGTAGACAGTGTCAACATGTAAGATTTTTCTTTGCTCCTTTTTGAAATTTTATTTCTTATCTTTGTAATAAGAATAAAATAGTAAAAGGTATATGAATGATATAGCATAGTGAGTAAATACAAGCAGAATGCTGCCTGGTTTTTTTGTGAGGTTGCTGTATGCCCTGTCTAGAACACACATTCTTCAGGTGATGGTTTGAGGAGGGTTTGTGTCAGGTAGTTATCCTTGTTGTGGTGAAAAGTTTATGCTGAACTTGGAAATAAGCGGTTTTATGGGAAAATCTGAACTATCTGACTTACTGTTAATGAAAAACTGCTTATTAGGAAACAAAAAAGAACTACTATGCTTCTTTCTGTGAGAAAACCAAACTGTTTGGTAAACATTGTCACTTTCTGTCAGTGCCCTCTCGGTTTCCTCTCTGTGCTTTGCAAGTATTTATCTCATTTCTTGACTTACAAGAACCTCAAGCACCAAGCAGCTCTGTCAGGGAAAGCATCGTGAAGCCAGATCTGCAATTGGTACCCAGAAATTCAGTCAGCTATGCTGTTATTGCAAGCCAAACTTGATTTTATTTTTTAACTTGTCCCACCCTCCCCACCTTTTGTTTGTCTTTTGGGAGTGGAAGCTTTGACTTGCCCTATTAGGAAAGGGACAATGGAAAGGAGGCAGTGTGAACCATCTCCAGGAAAAAGCTCCAGTTAGGTTATTTGTAGGGTTGTGTTCACTATGGTTTCTAATACCAGATCCTTCACTGGAAGTTCTTAAAATATGCAGAAATTGCATAATGGAAAAGAAACATCTCTTCAATCCAAGTGATGATGAGCAGATTTCTTATTTCCAAAAGTTAACCAGTTTTTTATACCTTTTTTTAAATTTCAGGCTGGTGTAAATATAGCTTTTTGTTCATATTAGATGCTTAAAGGCTTCTCTTTTGCTTTTACCAGCTACTAGATAGCTTGTTTACATTTTACTTTTTAAATTATTAAAAAACTTAGAATATCTTCTAGTGACCACCGCACCTTTCTTATATTATGGAAGAGTGAGAATGCATCATCTTTAGTTCAGTTGTTTTTAAAGCCAAGTTTGAAAGCGCATCTGTTGAAGGAACTTATTAGGAAATGCTTTCATTCTTGCTTGGGGGTGCCTCGGTGGTTTTTTTTTTTTTGCTCATCAACATCTGTTGTTTACTGTACTAATCGTGAAATGTAAGAAAAACTATCTGGGAGGAAGAACATGCAGCAGCTCCATGTTCAGCTCCTTACTTTTTGCGTCGCTGAGTTTTATATGTGTTGCTGCTGTGGTTATTTTCTTCTTTCCCACAGTTCGTGGGCAGTTTCCTGAGGGCTGAGGCTGATCCTAGCCAGGCTCACCTGGGAATATCAGACTCTGCAGCTCATCAGAGAACTGGGCACCTCCCTGTGAGATACAGAGTAACTGCAGTAAGTGCTGTAGCAGGAAATTGGTAGCTTGCTTTCAAAAAGGAGGTGGTGCAGGTAGTTTGCTACCAGTTGTATCTGAAGCAGAAATCAAACCTGACTTGAGATGTCAAAAAATTTTGATAGATTTGAGGATGCTTTTGCTTTTTTTTTTCTCTCTCCACTTTAAAATAATTGTATTGGTATTTCCTGAGTGGTTCTGTTTGGAATATCAGAAATTGCAAAAGCTGTGGTAAACCCCTTGGAATTATGAGCTGGTTTTCCCTTGTGTCCATTTTCTTTGTATAACTGTTTTATTACTTGCACATAGATGACTGGAATTGTGTCCCATAAACAAATCTCAGTCTTTATTCAGTGGGGTGTAAGCTCTTTTATTCCTCATGTCTTCATCAGTTTCTTGGTGAACAGAGACTTCTTGAATAATTTTTTTTTTCCTAGGAGGCCAATATGAGTAAAACAGATCAACTTGTCAGCAGTGACAGAAGATTACAATTAATTACAGCTGCTCTGCACAAATTCTGGTTAATGCTCAGGTGACTTCATATTGTGGGATGATTTACTTGGTGTGTGAGTGCCTGTTACCATAGGAGCTGAATATTATTGTAAAGGGGCAGAACAGTGAACTTAGGAAAGCTGTCCAAAAAGTATAATGTATCAGCTGATGTTGCAGCAATCAGTAGGCTTAGACAAGTTGGCCATGAACATTAAAAAAAAACCCAAAGCAAAGAAAGCAACACCTTTTTTTGCTTGCGTGGTGTGTCTCATTCTTGGTTACAAAATGTTATGCCAATCTTGCATTTCAAATAGTCCTTTTTCTTTGTCATGTTCTTTAGCAGATGTAGGGGTTTTTATGTGGTATGTGTGGTTTAAGCACTCATGGTTAAATACTTTGTGACTTCATCATGCACTATCACACGATAGTAGTTTGCTAAAAAAACAAATCCATGCTGTTTTTAATAAGAGTCTAAATCTAGCAGTGGTGTATGGGCCCATATTCTGTATGGCTCTTTCATTAAAGTACAAAACTGTTCTTGTTAAAATTGTTTTTCTTCACTCCATTTTGTGTTTTTTTTGCGCATCATCTTTCACTTTGAGGCATCCTCAGGGTGATTTTAATTAAGGATCTAAAACTTTATGGATGGTGGGGTTTTTGGTCTGTGTTTTTATCGGTTCTGTGTTTGTACTTATTGATAAACAAACACATGAAGAAAAGCACAGACCTGCATGCCCAGGAAGCTCTGAAGAGCATTCAGCAGCACAAGCACCCAATTTGCTCTCCAGCTCATCTTACAGAGCAGGTTGTGTTGCTACCAGGTGGGCACCTTGGAAAACAGCAGTGGGTGTGGTACTGCCTCTATTGGTTGAGTCACAGGTCAGCTGGAGTAGGCCAGACTTAGAGGAATCGTGTCAACCTGAGTTTATGTAATGTAGACTCGATTTCTAAAAATAATAGTGGATCAGTGGTTACTTTCCAGGCAGGAAGGACACAAGTGCTGTAACCAATTCAGGATGAGCAGTTGGTGCAAGCAGATCATTGAGGTGCCTTTGTGTAGCTCTGTCCTGCCACTGCAGTGTTCAGTGAGCTCTCCCCCATCCTACTCCTTCTGTTTTGGTGCTCTTTGCCTGTCGTGGGGACCTAGAAAAATGCTCAGCTAGTAATTTTCTGCCAAAACAACCCCTAATTTTCTTAGGGGGAGGTGACATGAATACTTGGATAACTTTTTTGCACTGTTTAATCCAGGTGAAACTTACTGTAGATCAGTTGTTAATTCCTTTGCCTAAAGGTCACCATGAGACCATTGTCAGATCTTGATTGCACTTATGCAATGCCTCTTTCTGATGCCTGGATGATAACCAGCTTTTGTTTGCTGATCCATCAGGTGAAACTTATGTTTAAACAAGTATATTTTCCCTGCTTAATGCATAACTGTTGGAAAGTTTACTTCAGTACTTTTCATAGCCTTCTGCAGTAGTTTGTTTTATCTACAGAGAATGATAAATCGATACGTGTGGCAGACAAAGTTTGGGGGAAGTGGAGTGGGGAGGGAAAGCATTTATTGCAATGTGCTAAAGAAGATAGATATTCTAAGAAACTCAGGCTTCTGCTGAGTGCTACAAACAGTGGTTTTATTAGAGGCTGGACCCTGAAGATTAGAATTTTGAGCAAGTTGGCTGCTTAACAGGCAGTTATAATGTTCATGTGATGGTGTCTGTGCAGGGAGGGCAAGTTCTGTGTTCAGTTTATTTTGGGGTTTTATGTTTAAATGGCTAAGCAGGAATCACTGATATTCCCCTGGATTTTTTTGTCTGTTTGTGATGGTGGCAGAAACCTGTACAGTAAAACTAAGTGTGCTGTGGTCCTTCAAATTAGTGTATCTTGCTTGCAGCTGAAGTTAAAAATACTCAGTTGATTTATACTCCTGTTTACAGTTCCCATGTCCCTCTTGGAGCTCCAAGGCTTGTGAACTATGTCTTGTCTATGACCAGATTCATACTGAAATATCTTACTCTTTATTTTAGGAGGTCCTAACCACAGTTGCTTTTCCTAGAGGAAGAAAATGTTGCGTTTTCCTACTAAATTGTAAGATTTCTGTTGGGAGTTTTTATTACATTTTGTTCCTTGTAATGTGTCAGCATAACCTATACAAGGACGTAGTTGTGGGGAAATTGGAACCTTCCTAATAGCATGTACATTTGGTTTTTAACTTATATGTAGCAGGAAAAAAGAATCCAATTTCTTTGTCAGGTTTTCAAATCCCCAAAGTGCTGAATAGTCTATTTCTACAAAAAATAAATACATGAAATGAATTTGTGTGACTTTTAGTTCTTGCATTCCACTATTAACAATTGTAATAATACCACTTTCTCAAGTTTCAGTGTTCAAGTAGTACAAGGGACTATCATGGTTTGGCATGAGCTGCTGAGTTAAGTATTGCTGGCTTGCACATTCCTGTTGGTTATATTGTAATCTTTACCTCCACTGGAAAATATGTCCTATTTTGAGTACTCATTTCAGACCCTTGGCTTTATGCCTCTCAAACAATGAAACATGCTAGTTTTCTTTAGTTTCAAACCTCTGTGTCAAAGAATTAATAGCTTTTATAAAAAAATATTTTTACAGTAGTGACCTTTGCTGTGAAGAACCTTTGGTGATTTTCATCAACTTTGAGCTTAAAAACTAGTATGTCTGCACGAGTTGGAGTTCAGCTACAGGAAATACTCACCTGACAAGGTATCTGAAGTAAAGAGCACCTGATTTAAGGGTTTCTTCTTGAGGATGCTACCTATTAATCAGTGGTGATAATATAATCTAAAATAATTTTGACTTAAGCAATTCAAACCATTCTTTGAACATAGCCTCAGCTCTTGTTCAGTATTTGTTTTTGTTTCTTGTCTCTGGCTCAGACCAGTATGAGTGTATTGCATGAGGCAAAGGAACTCTTCATGTTTCGGTGACTTTTATAGCTGATTTGTGTAAAGATATCTGCAGTGATATCCTCTTTAATGGAATGAATAGTTTCATGTTGAAGTTTTATTGATGTTTTGAAGGAATGCTCCTGAGTGAGAGTGTTATCTCACTAGATAGAGTCTCAGGAATCTGAGTAATCAACGAGTTCTCTCATGTGTGAAAGCAGGTTTTGGATATTGGGTGGAAAAAGTCTTCATGTCTCTGCAGAAAAAGATGGGCGTGATGGATAGGGCATTGAAAACAAATCCATAACTGTAACACTAAGTGTCTGGGTAAGTCACTTGCCTGGTAGCATAACTTCATTTAATTTTTCTGCTGCAAGCCAGATTTCCTGGAGAGGTTGATGGACATATAGCAGCACTGCTCTGTCCTACCTATTCTCCTGCTGTACAGCTCTTCTGAAGTAATAGACACCAGGGCATAGAAATTGGGAAGGCACACTGTAGGCATGTGTCTGCAGGACTGTTCAAGGAAAACCTTTACTGGGAGACCCAGGAGCGTGGTACATCCCTGAAGTGCCTGATGATGATGCATGGGTAGCAGACAGGTGGAGCTGCAGGGCTGCAATTCCCTGAGGCTGGAGAGGTGTGGTGGGATAGCTCTGGGGACTGGAGTCTGTCTGTGACAGGGTCTGTGGGGTGCTGAGGAGGAGGTGTTGCCCTTTTATGTGGGGAAGTGACAGGATTGCAGGGAGCTCTGCCTTGCAGCACCCCAGCAGCCATTTGAGAGTGCAGGGTCAGCAGTGCTGGGTGGTTTTACAGGTGGCTGCTCAGACCATCTGATTGGGAAGAAGCAGCACATGAGGCCTTCAAACAACTGGAGGGAGGCTCCTGTTTGCAGTTGATCGCCATGGAGGAGTTTAACCCCTCTGTTCTCTGCTGGAGCAAGAGCCTGGCAGCCTACAAGCCATGTAGGAAAGTTTCTGGAATGCTTTTGTGACAGCTTCCAGACAGGTGATCAAGGAAGTGACAGCAGGAACTGGTTTGCTGGGCTTTTGCCTTGCTTGCAAGGAAAAATTAGTCGTGAATGTGAAGATAGAGGGCAGCTGTTCAAAGCGACCCTGGCAAGCTGAAGAAATGGCCCAAAGGAATTTCATTAAATGCAGTGAAAGGGAACATGAAGTGCTGCTCCAGAGGAGAAAAGTGTCACAGGTTGGGGCCTGACACACTGTGCAGCCCTGGTGAGACACATCAGCCACATCAGGGCTGGGTCCAGCCCTGATCTCCCCAGTGGCAGAGAGACATGAGCATTGTGGAGGAAACCCAGCAAAGGGCCACAGTGCTACTGAGGGACTGACACAGGAGGGGAGGCTGAGACATCTGGGATTGTTTAGCTTTAATCTTGAGAAGGCACAGGGAACACCGTATGAGCTGTGTGTGTCAGAGGATATAAGCAGATGGAGCCAGAGTCTTCTCAGTGGTGCCTAATGACGGGACAAGCAGAAAAAAATGCCATTTAATGACTTTTCCTCTTTTTCTGAAAAGGAAATAATCCATAAAATCTGGAGACTTTCCAGTTTTTGCAGTGTTCAGTGTTGAAGTGAGGTCACTGCTGTCTTTTTTTGGACAGCAAAGGAATTAAAGAATTCTTAACTACAATTTCAGTTGTTGAGTTAAAATGCTAAATCTGAGATTGGACTGTAATATTAAAGCACATTGTTTATTGATGTTAGGTATTGGAGATGACTAAAAATATATTTCTAGGTAAATCCTTGATCAGATACCAGTATTAAAAATGGCAGTTTGCAGCCTGAAGTCTTCTCCATAGTTGATAAAATTGTGATTGTGTTAGGGGTCAATTTGCCTTCCTCAGGACATTGAGAAACATCTGCTGTGACAACTGCTCTGTACACCCCACCTTCAGCAGTCCCAGTAGGATTTGGTTGTGCTGGCCCCCAGGAAGATCCCTGCAGGAAGGCAAGATGATGGCTGGGTCAGGCAGCGGCTGCCAGGGCAGGTCTTGGTTCTCATGCACACGAGGGGTGCTGGGGGCTGTGTCTGGCTGCAAATCGTGGTGTTGGGGTGCTCTGGCCCACAGGAGCACAACTGGAGGGTCCCTGCAGCCTGGCTGGGTGAGCTGGGACATGGATCTGCTGTGACAGCACGCGAGTGCTGCTGCTTTGCTGCCTTCAGACAGCTTTTGAAGTGATAGTCCTACAAAGCTGTAGCTGTGGTTAGCTCCGTGTGCCTCTCACCTGCTGGAGGTTTTGCTGAGGCTCTGTCAGGGTTGGCTCCCAGGGATGGGATAAATTAACTGGGTGCTCAGTGGCTGAGCAGTGGGAGCTGGCTGTGGGCTGCATGGCCTGCCTGGTTCCAGGGGTGCAGCTCGGGGATGCCGTGCTCTGGGTTACGCTGCATCCTCCTAAGCTGGGTGTTCTTGCTGCTGGTATGTGAGCAAGCTGTGAAAACAGGACTTGGGAGTGCAGCTGGGGCTGGAGCGCAGTCCTGTTATCTCTGCTGCTTGGATTCTGTTGTGTAAACCACAGAACACGTTGCTCAATTTGTCCTTCCTGGAAGTGTCTTCCTTGCACATGTGAGTGAGGGCAAGCAGGAGGTAACTTGTTCTTTGGGTTTCTTCTCCTTTGAGGGTGAAAGGTTTTTTAAAAAATATATTTATGAATGTATCACTTGTGGTGAGAAAGACAATAATAGATGATGCATTTAAAAGGCATGAGATTTCCAGTCATTCTTACTACCTCCCAAATGGTCAGCTGCCAGCAGCTGTGTCTTGAATTTGGCATCTTGAGATCAACAGTTTATAAATGCTGTGGAGTAAAGCTCCTTTTCTATTGCTTAGATTTTTTTTTTTAATTGCCCAGGTTGCCATGCCTTAGAACTTTAGAGATTAGATTTTGTCTCATTCCTTTAGGGGGTGTGAACTTCTGGGGCACACTGGTCACTTGAGGCGGTGCTTTCCAGGACACCCACACAATCTGCTCTCTGAAGATGTAGTTAGCCCTTGATCAGTGATAGTTGTCTTTGCAGATAAGTGTTTTAGCTGTTACCATTTCTAGAAGGGCTCAAATGCAGCCAGGTAGAAATTTTACTGGACTGGAAGGAATATTCTCTGGTTTGCTACTATGAGACTTTGAAAAAATTGCTTTTCTTTGCCCCATCTGATTTGACTGCTGAGCCTTTTCCCAGAGGTAGGAAGTTGGTCAGTGTAGCTGGTGCCAGCCCCAAGGCAGCTGCATTCCCCATTCTGATGCATTTCCAGGGCTTGCCTGGCTTGTAAAGGTTGCAATAAAACTTGTGAAAAATACTCCTTGTGTATAAAATTTGATAAACCTGTATGGAGAAGGTTTTTCTCAAATATTAATATATGAAAATTGTGAGTCCCCATTCCTCTTTTGGCTTTTTGCTTGTTGGGAACATGTGTAGCTGTAAGTGAGGCATGAGCCATCCATTTTCCATTTGCTAAACTTCTCTGCAGGCCAGGCCTGGGAGGCTTTGCAAAATCTTGGTTCCATTTTCCCCTAAAACTATGCGATATGAATCAGGTCTGGAAGAATGGTTTTCGAGGAAAAATAAGCAGCAATCATTGTGCTTGTGTGGTTATTGTCAGGCTTTTGCAGTATGTAGATGCTGAGGAAAGTTTATTATACTGGGGTTTTATAGGTACTTCTTTTCCCTCATCTCATAGAAAAGTTTTTCTGGTTTGTTTGTTTTCCTGTGTGCCTGCCCAACATGTTAACCAGCTATGGGTGGATAATTTTTTACATCTTTCAGCCCTTCTCTGCAGCTTTTTAACTTGCAAAAATAACTTCTATTTATAGGAGTTATAATGGCACAGGATTTTGATTTGGCTGCTAAAATATTACAGAGATTTTGAAAGCAAAAGTTATAAATAAGAGTGCCAAGGAAAGAAAAAACAAAGCCTCATTCCAGATGATTTGAGTGAAATATATCTGCAAGTTCAAATTATGAACTTTAAAAGATTGAGCTATGTGTTTTCTCACTTACTTGGCACAAAGTATGTGTTAAAGCTTGAATGATTGTCCATACTAGTGATGAGATGACAAGCAGAACAAACCCAAAATACCATTCTGCTGTTTGCGGAACAGCTCAGATCATGGACTTCATCTGTTTGAACTTGGTTCTTGGAAAGGAATTATGCTAGATTTCCTTGTGAGGAGAACTTGCAACATCTTTATAATCAAGCTGAGCTAATTGGCCTCCAGTACAACATATCTGAAAATTTGTATTAAGCCAAGTAAAACTGGTCTGAAAGGAGCAATGTTAAAAGATAACTGGAGGGAGGAGTTGGTAACACTGATGATTTATCCTGCTGTTTTGAAGTGCTGCTTTTGTTTTCTGGAGCATGTACATGTGTCTGTGCTGTTCTTAGCCCACACAGTCACAGAGTGGGTCAGGAAAGGAGCACAGGGACTCATCTGGCGCTGCCTGCCTGTTCATCCTGGAGCACATGGCACAGAGCTGTGTCCAGCTGGGTCTGGGACATCTCCAGTGAGGGAGGCTGCACCCCCTCGCTGGGCAGGCTGTGCCAGTGCTGGGTCACTGCACAGTAAGGAAGTTCCTCTTCAGGTCCAGATGGAACTTCCTGGGCATCAGCTTCTGCCGTTGTCTCTTGCTCTACCTTGCTATGTAAAGCTTTAAATTTTTTGATTGCTTTGATAGTCTAAGGTTCTGTGGTGAGGTTGCTACCTATTCCAAAGCTTGAAATAAATTTTCACCTCTTCCTTTTTTGTTTATAAAATGTGTTTTAATTCTACGTATAGGTGATGTTTGTTTTTTTTTTAAATTGTAAGCAAATTTTGGTTTGTGGAATAGGTGTTACCACTCTGAATTAGTGGTTTAACCTTTAAGTGTGCCTTTTACCTTATTGCCAATCACTTTGTGTCAATGGAGGGCTTTGATTATGTATATTTTGATTGGCTCTGTTCTGTTCAGTCGGTGTCTGCAATAAATTTATGGCAGTTGAATATACAAGACTGGTAACTTAAAACCAAGCATCTTGAGAGATGGAAAAATGAAATCCATAATTCCAAAATAAATACTAAGTCCATTATAAGTGCTGCAGTGGAATTTTTTTATGTTTAGTT
Organism: Irena cyanogastra; assembly: GCA_013397155.1. Taxonomy (NCBI): domain Eukaryota; kingdom Metazoa; phylum Chordata; class Aves; order Passeriformes; family Irenidae; genus Irena; species Irena cyanogastra. The sequence goes on from VWZV01006847.1 coordinate 1,880,432, forward strand.
ACATTGAAGTCTTCTGAAGACATTCCCCATGTCCGTTATGGTGAGACTGTGTTCCTTGAGTGTGTGTAAACTGGGATGCAGTGTAATTAAACCAGGAGCTTTGTTGTAAGGGAGTTTTGTGCAGAACATTACACTGTGGTACAGAGCCATGATGAGTGAAAGATGAGCCATGTGCTTAACAGAAAGGGGTTAAAAATCACCTGTGTTTAAAACCGTGTCTCTGTGGGTGTAATTCTTATATTTAAATGGAAAAACACATTTACATATTTATGTGTAATTGAAATGAAGGATACATTTGCATGTCACCCCTGCTGGGATATGGAAATCCTTTCCATTGAAGGAATATGAGACTTCTTGTCCCTTTTTCATAATGTGTAAGTACATCCATGGGTGAGAAGTGCTGCAGGGTGGTGAAATACTAAGTTACATTAGATGGCCTTTGTTTATATGCAGCTGGAGCAGTTAAAATAGCATTGATTTAGAGAGTCTGGATGTGGAATACATTTTTAAAATACTGCTTCATATAGTGGAAAAGAATGCTGATATGTCTTTAGTTTTTTAGTTAAACAAACACAAGTGCTGTTTTTCCTTAGTAAATTTGCTTCCGGAGTGTGTATAAAATAGTGGATAAGAGGGAATCTGTTTCTAATCTGTTCCATGTGCAGAAACAGTGAATAAATTTGATCAAATCTTTAGTTGTTTATAAGCAATTCCTTTTTGAAATAAGAACATATTCTGCACAATTTTCTTTTCTTCCTCTGTGTGGAAGACATTACCATCATTAGAGTGCAGAATACATGGACTCTCAATATGTGTGAAATTTTTCAATGCACTGAACAATTGAACATGTAATGATGTTTTCTGGGTTGCTTAGCAGCACTCAGGTTTTTTACTTTAAGTGGTCTTCAGTGGCATCTTTAGATTGTTCAGAGACTTGGCAGAAATAAAAAAAGTCATTCCAGTGTTTGAGACATGAGGAATCGTTTAAGCTGTGGAAAGAAAGAGTAGGGTATTGCAAAGTTTTGTATATATTTAAACAGTTAAAAAACTTTATATTCTCTGTTCTTGTAAATGTTTGGGGGAAGTGAGTGCTAGAAGATTATTCTGCTGAATTTTAAGTATAGTTTAGGTGTTTATCACCTGAAAGATGCAGACTTAGACAACAGATAAATTTTATCTCACTGAAGTTTTTTTAAATTGGTCTATATGTTGTCGGAAGTGTGTTTTCTGTGTTTATGTGGAAAGCCGAGGGTTAGTGGTGTTTTGACTTGAGACTATAGTACAAATCAATTAAAATGTAAAGTGCTGATACACTTTTTTCCTTAGAGAACATCAGTTGCATATTTGCAGGAATCTTTTCATTGGGCGTCTCTCCTGTATTACTGCAGAGCTTCTGTTGGCACTGCCTTCCCTCCAGGCTTGAATAGCCGGCAGAGAGTTTGAGACTGGTTTTAACAACGTGTTAAGGAATTAAGTGCTGTCAGCTTTGTGCTGCAGCTCAGTGCTGCCTGAGGCTGCTTTTGGTGTCTCTCTGCCCCGCTCCTGCTTTCTGCATTGCGTGAGTTAAAGGAATGTTGATCCTCCAAGTGGAGCAGTGGCTCGGGTCTGGCCACGCCAGGACTGAGCGAGGCGTGGGAGCAGCGAGTGGCTGAGTTAAAGGAAAGACTGACACAGCTGCCCGTGCAGGTTAGCCAGACCAGAGGGCTAGAGGAGAGTGGCACAGCCAAGTTCTTCAGACGGAGAGGATATTTCAAAGTGAGAAATCTCAGGACCCCAGAGGCCAAGGGAGACGTGACTAACAGGATTATTAAAGTGCAGTAGCTTTGGATGTGCACAGGAAGGATCTCCCCATACGTTGCACGGCAGCCAGGCACGCTGTCAGGAGAGGAGCTGCTCAGTGCTTCTGTTCAGCCTCTCTTCTGCTCTCTTTCTGTTTGTAGTGTTTTATGGGAGGAGAGGAGGAGGAACCACTCACCAGCTCTGTTCTGCCCCCTCCCAGCAGCGTGATGGATCGAGATCACTTGGAGCATGTTCAGCATTTCTGCACCTGGTACCCAGACTTTGGGCTGCTCCTCTTCATGTGAGTGAGAGCAGGCCAGGGGTAGGCAGGGAGAGCTGGGAGCCTGCAGGGGCTGGATGAACACAGCCTTTTTCCATCCTCTCCCAGCTGCCCTTTCAGACAGAGTATAGATTGTTGGTGAACATTATGTTTGAGTGTAGGCTTTGGTGTAGATGCTTTGCTATGGACCTACCCAGGATGGGTTCTTTCTGTGTGATGTGTGTCCCCAAACAGCTACTCTGGTTTGTCAGGCCTGCTTCACTGGAAAGGAGGAGTGACAGGATGGTCGAGTTGTTTGGTATTTGGGTGCATTCTGTTTGCTGCAATAAGGCAAAGTCAGATGCTGCAGTGCATGTTGACTTCCACGTTAAAGATGTGAGCTGGAGGACCATGGTGTGGAGCTGCTGGTTGGATGTCAGCCAGCATGGATTTGCATTTTCCTAAAGAGAAGAGCCACAGCCATAAAAGAATTTTTGCAGTCTTCTGGATAACAGTAGTGACTTTAGGCATGTAGTTTTGTGGTGACTACTACAAAGTAGTCACTTTGTAAAGGATTGGTGTTGTGCTGTTTTACTCATCTTAATTACTTGCAAAAGATTAAAAAATAATTGGGGGACTATATTTGTAAAGTAGATGAATTTTATCTGGTAGTATGAAGGTAATGGTGAACGTATAGATGGAGCTTCTCTTTCTGAAACACTTGAAAGTCCTTAGTATTTAGCATTTTGTTGTAATTTAGCCTTTCTTCCACCATTTTAATAATCAAAGGAGTAAGAATGTGCTCTCAATGTCTGAGTAATTTTATATCCCATAAAAGGGTTTAACGTCAGCACAAGTGAAAATACGCTTCTCTAATTATAAAATATTATCTTTGTGGTCTCTTGTGATTCCTAAGTGAGGTAGTCTTCTCAAACATTCTGCTCTTGGGCTGTATTTCTTTTACTTCAGAAATACATAGTCAATTTCTCTTTTGAGGTAGTCCATGAGTTAAACATTACTGAATTTAAAGGGAGAGTATCTCAACATTTTTAAGGACAGAAGTAGAGGTGAAGAGGGTGTTTAGGAGGAAAACATCTTTTCTGGTAAGCTAAATAATTTTAAATTCCATTTTTATGATGTGCTCTAATGACACTTGTTTGTTCTTCTGTGAGTGGTGGTTACTGCTGCCGGTGGATCCCAGGTCGGCTCCTTTTGCTCAAATATAGATTGGTTTGGGATGTTTCAGGCAGGAACTGGTTAGTTACTGCAGTACAGAGATTGAAGTGGACTGAACACCTTGTGGGACTGATTCTTGAGCTGTCTCAGCTCCCTGGTGCTGTTTCTTCAGCAGTGGAAGAGTGGTTTTCCTTTCCTGGAGCAACCTCTCTGATCTGTGGTCAATGGCCTCCATGTAGGCACAGTGAGAGCTGGTTAACACCTCACTATGACAGCTTAGGCAACAGAAATTTGCTTTTCTTTTCTAAAACAAAGTTTTTCTTCAGACACCTTACATTTGGTGATTATTTTTCTTTAGGTTGCAGAAAAGGTTTGCATCAATTTCTGCAAATGGATTTTGCCAAGGCTGTGGGTTTGTGGTAGCCAAGCAGTCTCATGATTTCAGGGTAGCAACTTAAAGAGCAGAAAAGTATTTTATGGTGAAATCTAGTTGAGCTGTAACAGAATACCCAAATTCAACCAAAATCAAAACAGAAGGAAAAAACGCAAACAGGAAACGTTGCTTATTTTGGCAGTCTTAATAATAATGGCTTATGAACTCCAGAAATGGAGTACATCCTCCAGACTTTCACCTCTTTCACCTAATTCTAGATGGTTTGGGTTGTTGGTTTTTTTGTGTTTTTTTTTTTTGAATTATGTGTGGTTGAGATAGGCAGAGACTTTGAGAGTCTAGTGAGCTTTTCTGGCTGTTAAAATGTCCTTTCTTCCACAAGAGTCATTTATAAACGTACATGCTTGTCCTTACAGAACAATCTACGGGTCTTCATACCACTTAATTAGTGCTAATTGTATGCAATGCCTCATCGTTTTTAGTACTGTGCCAAAAAAAGCAACAATAGCCAAATTCTGTTTTAAAGGAACAGCTCAAATAGTTGAAATAGCACTGGTAAAAAAACAACATGAAGGAAGAAGCATAAATTAAGAGCTAAAGTCATTGTTGGCACAGTAGGAAGCACAATACTGTCATGTTTATCTCAAGAGCAGCATGAATTGTGAAGATTGGCGCCACATCTGATGGGTCTTACTTGTACTATTGCATCTATACACTAAACAACACGCAGTTGATACTTCTGTATTATTTTTGAGCTCAAGATTAGGTGCTATTGATAGTATGTGTTGTCTTTAGAGTAAGTAAGGTGTATGTATTTATAATTTTATGGTTTTTTTAGAACATCTGGGTTTCAGTATCAGGAGGTGGCATTTGACTCTTGGACTTGTATCTCTGAGTATATAGACTTTTTTCAACTGCAAAAACAGGCTTGGTATAAAAATCACCCACAGTCTCTGCAAGCTTAGGAACTTGGAAAATTCCTAGGGATTAATTGCAACTCTAGGAAGACCCAGTTAAATAAAGTCAATAGTAGGAGGCTTTGCTTAATACTTATCATGTGTGGGTAGGGCTGTGTTTGCCATTTTTCTGCAGGAGGCATAATGCAGTTTATTCTGAGTGGACGCTTGCACTGTGGGGAGGATTTTTCTGAGCTGGAAATGCCCATTTTCCCTGGTGGTGTCTGTGTGTGCTGTGTGACAGCAGGGCTGAGCACGGCTTCAGTTCTCTCCGTGGGGGCTCGTTCTTACCCTTTCTCAATGCGTTTGTGATTTAAGATCCCTGCCTCTACCAGTATAACTTAGTGTTTGACCTTCTTCCTCTTCCACTGCTGTTCACTCTGCTTAAACACTCCTGAAACGTGAACTTTGCAAACATTCAGCAGAGGAACTAGAGCAGCAAGTCCTCAGTTTTTTCCTTTTCTGCTTGGTTTTAAAGCTAATCCAATTTAACTGCAGGAAGAATGTATTTTTTCTGTTGGCTGCTTTGCAGTGCACAGAGCTTTGGTTCACGTTGTGGAACATCTTGAAATCTATATAATTGTAATGGAAGAAGAATGTTTGGAATCTTTTGTGGACAATTTTTTTTTTTTTTAAAGCAGAGCTTTCTGGATGGCAAAGAGCAAAGGCTGTCATGGCTTTTTTAACTTTTCTGTTCCTCAGTAGCAGTCATTTTCATATTTGAGGATTCCATGATCTATCCTCTCCTTCCTTTCTCAGGAAAATAATTGTTGACTTGGCGATTTTGAGTAAAATACTTAGCCTTAAATTTTCAGTTTTCAGCTGGTGGTACAGCTTTGTTTTTATTTTTCTCCTGGGTGGCTTTGTGGCTTATTCAGCATTATTCCAGACTTTCCATAGTTCTTGCAAACCTGTGGGAATACTGACCTAGCTTTTTGGATCCTGAGTTGCTCTGTGTGATTTAAAAAAGCTGAAATAAAGGTCAGAGGCTCATTATATTGACAACAACACAGTTTAAGAGGTTGTTGTGTGGAGGGGTTTTTTGTTAAATTATAAGAGGAAGAAGCATTAGAAGTTATTTTAGGTTTTTTATGTGTATCTTTACTTTTTTAAAGTTACAAGTTAGCTTACAGAACTTCCAAGATATTTAAATCTCACCCAATATGTGAAAGACTTCTTTTCTGAGGCTTTGATGAAGTGATGGACAGCAGGTTTTTCTGTGATTGTGATACTTGCCTGCATGCATTGCAATTTGGTGTTGAAAACTTACATGGCTTGACATAGTCATCAGAGAGAAAGTGAGGCTGAGTTACAGTGTGTTCACCTCTTACATAAACTGCGTGATTTTTTTATTGAGGCAGTTTTGTTCCTGCTATTCGTTGTTCATCATCTACTCCTATTACACATTTTGATAGAGAGTGAAAACCTAAAGCAATCTTTTTCAGTATTTAACTTGTTCTGCTTAGGACTAGAACAAGCCTTTGTTGCATGCTTTATTTTTGTTTTTAAAATGAGCTACTAGCTGGTGTTTGCTGGAAACAGGAGCCAGATGCAGGCACGTAAGGGGTGTTGACCAATCTGTGCTGCAGGGTGGCGATTGTTTTTCACTGAAATACAAAGCTAAGATCCCCTTGGCTGTCAAGTGGCCGCAGTGCCATTATATTTTTGCTCTGCAGCAAAACTGAGTGCTTGAGGCTTGGTTTATTGTTAGTTCTGTTGAGCATAAAACACTCACGTGGTTTGTTTTTGGTTGAAGAAACTACTGATGGCTGTTGCAAACACAGATACAGTCATTTTTTATCCATGGGTAACTTGTTTCTTTCACAGAAAGCTGACCCCAGTACGTGCTTATTTATGTCTGGGAATGCTGACTTTGAGCTACTTCCCCTGCTCTCAAGTGGACTGTATTTCCTTAGGAAGGTTTGCAGTTCAAAGCCCCCTTGCCTGTTGGAAACAAAACCGTTGTTTGAGTTAGAAATCACGCATTTGCACGGTGTTCTTGTTTTGCCACATACCAGCATACAGATGTGGTTATTGTAAATTAAAAATACCCTGTTTGTATAACTGAATTGGAAGTATCTTATGGATGTGGCTGCTTGTGCTTTACGTCATATGAGTCACACAGGGATTTCTCAGGAGCAAACGTGGCTCCATAAATAAATAAAAGAGCTCTTTTTCCTGTATTGGCTGTCTTTATCATTCCTAGCTAGAGTTATTCTCAAGAGCAACCCCTTCTAGTGTTCCCTATGTATGGCTCTTGGCTGTGCTTATTTTAAAGACTTTTGGATAATTTTTTTTCCTTTTGCCATGCTTCTTTGATACATAAGTTGATGTTTTATGCTACTTATTTCTTGGTCTTTTTGAAAAGAACCTCATCAATACTTCTGTACCCGTTTAACAAAAGCTTACTTTCCTGTGGTGTCTAACTTATCTGCTACCATGGCAATCTAATAATTATTTAATTATCAGATCACACTTTAAGATTTTTTTTTGGTCCAAAAACTGGCTGTGGTTTTGGTTTTATTCATTATCAAGTCCTGAGATTGACATTATGCTCCTTGATTATAAAAGGTATCATAGAATTGCCAAGTGTACCATGTCAGCTCAGCCTCAACAGATCTGGATGTGTGCATTATTTTGGTTAATTATGGTTACTCTAAAGAACACCAATTGCCAGGTAGCAGGGCAAATAGCAAGGTTTGAAAGTAACTTGATTTTTCTCTTTGGTTCACTGACATTCCTTCCAGATTACTAAGCTTTCCATTTCACTTAAAAAGTGAGTGTTTTGGTAAAAGCTTTCTGAAAGCATGAAACACACGGGCAATATTTATAAAAACTGGGATATTTTGCAAGTGCAACATGTTGAGAGATGTTACACAATGCTCAGCCCATAGTGGTTTTTATGAATAGGTGGGTAATGCCATTCTGTGTTTGGTGATAAAGAATTAGTTTTGTATTTGTTACTGAAAAAGGAGTTGATTCTTGACATAATACAGAAAAAAAATTAATAAACTTTTCTGGAAAGGATTCAAATTGAGTTACACGGAGCAAAAATGATAAAACAGTCCTGAAAGCAGCATTGCATTAAATCAGCTGCACTAACATCTTGCTACTTAAGCCTCTTTTTGTTTGCAAAAGTATGGTATTTCTTGAGCTAAGGCCCCCACTCAGGAACTGGAGGCAGAAGTGGCCAGATATTAGTTCCTTACTTGTTATTGTTTGTTTTTCTAGATTTTGGCAGAAATTGCACATTCTTTGTTTTAATTTTTCTCTTCCCCACAGTTGACATTTTATATCCTTTAAGTTTACAAGTTTCTTTCCAGTTTATTTTGCATGAAGTTAAAGGGTTTTGTATTGTATCAGCTCTTGTAAGCAGGACTTTCTTGAGTCTTGAACGTAAAAAAGGGAAATTTAATATCAGAAATAGTCAAGGTTTCTAGATAAGTGAGTTGTGTAACTCAGAATTACGGTTGTCTAACCACAAAACAATGCTTTCTTGTTTACTTGTGGTCATTAATTTAGTTTAAGCATTTCCTGCACTGTATCACAAGGTTGTGTAAATACAGCTTTGTAAAGTTTTCCTGACTTATATATTTCTTGTAAACAGCAGTTGTAGAAATAGCTTTGAGTCCATAAAAATACAAATTAGATAGCAGGGGGCCAGATGCAAGTCTTTGAGATTGTACACTGTAGTCAGTGATTTGCTTGTGCTTGAAAAGAAAGGAATCTTAGGATTTGAGGAACATATTTTGGGCCTGTTTGTGTAGGCAACATAACTTCAACTCTGCACTTCCTGCCTGATCCTTAAACGCCTCGCTCGGTTTCATAAGGTTTGAATAAAAGGTTCAGCAGCCCACAAAGGCTGGCTTTCAAGTCTTGGGGCACACACTCCTCAGTGATGTTTATTTAGAGTTAGTCTGATGCCCACAGCAGTGTTGGGATAGGTTTGGGCAGCCCAGGAGTCTTCTGGGGGTTTCAACCCTCTGGGGGGTTGCTTCCTGAGTACTGAGAAGTGCAAATGAAGGTTGCTCTGCCTCCCAAGTGTAGCAGTTCAAAGGTGTTGCCAGGACTTGGCAGTCCCTCCCGAGTGTCTCAGCTACCTTGCCACTAGGAGGTGGCAATCACTAGGAATCCAGTGGTTAATGCAGCTGGATTTCTAGAGACTCATCTCTTTAGAGCCTTTGGGTGGAGGGAGCTCTGCATTTCTATACATCTCCCCTGTAGCCAGAAGACACAGCTTGGAAACCAAGAAAAATTGACTTGAGTATATATAATGTATATGAAAGCATGGCCCAAAATTGCATACAGGGTTTGGCAGCTGAGCTATAAAGTTGTTGATAATCTTTATCCCTATAAGATGTTAATTTATTTTTAAGTACTGCAAAATTTGCATCCTTGGCTAATTTTGTTTTCTTGAGATAAGCCCAAATTTGGGAGGAGTCACCATGTGAAGAGGGCTAGCAGCCTAGATCAGTGCTTTAAGGTAAAGGGGCAGTTAAAACTTCTCATCCATGTGTAGCCTTTAGTGATGCGTGCTTCCAGCGTGTCTGTGTTCAATTTCAGAAAGAGCTTTGGGATCTTTGAGGGACAAATCTCAGTAGCATTGAGGTATTTGAATAAATATCACTGTATGTTCTGCCAGATAAGGTTTTGGTTTGGGTTTATTTTAACCTTTAGGTGACTTATTTGTGGTCTCTTTGCTCTGACATTGTCATACGCAGCCTGAGCTCAGTTTTGTAATACTCGAGCCATCATGCATTCTTTGGAGTGTAGAGCACTTCTCCATGAACCACTAATGAATCTGTGACTTTGCTGCTTGCTTGTATAACTTGAAATTCCACTTGTGTATGCCACCTTACCTGTGGTTTGGCAAGAATGCTCAAGTTTTCTGAAGGAGAACATAGCGAAATAAATACAGTATCAGCGTGATTTATCCTCCTGTCATTCCGGCTCCTCTTCCACTGTAGAGAAAATTGTTGTAGGTTTTCTGTTGTTATCAATGAAAATTAATGAGAAATAGGTGGTGAAAGAATGTAATTATTGTCTGTCTGAATTTCACGAGGATTTGTTACCATTCAGCAGACTTTTCCTAGAAGATGATTTAGTTTGAAAGACTCAGTGGTAATGAAAAGAAATATGACCAGTAGAAGTGCAGAATTTCCTGTGCAGTTGTATCTTTTTGCCCAGAAAGGACTTTCTCCTGGTGCCAGCTTAGAGCAATGTGTTTCTGGATACACACATGTAAGTCTCAGTCTAGAACTGTTTATATCTGTAGTGCTGCCTCAGTGACAAAGCAGGTAGGATTTCCCAGGTGGAGTAATTTAATTCAGGAGATTAAAACTAACATAATTGGTTTAATTTGTTTTTGTTTAGCACCCTAAAATCAGGATGCTTTTGCTTGTCTTAAGGTAGCTGCCTTTTTTTGCAAAACAGTCCACAATTCCAAATTAAAAGCTAATGAATTATTCTTCAAGTGTTATGCAGTCCACATCTCCTAATGTGGCATGATTGGAGCTGGTATGAATGCCAAGCTTCTGGCCAAATTTACCACTGTAATGTAAACCAGTGCAGGCTTTTATCTTACTGTAAACTGTGCCCAGAAATCCTAATTATACAGCTTGACATTCTTGAGTCACTGTGAATGTGTATGTTTTTGTTTACATGCATGTACATAAATGGAATAATTTAATGCTTTGCCAGCTGTATATAGCAGTTGTGGTTTTTAATATGAGACCTGTTCCTAAGAAAAATTCATTTAGATGATGAAAATGTGGACATAAAACCAGCTGTGAAAATAAAACTTGTTCACCTTTACCAGAAGGGTCTAGACTTCTGTTGTGCTTTGATCTTCTTACCTAAACAATTACTTCATTTCCTTCGTTTCTTAAAAGCAAAAAGAGCTTGGTGCTGTGAGTAAACTTGAGTTTGGCAAAGTAACTTTTATCACTGTATTTTTTTGTGCTGATACATAATTTGGATTTCTTGCCTAGCAAGTGCATGGAAAAATGGGTGACAAGTTGGTGCACATTCTTTTGTGGGGATACACAGCTCTAGACTGGATGGATGGGTGAATTTACTTTGCTTCCACCCTTTGGGGGCATCCATCCCACTCTCTTTTTACAAATCTGCTTTGCAATTTCCTCAGTGATGTTACTTGAACAAATTGTTTTGGTTCTTGTGTCAAACTCATGAACTTGCCTTCTTCAAATGTTATGTGGATTATGGTATCCAAGAATAAACTGGCACCATTTTCTCCTGTCTTTAAAACTATGAATTGAGACATACAGTGTATTCCTGAAAATGGGGTTATGTGTGATTTTTTACCTTTGTCTTCATTTTTTTTAATAAACTGAATGCATTGGTGCCTTGCCCCAGTGCTTATGCCTGCACTTACTTAAATTTTTTTATCTTATGCTTTTCTTCTTGGTTTTTTAAACTTTTTGTTCTTTACTACTTAATGCTGGTTTATAGCTCAGTTATCATTCTCATGAAGTGTTTAAGTGGGTTTACATTTTTCTGTATGTAGGCCTAAACTGGTATTTTTCATTTAGAGGGAGTAAAAGATGCAAAAAAGATCCAATTTACTTTTTGCAAATGCTCAAGGCAACAGCTGATGTCAGGTGGGCCCTGCTTCAGTAGTACTGTCAGTAGTGTAGCATATTACAAATTTAGTGTACAAGAGTGACTCTCAATTGTATCCTGAAGCGGAAATTGACTGTTCTAAACTGAACAGCCCTTTGCTGGAATTCCTCTATTGCCACGTGCCTTAGAACCTGGTATTAAAATATAGCAAGAAGCCTGAACTGGATTTTTATCTGGGGAAGAATTAACATCTAAGGCAATCAGTATATGTTGAAGCTGATGAATGCAAAATAGAAGGCAGCAGACATTCAAAATTCTCAGGCTAAGGGAAAAGGAGATGCCAAGCAGCCTGGATGTGTGGATTTGCAAGTGTTACCAGCTGTGTGGATGTGCAGGAACAGGAGAACAGATGCCTAGAGAAGGGCTCACAACATGTGTCATTTAAAAACTGGGGCTGTTGGGTTTTTTTCTTCTGATAGAGACAGAAATTGTGAGCGAGTGGGTTTTGGACAGAAAAAGGAGACTCTTGTTTTGTTCTCCAAATATTCCAGTTTCATCCAGGAAGCTGGAGAGTGTGGAGCTGGTTAAATTTTAGAAGAGCAGGAGACTTTGTAATTCCAAATAGTGGGAATTTTTTGGCCTTGTCAAATGCATTCCAGAATCTTGTTCAGCATAATGGGTCCAGATACAGGCAGTGTTCCTCCTTACTGCTGGAAAAGGCCTTGGAGCTCAGTGTTTAACCTGCACTGCAACAGACTTCAACTGGTTTCCTGTTAAAGCTTTGTCTTTGACTTAATCTTGGCTTCTCTCCTTTAACTCCACATCTGCGAATGACTCATAACAAGCAGGACTATCAGAAGAATACTGTGTACATTTTTATCCAAATCTGTAGGGTTTTTGTTTCTGATATTTTTACAGCCTTGCTGCATTCTCCCCTCCCATGCAATGAATCATGCAGTATCTGTACTCATACCTGACACGAGAAGTGGTTGTGCATTGAGGGAGAGTTGAATGCTAAACAAATAAAAAGAATATCCCCAGCCATCAATCTGCTGAGAGCAGAGATTTTGTATTTGGCAGGTATCCTCTGTCAGCCCCCAGGGCACTTCTGATATTTTGATTTTCTTTCCTCCTGTAAACAGCAGGTCCCATTAAATGGATCCTCTGGCTTGAGGCAGAGCTGGATCTGTCAGGCACTGGCAGCAAGGGAGGTTCTGCCTCCTGAGGCACTCAAAAGCTTTTTTTTTATTTTTGAGCTGTCTCATCCAGTGACTCAAGGCAGTCCCACTGCAGAGCTTTTTAGAAATATGCCAAGCTTTACATCTCTTATTTCTCCTGCCCTTCCATGAATGTTTTGGCCCATTTCCAGATGTGTGACAGCACTGGGACAGCTCACTCAGCTGTCCTGTCCCTTCTGGAGTGCTTACAGTGGCCACACTGAAGGGAAGGGACAAAATGCTACACCCTGACTCCTTGTCTTCCATATTTTTATTTAAAATACTTTCCTAGGGAACCAGAGCCCCATATTTAGTGCAGGTTATGTGCATGGCAGCTCATAGATTAATAATAATGGGGGTGTCAGCTGAGGCAGGCAAGGTAAAAGAAGGGCTGGAATGGTTTCATCCTGTCCCAGTGTTTTGGTCTCTTCCCTTGTGTCAGGGAGGAAGCCTAGAGTAGAGGACAAATGAGTTGCTGGCATAAATATTCATGATTTTTCTTGCTGTGCAGAGAAGTATTTTATAACAGCAGTATGGTATGATATGGTGAGTTGGTGAGATTTTCCTGCGCTGCTAGAGCTGCCCATCTCCAGCTGTCTCCTCCAAAACTTCCTCTCTTTGGATAACAGGTCGAGGGAATTGGTAACATCCAAGCTGTGTTTGAAGTGGCAGAGTGCTCTCAGGGCTGGCTGCACACTGCTGCTGTCAGGTTTCGACTGCAAGGAGTTGGAACAAATTAATACGATGTGAATTTTTCTTCTGGCCAGCCTATCATTTTGGCTACAGAGTTCCAAATTTCCTGGAAAATTGAAATGCTGAAAGGCCTGTTTGAAGGTAGGGAGGCAATTAACTGACTGCTTGATTAAAATAATAGAAGCTAAACCACATCACCTTTCCTTTACACACCTGAGTATAGGTGATGCTTTTTGGATGTGACTGATTCCACTTTGCATCTCTCAGGGAGATGCTTGGCAAAGAGTGAAGGAAGACTGAGGTCACAGATGCTTTATTTTTATGTGTACAGACAGCAAAATGCTTTATAAGCCTGAAAGTCATAGAATTGTTCTCTTCCCTTTTTATTACTGTCCCCAGTAGTATTTCAAAGATGTTTTTCTCAAAACTAGGTGAGCTACAGTGCTTGAATGTACTTAATGTAAGGTTTTAGTCAGGTTTCATTCATGCTGATGGCAATGGATCTTAATAAAGCTGTCTCATAATTGACTTTTTGACAGGCTCACTTGTAAAAAAGTGATTATCAGTAGCCCAGATGGAAATTTTCTGTCTTAAGAGGACCTAGAAATAGGATGTTCAACTTGGCTGTTATTTTGGTGTCGAAAAGCCATCTTCATCCATTGATTGAAGTGGAAGAAAAATGTAGCTTGTAATGTAAAATCTAGGGATAATAGTGGAGTTATTTGATGAAAAATCAGTAAGTTTTTCTTCCTTGGAATTCTCATCTTCTTTCCCACAACCTGGCAGCTGGGTACACTGTTTGCATGGATATTCTCCCTTCACCGTGCCATTGAAGTGCTTACAAACTTGAAATGGAAAACTTGTGTTCATTTGAGACTCCTTATGGTTTCAGGAAATCCTAAGTGAAGTTGTGCTTTGTTTGGTTTTGTTTTTCTTGTTGGCTTCAGTTGAGTTTTATTAGTTAAGCAATTTCCAGGAAGCCCTCTGCTGATCCCAGAAGCAGGGTCATTGATTTATTCTCTGTCAGTCATGGGAATGAAGACTTCACTAGGGCTTTGAAAATCTGTTTGGAAGCCTCAGCTGGCATATCTTCCGTAGGGAACAGAAGTCCTTCAGTGCATCTGAAGGATGACATGGGAGACTTCCAGGAATATTCTACCAAGTTGGAGAGATGATGGAGCATTTGTGACTCTAGCAGTGAACAAGTAGCAGCCAGCAGAGCAATTTTAATCAGGTAATACAGTGCTGACAGCTGCTCAGTTTCCCTGGCTTTGTTCTGGAGTGGCTGGCAGGAGGCAGAGCAGTCACTTCATTGTTTTCATTAAACTCCTCCATCCCATGCCATGCGCTCACTGTGCTCCTCATCCCACCAGGCTGTGCTTGTGGGGATGAGCTGCACCCACATGTGCCTTTGAAACAGAGATTTCCACCAAGGAAAAGGGGACTCCCAGAGCAACCCCAGCTTCATAGCCTGCCTTCAAGCTGTGACTTGTCTCTAAAAATAAATAAACAAGCTGACTTATTTCTATGCAGAGTCTTGGCAGACAGCTTTTCCCCTAGGGATAAATTTGTTTTGCAAAATGAGAAAAATCTGTTAGATATCCAAAATTTATGGTTGTTATGTATTAAATTATCGGTTTTAGATAGAGTTTTGTAGTTATGCAACTCTAAAAATACTGACGGTGGAATGGATAAGGCAAGTTGCTTTCTATATAACCCAATTATTTTTTTTCCTTTTTTCCCTTTCTATTTGTTTTTCTCCTTATCTTTCAGTCACCAAATCTGTCAGGTCTCTACAACTACTATGATGAAATCTCTAGGAATATTTGTTGAAAATCAATGTCTTTTTGGTCTTCAGAGTATGTGTGTTGTCTTTTTTTCTTCCGTTATTTCTTGGCAATACATGCGGAGCTAGTGGAAGCAAGTGTAGTTTATTTCAAGTTCTCCCTTTTTCTCTGTTGCTGTTCCCTTTATTCATCACAGATTATGGGTGGATGAAGCTTCCTGAGTTTTGGTTGTAGAGCTGGTTTTAGTTATTTGCCAACAGTCTTAATTTTAATATAGTATTCAGGGGAGTTGAAAAGGTAATATTCTACTAAGTGAATATAACTGATATTAAGGGGAGGATGAAGATTGTGGATGTGTCACCTGTCTGTGTTTACAGTCTCATTCTGATGATGATCCAGGGAGCCTTCTCCAGCAGGCAAAGGGTCCAGAAGGAGCCCTGGATGGCCAAGGGGGCTCACTGACCCTGTGTTTCAGGTAAAGCACCCTAGGCCCAGCCTGCTTTGTTGCCAGCACTGGTTGGGTCTGTCAGCTGCTGGAGCACAGCTGGCTCTCTGGGGATAGCTCAGCAGTTGTGCCTTGAGTTCCTGCTAGCAGGAGGAGGTACACTGGAAGCCACCCAAAACTGTCCAGATATTTGACAGGCTACTTTTTGTCATTTACTGAGCATGCTGAAATTCTTCCAGTTCTTCTTCGGCTGCTCTAACAGAGGAGGAATGCTCCCTTATAAACATTTAAAGTTTATATCATGGATGGTTTTGTTTGGACTTCTAAAATTTTTTATCTGACTTCTTAATAAAAGGTGATGCTTCCACCCTCAGTCCAAGAGTCCTTGTTACAAAATATGTAGACAGTGGATAGTTTCTGTAATATTCCAGATACCATCTAGGTCCTGACTTTGTTGTTACTTTTTTGTCAGCATAGTTTGTTATGTTGTTGTTACTTTTTTGGCAGCATATAGTTTGCTTTTTTTCTCTTTTGTTGAATGTCCCAGTAATTTCTCAAGAATTTTGGAGCTTTTCTCCCTTTGCTCCTTCTCCTTTGCTGGTACAGCTGACTCTGACCTGTCTATAGTGAGCATCCTCAAAACCTGAAGATTGCTCTGTATATAAGTTTAAGAAAATTCGAATGTCTCATTTTCATTCATAAGCTCTGGAAAACTCCATGAAGCCACATAAGACTCAAAAATACTGAGATTGCTATGTGTAACAGGTATTTTAGGAAGTTTGTTCTAATTAATAAAGTAAAAAGAATACATAACCTTACTGAAAAGCCAGTTAACAGTCTCAAATATTTAGATTTTCGATGCAGATTTCTTGCTTAAGCCTTGTTATTTCTCTTGCCAGACTGTATGTTTTGGTTGAGTTGTCTCTGAGACTTCTTAGTTCCTAAGCTGAAAACTGGAAGTGAGACTGGCTTTGCAATTACAAGAGAAATGGAAAATTGTTTTGTTTGGATTTCAGCAAATTCAATTTAAGGTCAGATTTTTTTTCTTTAACAATGTACGCTCTATCTTTTTATTCCTAAAGGCATATTTTCAGCAATTTGGCTTAACTCTGTGGTCATGGGGGTGGAATTCTTTATCTTGGCTTGATATAAGCAAGCTTTCAGAGCATGTGTGGGTTAGTGTCTGACTTGGTGCATAGGAAAACGCAATCTCTTTATCAGGTGGTTTCTGGTTCAAAGAAGTTTTTGGTTGGGTTTCTTTGTGTGTGACAGCAGCTTGGTAACTTTGGAGAAATAGCTCAGGCTTTCAATGAATAGCTGTCCATTCCATTTAAGAAGTTAGGAGTAAATAAAAATCAACACTTATGTAGCTAGCATGTTTCTGTGGCAGTTTCAGAAAAAACTCAAACCTAAATAACACGAGGACACTCTTGACGTAAGCGTTACGAAATCTTTCTCCTTCAGTGGATTGGAAAGGTAAAGGATAACTGAGCACTTACCTTCAGGTATATTATTCTACAGCTTCTTGAATTCTGTTAAGTTGATTTGTCTTGATAAATGAAAATAATATCTAGTTATCTGTCATGTTAAAGAGTATTTTGATGCAAGAAATTATTCTTTTTTCATCATAGTTGAGACCTGAAGAGCAGAACATGGTTTTTTGTTCTCTTAAAAATGTAATCTTTCAATGCAGACAGAGGAAGAAGTTTGGACACTAATCAGTGTAAAGGCAAAGGCGCCAACACAGTCACACTCAGTTTTTGAAAACTTCAGGAGTTTGGAAAATAAGGCACAAAACTGGTGTGTGAGATCAGCAAAGTTATGGTAATTCATTTAAAGACTTGACTTAATCAGTGTATCTTGGGTTCCCTTCCTGTAAAATATGACCTGTATTGTAATAACTTTTTTAATAACTACAATAACATTTGAAGTGAAAGCTCAAATTCATTTTTTCCATGTGAACCTAGAAATTGCAGTTGGGCCTTTTTATGATTTGGTGATTAAGTAGACAAATGGTGCACTTCTTGGGTACCATAACAGTTAACACCTGTTTCAACTGTTTCATATTTGTATTGGATGGAACCTCAGCAATCCAATATGGCTTGAAAAGCAAAAATCTAATATAAAATATTTCATGGTATGGAAGAAATTACAATAAACAGAGTATAGCTTAAAATATAAAATGCTTGTTATGCACATTTACATAGGTTTCATCTGTATTTCTGAAACCAATGTAGGCACCTTGTGTAAAAGTAATCCTAGTTTTTCTGAGGGTCAGTTAAGTGATTATTCAATACCATAAAGTAAATACTGTTTTCTAAGAAAACAGTATTTCCTGAGTTGGCAGAAAGGAAACAGTTTGTCAGTCAGAAGTCGGGTACAACTGGATGAATTAGCATTTGGTTTGTGATTTCTCTCAGACCTGCTCTGGGGACAGGGACCACTGACAGAAGGGTGGAGTGGTCTCCTATGGCACGTGCCAGGCAATAATGTCACTTCTCTATGTTGTTTGTCACTGGTGTAGTATTTTGAATTCATTAATTTCAGCAAATGTGAAATGTTGGTCATTAAAATCTGAAAGCTTACTTCAAATTTAGTAGAGATGGGCTCTATTGTACCTTCCATACGGCATAGGTACAGCACTGCTGGCCCCCTCAGCCTCCCACAAAAGGCTTGTTGTCTGTGGTGTTTGATAACTTGAAAACTTCCTGCTTTTTTGAATAAAGCTTGGTTTGGAAATCTAATTATTATTATTAAGATTACAAAAATAATTTGCCAGAGTGGGTTGTCAGATGTAAATGTCGTGAGCTTCTTAATATGACATTTCAAAGCTGAAGTTTATTTTGAGAGTCGGGGTTAATACTCTCAAGATTTGTTTAGAAAATATGATCTTGGGATGTGATGACCTAGGAGGTTTTTTCCTAAACACAAATTCAAGTTTGCTTTTATCTCAGTTTATCTGATTTGAGGTAAACCTCAATGCCTTAGTAAATTGCATCTGCTTGTAGAGAACACTAAATGATTTGCATTTTAATGGCTTCTGCATAAATTTCATAACTCTGGAATGCTTCTCTTGCTGATTTCCCTGCAAAAGATGCTGGGTTTGTCTTGCTGTAACAAAATCTGTTCAGCTTTTTAATTATAAAAGAAATGGGTAAACTTGCCCTTGGTTTTGGCTATTCCTACTGTTTTCAGAAGTTTCAAGACTCCTTTTACCTGCTTTGGAGAGCAGAAAGGCTTCAAGATAATTTCACATGAATCATAAACATTTCAGACACATGTTGGAGGCTTTCTTAAACATTGGTACTTAGTTTGGGAGTAAGCATACATGCAAATGTAGGTACTGGTGGGTAGCATCACAAAATTCATAAACTACTGATAGAATTTAGATTTCTTTAACTGTAATTGCTCCTCATAAAAACCAGTGGAAGTAAAATGAAAGAATAAGTAGATAATTGGTACAAAGAGTTGTATCATATCAGGAAGGAGGGAAAAGGGAGACAATACTGGAAAATAGCTACCCTCAAAAGCATAATACATTGATTCATGTAGTTTGTCTTCAAGTTTTTAGGCGTTTTTATCTTTTATAGTGGAATACATCATTGTAAGTATAACAAAATACTTTAAGCCACAATTCTGAGTGTCTTCTCCATTATGCATTGATTTAATAAGGAAATGGTAATGACTAGATCACCTTAATATAGAAAAATGAGGTGTGATCAGAGGCATGCCTCTTCCTGGATTAAATAATTCCTGTGTCTTGGACATGAAGTGACAAAATTCCAACAGATAGCTGTATCTCTTAACATGTGAAGAACAATTCTAAGGTACAGACCTTCAACTTCAGTGTCTTTCCAAAAACCACCATACAGTCTGCCCTACCTTTTCACAGCTGTCACAAGACCTGACAAATGGGTTATCATAAAGCATCTTATGTGCCGAAAAGCTCTAATGAAAAACTGTGTCTGTATATCTTGTAACAACTAAACCTACTAGTTACTAACTAAAGTTTTTTATAACGTGCCATTTGCTCCAACTTTCCTATTGTCTCTACTGTTGTGGGGTTTTTTCCTGTGAACCCATTTTGGGATGTTTTCATTCCCTCTTCTTTCCCACTTTGTCTGTGCTTGTTGGATTCTATCTGTTGTGCCATCAGTTGTTGGCGGGGCCAAGCTGTAAATCAGGTTGCCAGAATGATTCATATTAAAAATAAACCTACAATAAAAAGCTTGGAATCCACTTTGTCAGCATTCTACTTAATGCCCTGCAGAGCATCACTGCTATTATCTTAAGCCATCTCTTGTTTGTATTCAGTTTGGAAATTATGCATTTGCAGCTGGAACAAAATCTGTCTATTCTCAAAACTGCAACTTGAGCCACACATCTGTCACGTTCTCATCTCCAATTTATCTTGTGTACCCTCTGGTTAAAAGCATGTTGTTCCCGTGTTCCACTTGAAATAGAGTGGTGGTGCTCCTCACTTCCCAGAAGCATTTCCTAGCTCTTCCTGAGTTAATGGAAAACATGTCAAGCAATGTGCACCCATCAAGGGGCTGCTTCAAGCAAGTTGTGTTTTTCTGCTCATATCAGTAGCTTGTAAATCTGGAAACAAACCTTGCCCAGTTGTTTTCTCTGCTCCCAGAAAACCTTGTTCTGGTGAAATATGGACCGGTTTGCTCTTCTCATACAGGCGCCTATGGGTTTTGGAGGTGAGGAGGGCTTTTTTTTTTCTCAGACTTGTGGAACTGGGGAGTCTGGAATGGCTCTGCGGCAAGATGAATGCTTGACAGGCTTCATTTGCTGCCTCTGTTCTGGCTGTGCTGGAGTTGAATCATGAACTTCTGAACTGTGTTAGATAAAACTTGCTATTGAGCTCTTCTCTGTGGTATTTGTGTTGTTACTGAGATTGCGAAGCTTATTTCAAATGTAGTGGCACTTATTCCTCTGGGGTAGAAGTCATCTCATGCCTGCAGCCTGTATCTGCTCACTTGCATTTGCTATCACATTGCATTAGCTGAGTTAACAGTTCCTTAAGAGTTTGGAGTTGGTTGTGTGATTGGAGAAGAGGGGCAGAACTAAGTAGTTGAAACAAAGCTTTGGTGCCAGGGTGATGGGGTGAGCTCGAGGGGTCTGTTTTGTACATGAGAAATACCAAGTTGTTTCAGGAATCCTGTCCCATTCAGGAAACTCTTTTCCACCCTTGGAGTTCTTTTTGAAGGCATCCCCTTCTCCAGAGAAAAGGAAAATGATCCTCTTCATAACCAGTTTGAGCTACTGTGTTTTGAACTGGTTGCTAGTTCAACACAGATAACTACAACATAAGCTATATGCAAACAGTTGTATCATTTTAAGTGATAATTTGCATTAAGTAAACTTGCTTATGGATTTAAATACAAGTGGAAGATAATCCAGGTCGTGGTCTTGACATCACTGAAAAATGTGATACTTGATACAACAAGTCTTGTGCTCTCCCCGCTCTCTTTTGATCCTGCTGTTGGTAGAATTGCAGGGCAAAGTATGCAGTGTGGCTAAATTGTTGAACTCAGACCATGTGTATGTTGGAGCTAAAATACATATCAGTGTGTTAGAGCTGAAGTACCCAAATAGTAAGGGTTCAGACTGTGTCCTTGGCAAGTGTCTTGTAAAAGGTTGATCTGGGTTTTACTCAGCTGTTGACAAATGTTTATTGCATGAGAAAAAACACCCAGAGTTGTTATTTTACAGTAGCGTGTAGTCACCAAGAATTTCTATATGTAAGCCTGCAAATTTTCTCCTGTGTATTTAGTAACCAGATCCTACTTTTGTTTTACAGCTGCTGCAGAGGGCAAAGGGAAAAGTGGGGAAGACTTTTTTCAGAAGGTAAGAAAGATTCTATAACAGCACCTGACTAGAGGAAAAAAAATGTGCCAATTACTCATGCATGTGATCAGCTAATTAAACTTCATGCGCGGTTTCCACCGTATTGATCAAATTTTTAAAAATTTCGTCATTTGAAGTGTCTCCTTGCTACCAGCTATGCATGGAATGAGATGAGAAACAGGTCCTTTGGTGTATGCTCCTGTCATCCCTGCACAAAAACAATTTAACATTGAAAATGTTAAAATATGCATGATGAACATTTGTTATGCTTAATTGTTAACCCAGAAGATGCTGTGAAGTGGTCTTAAGGATATTGTTGGTGGATAAATGCTGCATCTTGTTATTAAAATACTGACTTGCAACTGATTGTGATATTGTTGAAAGCATAAATATTTGGTTGAGAAATGGAATGGCCTTTTAAGAAAGAAGTGCACAATCCACAGAATGATTCAACGAAGTTTGTGGTTGGACAGAGGCACGGAAGGACTGGAAAAAGGAGTCCTGCAGCAACTAAACTACAAAGTGAAACATGGTCAAGAGCAATGACGTGCAAATTATTTTTTCAAAGCAGCATAATATTGAGGTTTTTTTGTTCTTTTTGTTTTGTTTTTTTTTCAAGAATACATGTGTGAAGAACATTATTTATGAGTTATGTTAATGAAAATCTGCATGCTGCAGGCTAAAAAAATGATGAGCTGTTTTGTCTTTAGTACAGAGAAGACAGTGCAGACTTTGCTATATGCTGAAATGCATTTTGACTTGTTGTCCATTGAAGTAATTTGTTGTATTTTGCTATAATTTTAAGTGATTGGAAGAAAGGAAGATGTGAAAGGTTGCCTTACCCTGCATGTGACTGTGGGATGCCTTGATAAAGGCTGGTGAGGAGGAGTATATATGCTGCCAAAATGTTTGGATTTTCAGATTTATGTTGCTCTTAACTGACAGTTATTTTTCCAGATGTGGTGCCAATTAGTGTGCACAGAGGAGAATGTGTCAATAGTGCCTCCTTAGGATTTTATCAAAATACTTTGAGATTTTTTTTTACTTGCTGAAACAAAGCTAAGCCACAGTAGCCTATGCTTTATTCGACACGTTATTCATTTTACCACAGTATTTTCTCTCTCTTGGATAAATCTGCTCATAATTCTCAAAGATGTATATGAAATATTTCTTCTTGAGTAGCTTATCTATTTGACATGTGTATTTGATTATGTGATTATTTACTGTAGATATTATGTACCTTACAGTTATGTAGTCATTAGTGTAATAGCAGAAAATACTGTGTTGAATTTAATAGGAAAGCAAAATATGCTGAACTTCAAGTATATCAATGAGTGCACTCTTTATCCACACTGATGATACCGTGGCTATCTTGGCATTTAGATCTTGTCATATTTGTGCACAGTTATTACCTAGGCACAGCATGGGTGCTGCAATAGGTTAAAGCTGCTTCATTTTAACTGGCATTCTTCTTAAAATATCATCAACTCCACAGTGTAGATTTCTGAAGTTTCTAGGCACATACACACAATACTACAGCTAATAAAACCAGATGGAAACTATCTCCTTGGAGTTCTCTTTTGTTGGAAGAAATCTTTGGATGCTTGCTCATAGCTTACTCACTGTCTCTGTCTGTGCAATTTCCTTTAATCAGAGTTAAATTTTTCCTCCCTCATGTGAAATGAATAAGGCAGAGTACGTGGAGGTGAAATGAAGACTCATTTCATGTGTTTCAGGTTGATGCAGTGAGGAAGAAACTGATTTGTGGCATTAGAAGCACATTGCAAACTAAGGCAGCAGGACACTTCCAGAAACTCAGTATGAACTCGAAGCTGCAGCAAAGGCATTTTTAAAGCAGTTCAGATAATGACACTTCAGGACATTATTGGCAGGATTTTGAGTGGAACAGGGAGGGAGAAGTACATCCTTGAAAGGCCACATCTAGAACATGAGGGCAATATTTGCATAAATAATGCCATGGTTGGTGTATTCTGATGAACTACCCTCAACATGCTGAGGTTAGCTGTTGGCTGGAAGTGGTGTGTGAGGTGGAAGAAGTTTTGATAGGAATGCTGAAATGACAAATGACAAGGCAAAAATTCAGGAAGGTGATTCTGTATGTCGAGGTATGCAGATCAAGAGGGACGAGAGAAGAGGCTGTGACTGGGGGGGTTGGCAGAGACTCAGCCAGCATTAAGCTGCAGAAAGGCTTTTAAAGAAAGTTAATGTAAGGGTTTGGTGCTGAGTAGTCTTTTGCTGGTCTTTAAACGTGTGAAAGCAGTATTACTTGGATTTTCATAATCAAGCAGAAACTCAGTGGATGTGAACTGTTCCTACCAACTTTCAACTTCCAGAGTTTGATAACAATTTATACGTCAAAATGCATGATTTCACTGAGCATTTTAGCAGAAATGTAATGCACATGTAATGCAGTTGCTTGTGGAGTTACAGAATAAGCCCCAATTCTTGGTGAAGTTCAGGTAATGTTTCTGCTCTGTCGTGGCAGGGAGGATCAGGTGAAGAAGTGCCCCTTCCTCTGGTCCTGAATTCAAGTAAAAAGTAGATAAATGTCTTTCGATAGTGTCATTTTAAAAGTCTGAAAACTTTATCATACTTTCTTCTAGTATTTCTAAGTTGTAATACTGCTTCACATGAGGGAAAACCTAACATGATCTAATGAGGATTTTTCAAAACCACTGGGAGCCACTAATAATTTAGCAAGAAATAAGTAAATAATGGCATCGTTTTCTCTGTAGAGCTCTTGGATCTGCAGTTCAGTGACAGGTAATCCTAAATAAACATGGATTGCTCTGCGTTGTGTTACATACTATTTATGTAAAAGATCCTTGAGGACCTTGCTCTCTAAATTGTTTTTCTAATTTATTCTGTGGGGGGAATACATAATATGAAGTTATTACATGTCCCTGATCCTAAGCCCATTTTCAGTTGATGGTGGATTTTTTCCACTGAGTTCCACAACATCTGGTTCACGCCTCATAGGAAGCAAGGCCCTTTCCCCAGCAAAGCCAGGACATTGTTCTAGGGAACAGATAATTTATGCAGCCCTGTAGAGATGTGTGGCACACTTACATAAAATGTAAGAAGGTGGTGATTCTCTGTCCTGAAGAGTTCTTAATCCAAAGCAGGTGAGAGTCGGCCCTGTGGACAGAGAGGAATTTCATGCATCATTTTGGTTTGCTTTTAGCTCTGTCATCATCAAGTTGGTTTCTTTTCTTCTTTTTAAACACTTGGGAATCTTAGTGCTGATGGTAATCTTTCATTCTGAAACTTCTCTGGACAGGAGTGTATCTGTATCCTTCTCAAGGGCCTGCGTGCAGCAGGGTGGGTGATAGGTGAAGGCTGTGACCTCAGTGGAATTTGGGTGGAGTCCTTGGGACTGCAGGTGCAGAAGGTAGTGAGTGACTGGAAATGATGCACTGGTGGTGCTCTGCACAGGTCACATCCGAGCTCTTAATTCCAGTATTATTCAGTGTGCATCTGTTAGTGTGGGCTTTGGGAGCGTGCCTGCAGGGGCTCCTCAGCTCTGGCCTTCCTGGCTTTTAGAGTTCATTTGCAGAGCTTGGTTTTGTGGGCAACACAAGATACAACCAGCTGTAACTTGTGTTTTACTGGTCCTGAGTGTTTGGCGTTCTCTTACGTTTTCTGTTCTGGGTTTCTTCTGTACCTTTTTTAAGCGAACAGAAGTGATGTTTGTATGCATTTGCCCAGTTGCAGATACTTACGGGTTTTTAAGGTATCTCTGAATTTAGGCAAAAAGTGTATTTAAATGCTCATGTTTCTCTTGACTGCAGGCTTCCCTGAGGGAGACATAAGTGTGCTTGGAGTTGTGAAGTTGCAACAGGGCAAATGTTTCATATGTGTACCAAAATCTCTTCTGTTAATTATTAGGAGCTGAGGAGTGTAAAGGAAGACTAGTGGTTTCTTTTCATTTTCCTTCCTGTGCTTACATATAGCATGTTTAAACTGTAGCTTCTAATTTTATTAAATAATTAGCACCATAGAATTTACTGAGGCAGTTTTGGAAGCATGATGTGGTGAAACCATCCTTTAAAAACAGTGGATCTTTCAGTTGAGGTATTTGGAAAGAGTAGCAAGAGAATAAAAAAGAAAACAAACAAATGCCCAACCAAAGCCAAAAAATAACCCACTTGCGATTATCTGAATATGTGAAAAATATCTAACTGCATCTTTAATCACGTTTCTGTTAAAATCCTCTATGCAGTAGTTATTAATGATTGTGCATTTTTATGTATTTAGGAGGCTCTGGCACCAAAGGCAGCAAGGAAGCTTCCTCAAGCCCTTTTTGCTTATCTAAGACAGTAAAAAAGCTTGGTTTGCAACACCCTATGTTTTCTCTTGTATCTTTGAAAAATATCTTTTATGTTGGTCTGGTACAAACCTTCTAACTTTTGCAATATTCTTGTATGTGAATATATTAATACAGTGTTGATATATGCATTTTTTAAGTATGGGTAGTATATTCTGATACTTAAATAAATGGTTATTAAATAAATTACATTTTCTGTTTGCAGTAGGTCAGGCTGGAAATGGATCAGTCTTACTTTTTAATCTCAGAACGTGAAGCATATCTAGATCTTCAGATGCAAGTGGCTTAGGGCATTTTCAGACATTAAAAATATTAATCATTGACCTGAAAGTAAGATGTCTGAAGCTAATTACTATCCACATTCAGAAGTAACTTCTGAAGGGCTTTCCATGTGTCTTCAGGCATGACTATTCCCAAGCTGCCTATTTATAGCTGTAGTTCCCCCAGGGCTGTGTTTCCATTTCTGATGGCAACCACTCAGCTCTGTTTTCTTGCAGAGTATTTATCTGGTGGTGAGACCTTGTGAGTTGGGGATGATCAGACATTATCATGGGTCTTCTCTGTTTCAACCACAGGAGCAGCTTGGAGCTGCAGGAACTGGTTCTACACATTTCACTTTTTCTGGGTAGAAATCAGGATCTACACTGGTATTAAAATACCCTCTTGATGTAGAGCTTGGCTCATAGCATGTGACAAGGATATATTAAGGCCATACATTTCCAGAGTTGGCTTCAGGTGCCTGGCTGGGATGGGAATGCTGGCATCCAATTTACACTGAGCTTCCTCTCATTTAGTTTCCTGGGAGGAGGGAAGCAACTGCTTGGAGAGGGCAGCGTGGATTAGAGGGCTGAAAGAATGTCAGTGGAAGTTAACGTTTGCAGGAAACCTTGGGATTGAGACATTTGTCTCCCTTTTGGCAAAACCCCACCTGGTGGAAAGGAGACTATTTAGGTTGGATCAGTTTCTCTAAAAAGGTAAATCAAGAATGCTTACTTAACTTTTTGCTTAGTTCAGGCAGAGCTGAGTGGTGGGAAGGCTTCATGTTTGTGGAAAATGGCATTAATCCCATCTGTAGTATACTGACCATTCTGCTAAGGCAGTGGAGTAATTCCAATGATTTTTGGTTTTTTTTTCCTTTCATCTCCAGTTTCTCTTGTGCTACTTCTGATACAGTGGGCAACTAGCTTAGTTGGTCAAGTTCAGCTTTATGCCACTTTATTGGTGTACTTAACATTTTGTGCAAGATCTCTTGCATTGTAAAGCAGTAGAGGTTTGTCACCACCATCTCAATTGAGATGCTCAGTGCTTTTCATTCTGAGAGTTAAACCCTCCCTCAGAACAGAGGAGAGTTTTCCTTCTCAGAAACGTTTGTACTTTTAACTTGGGGGGGAAAAAAATTAATATAAGGGAGACAAGTATGAGAATGATACAACCCAAGAATATACACTGGGTTTCTGGCTTGTACGGAGGAGAATTGCTGATTTTGGTTTCAGAGAGGAGAGCTGGATGCATATTGGTGTTTTGAACAGTGTTCTGTGGGGCTTCATTTTTCGGTGATACTTTTCTTAGAATTTTTTTACACTACTTGTGTAATTCATTAATGTTGTACAGACAGAAACTTCTATAGATAACTTTTTTGCATGCCTAAATATTTGTTTTCAACTATGCTTTGTCATGCATTTAAAACAAAAACGTTATCTGTGACCCTTGACTAATATTTATATTGAGGGTAAACAAAACATTGAAATCAAGCGAAGGACTTCAGTGTTTCTCCATAGGGTAAGGGCATTTGATTGATTTATTTTTACTCTCACTTAACCTCATTTGCTGTATTTGTAAATTAAGTACAAAGTTCTGTAAACATTATTGTTGCAGAAAGTTCACTTAATGCAGTTTTTGGATGCAGGAACAATACTGCAGAATTTGATTAAACAAGACCCTTATTTTAAGAATCCTCTTGGTTTTTTTCATGTGAAGTGAAGGTTAAAAAAAGATACAGTGTCTGTGTGCATACATGCATGTGTTCTCACCCTTTCTAGGCTGAAAATCCCTTACTGGAAATAGAAACAATAAAAATTCCAAAGCCATATCCATATAGGCAGCTTTCCCAATTCCATCTTTAGTGATTTAGAGCTTTTATGTAAAGTCTGAATACTGATGTCTTTTACTCTGCTGCCTTCATTGCTTTTATACGTAATCTGTTCATTAGTTTAAGTATTTAGTATATAAGTTTTGGGACACATTGATCAAAACTATGAATAAGTATGTTACCTGTGATGTTAACCTTGACCTCTAATTTTAGCTTCAGGACCTCTTCATCCTGCATATACTTGCCTTAATTCTTGGTAAGTTCTTTAGGAATAGCTGTGAACACCTTGTGGAGATGGTGAATTTGTTAGAGTCGGTATGGGCTAGGATTAGACCTTCATGACAAACAGCCTGTTTGCTGCTCTGAGGAAGCCTCAAAGTCTGCACAAAAGTATTGGCTGCGAGTTGTAGGCAAGTGTTGTTGGTGTTTTGCTTAGCTTGACGTGACACAGTGTAGCAGTAAGCAGGCAAGTTTTCCTTCTGTTTTTATATGTCAATCAGAAACATGTCAGTGTTCTTTGGTAGTTTAGCATTTAATAAAAACTTGAAATAAATATCTGTTTAACAGAGATGGACAAGTGAGTAGGTGAAGATCAATTTCCTGCAGTATTGAAGCAAATGACTTGCAGTGGAAGCATGAACAAAAACATGTGAGACTTTTGATCCTTATCCATACTGCTTGTTCCAGACAGTAATGTCTAAAATAATTTACATCTTACCTTTTTCCAAGACAAGTAAAACTAGGGAAGAAGGACTAGCCAAGCAGTCACCTTTTCTGAGAATGTGTCTGAGTTTCTGACAGTTGGACTATAAAATGGGAAAATGAGGAGCTCTGCCCTTGAAGACACACAGGCACTCATGTCCTTGTGTGTGGGAAGGCCGTGTTGTCCCGCTGCTCCTTTCTGTACAGACACACAAGTGGAGCTTGATCCTTGTCCTCCCTGTGCATCCTTTGGTTGTGTATTTTAAACAGATTGCACTTCCATATGTGCTGTCAGTGATGACAGCCTGAAGTCAGAGCAAACTTACTAAAGCATTTTCTGTGTTTTATGGTTTTAATTCTGGTTCTATGCATAGGAGATGGGGTTTTTTTGCTACACAGGAGCACAAACTGGAAACTCTGGCCAGTGTAGTCTGGAATGTGAGGGGCCTGGGGCCGTGTGCCATTGCTGCTTCTCAGGAACAGCCCCTCGTGCTTGCCTGCAGAATTAGTGCTTACACAGTGGGGTCAGGCTGAACTGTCCAACCTTGAGTAGTAGCTGTGACAAACAGTGAATTCTTGATTGGAATTTCTTATGTAGATCACCTCAGGAGGAAAGGAACCACAGCAGGGCTTGGGATGCGGATCCATTGCTGTACCCAAAATGTTGGCTAGACTTGCACAAGAGCCATGTACTTGTACCAGGCTTTGGGCTAAGTTTTGTAATCTCTTCTTGAACTCCTTATATTCCTCAAATTTCCTCACCAAACCAGTAGTCCTTGATTCTGCCCTGCTGGTGTGCTCTGGCAGTGCAAGTGCTTCTCTGGCCTCACCAGTTTTGGAGTTTGAATTCACAATGGGTGAATTCACTTCACACAACCCTCTTTTGAGTTCTCGTTCTTCCTTCCCATCCTTGTTCTTGCCTTGTTTTCTCCTCCCTCAAACCGAAAAAACAACAAACCATTAAATAAAATAATTCTGGTTCCAGCTACACCCATTGCTCTGTTCTTGCTGCCAAAAGTCGTGTTCAGGGATTAGTCATCCTCTCAGATTGTACTGCATCACCTCTTATGCATTGCAAGAGGAAGAACTAAGGATCACCCCATGCAGAATTTCACTTGTCTGCTGTCGCTCTTCAGGTCTTGTCCTATGGAAATACATTTTCCTTTCGTTTTCATCTAAGTTATATTCCATGATTCAAATAAACCATAAGAATAAATTTGTTTATACAGATGTAAATATATACAAACTGAGGGGACTAAGAACTTTTCTGGAAGCTGAAGATGCAAGATGAACACTTAAAGTCTGTGAAACCAAGTATTCAGAGACTAGGCGTAACATCATTGTGGTGTAAAGTGAGATTGTCTCTGAGTTACTTTCCCACATGGTATTGAAATCCAAACTGATTTAATTTTGTTCTTTTCCTCACTTGTGTGGAAAAAGAATCTCATTTTAGTGGGGAAAAGTGGGGAAAGAATTCAGACTGGGAAGCTACAGAAACCCACTAGTAGATGCAGATTCCTGTCTGACCCATTTTTCCTTTCACTGTGATTAGTATCTGAGGCAAAAAGGCCAAATGCCCAAATCACAAAGGTGGGAAGGTCAGAAATGAGTGTCTTACCAACACTAGCTATAAGTAAAAATACTTAGATTTAATGTGCTTGCTTTAAATGAAGAAAGGTTTGTTATATGTTGTTCATCTACTGTGTGTAAAATACTTCCTTTGAATTCTGAAATACCTGTGGGCTTTGGGGGAGTTTTGTTTGATTGGTTTTGTTGCATTCAGGACATTCCAGTTTCCATCCAAAATCAGCTAAACAAAAAATACAGCATAAGAAAAAATAATTTCTTACTGTCTTAATGTAAAACCTCCCCAAAGTGCTTAAACTATAAACTTTTCAAGCTGGAATACAAGGAAGCCAAAAGCTTGTCTTCCAGCTGCCTTACAGTTAAACTATTTTTTTTTCTTGAAGGCCCAATGATTTGCAACTAGAGCCATTTTTTTCAGGGTCAGAGTACAGTCTGATTTGTTTGTTTGGTATTTAAAAAAAACTTGTCCTCTTCTGTTTTTTCTCCACTGAGAATAGCTTACATATTTTGGCTTGTAAACACTACAATTACACTTGGAGAAAGGGGAGGAAGGAAAGCTGTAGAAAGACAATTTCTTTG
The DNA here is from genome assembly GCA_013397155.1 of Irena cyanogastra. Taxonomy (NCBI): domain Eukaryota; kingdom Metazoa; phylum Chordata; class Aves; order Passeriformes; family Irenidae; genus Irena; species Irena cyanogastra. The sequence continues at coordinate 1,910,881 of VWZV01006847.1, forward strand.
TTTTTTTTCTTCGTTTTGAGAAGAAGCATGAGGTTATTTACCAGGGTATTAAACCTTGCTGACAGATATGCCTGATCCCTTTGGTCAGTCGATCCCTCAAGGCGAGGAGAGCACTCATTAGTACTCACTCTGTCACTGGTTTTATATGGAAATAAGGGAAGCTATGCAGAGGTGCTGTTCTGCAGAGATCATGAACTCTGAGTCATCCCTGGGCTGAATTTCCTCTAAATGTTATGTAACTCAAGCATTTATACAATTGGAATGCATGTATTATGGCTGGAGCACTTGTGAGCTCTCTCTTTGTTCATGTGAGAGCAGAACCCCTGTTCTCAGGGTATGTGGCATAACACTGAGATTTCACTAATAAGCCAGTTCCATTGCAACATGCACTTGAGGTTGTCATGGAAAGATTCCAGATTTTTCAGGAATAAAAATAAAATCTTGGCACTTAAATCTGCCTGGGTTTGAATGGTAAAGCTGAAACAAAAAGTTGATGCAACAGTGATCTACGCAGTCTTCAATATCATCTTTACTTTCAAGTTTAACTGCTCTAATAAAAACTCAGTTCCAAGTTTACCAGAGCTTTGTGACGCTCTGCTGTTATAATAAATGCAATACATAAATAGTAACTTAAATACGATGATAGTTTAAGAAGTAAGCAGTGTAGTTTAATTTCTTTTTAAGCTTTCTTATGAAAGTCTTGATTTATTGTAATGTTACAGTCTGGGGTTGAAAGCCAGCACAGACTGAGCATTTTTGATACTTCTGTAAATGTACTTCATTTAAATGCATCCTGACTTTTTTTTCTTGCCTGTCTGGGATAGGAGATAAACTTGTCTTTGTAGTGACCAAACTGAGTTGTCTTTTTTGGTCTAATCTGGCAATTTTTAACATTACAAAGAGCTTAAGGATAGTAGATGGCCAAATCTCAGTGGCTGGCAGTCAGACTGCTTTTCCTTTGAAGGTCTCATATGTGTCTTTTTCATATGTCCCCAGAATGTGAAGTTGTGGGCTTTCCTTTTATGTTAGTTCAGCATAAGAAACGGGGAGGATTTAATTTCTTTAAGACAGAAGTCTCCAACCTTTATTGAGAGGGTAAAGGACTGATGGGATGTAACACTTGCCTTGAATGACATGCATTTTTCTTCAGTCTCCTCTCTTGTGGTTCCTTTCATGTTGGATCTTCTATAACTCAGTCCTGCACCATTCTTTGTTTTTGCATCTCACTTTTCCTTTTAGCTAGTGCCTTCCAGTTTTCTGTGTATTTCACTGCCTGTTGCACAATTAAAAAAAATCCTTGCCCAAAGCCTTTTATCAGAGACAAGTGAATTCTTTTAAATAGCCTTTTTCACATCTGGATTGAAAAATGGTGAAAAGTGTATGTATGTTGCTGGTAGAATTTCACCCTCCTGGAAATGTTTTATTTCAGCTGTAACTTATTATCCAATAGTGCTGAAACCAGAAATACAGTATAATGAAGTCTGGCTGACGCTTTCAGTTTTTCCACATGGCATACTAATCTGGAAATTGTTGTGGTGTCCTTGGGATTTGGATGTAGAAGGTAAGAATTAGGAACTGTTAGAGGAATCTGCCTTAATTCTGAATTATATTGTTGTGGAAAACTTACTGGTATTGTGGACGTTTTCTTAATGCATTACTTTTCTTCTTGGAAGTGGCTTTGCTAGTTATTTTGACATTTTAATTGTTTTCATTCCATCTTAAGTGTGATGAGAGGTATGAGCTCACCAGAGAAGTTCTTTAGTCTCAGTAGACATGCCCAGCATTTCTAGGAGATGGATTTCCATTCATATATGTGAAGTCTTTGGTGTCAAGCAGTTCCTTCTCCTGTGTCACACCTAAATGGCTTGGTGAAGCTCTGCAGCTCTGTGCCAGGATGAAATTTCAGTATAATCTGCCTGTAATAGGGCTGATGGAATTTTCACTGAGCCAAAGGCAGCAACAGAATGAGAGCTGGCACTGAGCTAAATGACTGCATGGTTTCCACAGTATAAGAGTGTGCATAGTTTTGGAGATGTACAGATAGGTTACACTCTGTGTCACAATAAATAAATGCTGTCAAATGTCTGCTCTGACCTGCTAAACCAAGAAGTAAAATTTCTGGAGTCTGGATAAGTTTATAATGAAAAGCTGCTTTTGGGTAAAGGTGAGGCAAACCAGTATATCTTGACTTGTGGAGACTCAAAAAGACTCAATTTAAATTTGATAGGCTTTACTTAAAAACCGTTTTAAGGCAACTGAAGAAATATTTGTGTTGAATTGTAAAGGTTTGAAACTCCCTCTGAGTGAAGTCTGCTGTAGCTATTAGTGGTTATTTGAACTTCATGGAAACTGTTGAGCATCTTGGGTTTGCTCTGTGGAATTCTTCTGAATGATCAGAACTCAACCATGCTTATTAACAGACAAAAGTTCTCAAGAAAACCAGAGAAGCAGTTAATGGCTTGTGCTATTTAAAGTAATAATAATCAACAGTTTAAAAATGGTAAACATCATGTTTTCAGAAAATGAACGTATGCCTTTGCAGGAGAAAGATAACTTAATTTCTTGAAAATGCTTTCTTTTTTAATAGATTATGGAAGAAACAAATACACAGATTGCTTGGCCATCCAAGTTGAAGATTGGAGCAAAATCGAAAAAAGGTATTTTATTTTGTTCTTGTTATGGGATGGGCTTCATTGTTAGCATGGTAAAACCACAGAATAAAGAACTGGATTTTTAGAGTCACACATCAATACTGGTCACCTGGAGTATTTTGATTTCAGTCTGCTGTTTCTTATGGAAATTTCTTGTTGAGGTTATCCTGGCTTTATATAGCTATTTGATGCACAAACCCATTTTAAGGAGCTTGCAATTCTGTGAGTATTTATTTAATCAATACTGTTGTACTGTTGTAGTAAGCATGTGTGCCTTCTGCTGTATGATTCTGTATCTAATCAGAACAGTTTCTTTACTTTACAGCAGCCAAAGCCAGTGTTTCTGGTAACATTTTGGATGAGTGGGTGTTTTGTGGGGGTTTTTTGTTTGTTTCTGTAGAGTACAAAAATGAGTGTTGGCCAAGCCCAGCAGAACAGTAAATACTCATTGTGTCCCTGACAGGGACAGCCTGCATGCTTTTTTGGGTTCTCTAAGAAACCTTAGTGGAGCTGTTTCTTAGGAATGACCAGTATTGTGTTTTAAATTATGCTTCTTTTGGAAGTCCAGCCTGTTGGTGGGAGCTAAGTGTACAGTCTGGAGCATCTCTCTTTGAAATAAACCTTCTTGTTCTGTCCTTAAGGAGTCATAGCTGTGACTGATTGAAAGCAGCACTTAATTTTTCTTCTGCATAGAAAAATGAAATTGAGAGTGATTTTTAACACTGCATGCATTTCTGTCCAGGCTGATACATACTTAAAAACCAGGAAAGTGAACTTCAGATAATTTTTCTCTATGTTATGTATAGAATGTATAGGTGGAGGTGTGAGCTAACCTTAGTAAATGTATAAGATCTCTTGGGAAGAAAAATGATCGTTTTAGAAAGGTGCGCGATTAATAAAATTTTTATGGTGTAAAGTGAGATTGTCTCTGAGGTACTTTGCCACATGATATTAAAGTCCAAATTGATTTCTTTTTTTTCTTTTCCCCACTTCCATGGAAAAAGAATCTCCCTTAAGTGGATAAAATTAGGCATTAGTATATGAAACTAATATTTATAGTAATACAAGAGTGACAAGGTCTCTGTGCAAACCTGGGCAGTTCTGTGTACCCTCTCCTCGAGGTGCTGTGACTTGATGCACACCTAATGCTCCTCAGCAAGCTGAGGCACAAGAGTTTCTTTTTCTTCTGAGGACAGAAAAGAAGTAGTAAAGTGGTGCCTGTAACTTTTTTCCACCTAATTTAAGTGGGCTTAGTTCTGAAGATGAAAAGCATGAATGAAAGGCTAAGAAAATAGGGGTAAGAGAGGTGTTTGGTTGGTTTTTTGCTTTGGTACTTGGAGATGCAGCTTTAAAGTAAATTAATTTAACCTATTTATTAGTGACCTCAAGTAGAAGGTAATGTGGTGTAAAGCTCTATCAATACATAGAATGAATTTGAGTACCATGGGAAATAAAACAGCTAAGAGTTATGAGCTGATAAAACTAAAAATTGAGGAAAGGGATCACATATTACAGCTGGGCATACTGAGTGTATCTGCAGTGGGAATGATTATCCTGGAAAGTCTTCATGCCAAAAGAAACGTTAGATAGTGAGATAGTGATGGGCTGTAAACAAGACATTTTAGCAATATGCTAAACTATTTTAAAAAGTGTTTCAAATGCCTGTGGATTTCAGGGTGGCTCTGGAGTTAAGACTTGTGCTCTCTGGCCAGCTCTGGTGTGCTAGGTTGTGTGTATATACACCTAAGACAGTAAATTACAGCATCTGTACAAAGAACCCCTTAACCCCGAGGTTCCTAGTTCTTGTGAAATAAGGTGTAGTTTATATGTTCTGTTTACACTTAATACCAATTGTTTACGATTCTGTAACTTTCCATTTGCAGCTACAGCAGCTGTTTATATAGGAGTAAATGTTCCAAGTGTTTAACATACTCTTAGCTTCATTTAATGGCATTTTGTGATTGAGAGGAGAGCCTGCAACATATAACTGGCCAGCTCTGCAGGGACTTGAACTCAGAACATGCTATCTCTGCCTGCCTCCTTGGCTGGGAATGGAGTGCCTGAGTCATTCAGGAGGGAGCAGCAGCTATGGATGGACAGTGCTTCCCCCCAGCCCTACGCTGGACCCAATCACCACCAAGACATCCCAGACTTTTTGTACACTTTTGCAATATAATTTGCTTGTGGTTTCAGCAGCTTCACATCCTGAATGTTAGGCCTTAGGTCATTCACAGCTTTCCTCCCAATATAGGGGAAAAAGAGTCATTAGGAAAACATTGCTTTTCTTTCTGTGATGTTGGTCAATCTGTCATGAAGCACTTAAGGCTTAATGGTGTCATTCTTCTCACTGCTGTTGGCAGTTTTAATCAGACACTACTGATAGTAAAGCAGTAAGGGCAGTTCATGTTTTGTTTTGAATTGAAACACAAAGGTATTGAAATTTACAGACAAGGTGTGCGTAGTAAATTAAGCAAGGATATGAAGATTAAGTTCTATACAAGATCCAGAATCTTTTTGTGATCTTTTAGGAAAAAAATGTGCTATAGTGAAGCTGAAGCACCAGGAGTAGATGACTTGTGAACCTCTGTATTGTTTCTTCTCTGTTATATGGATTATAACTTCTACATTGTTGAGTCCAAAATTCTGTATTTTAAGTATCATAATGGTAATTCATTAACTTACACTCGATAAATATTTTCTGATGGGTTTTTGAATTGCAAAAGACTGATGTCTAAATTTAGTATAAGCAGATTTTAAAAATTTGCTAATTCAAATTTATTATTTAATATGAGTTTTCTAAAACACCTCATAGCAAAGATAAATTTAAAAAAAAACTATTATCAACGCTCAACAGTTTCATAAGGGTAAAACAGGAATTTCCTGGCTTTAATGAACACCAGATGCTGTAGCCTTTCTCTAGTGATGAGGAGGGTTAAAGTATTTTGAAGTAAATGTTTAGAAAACACACAAACAGATATAAATCTTCCCCAGTATCTTAAAGCAAGCCATTTGTTCAGGTTGCCAAAGAGATCCCATAACATTAAGGATTTAGGGAGGGAAATGAACAATTTAAAGCACTTCATGACTGATTCCATCAGTAATGAAAGAATTGGCACCGGCACGGTTTGCTCTGCTTTGCACTGGCGTTGTAGAGCTCAGGGTGTACCAGAGCCTCATGTTCTGGAGGTCTGGGATCTTCTCTAGTCTGGTGAATTAAAGGCCACGTTGGGAGACTGTAACTTTGACTCTCAACATGCAACTCTGTTGTAGTTACTGTTCCTTTGGAATGCTGTTAATTGTCTTTTAAAGATTTATTCAGTGGTATGAAAGCATGAGTAGATTGCCAAATCCTAACTGGTCAGATGCTGGAGTTCCACAAACAGCTTGCAAGCAGGCATAAGATAATGGGATTTTCCCTCTCCCTTTCTGAAATACTGACCTGTCTTGTTCTTGTTGTTCAGCCCTTTCTGCTGTGCTCTCATTGGTACTCGCATGGGGGTCCAGGGTGCCTGGTTCTAAAAAACTAGCCATGGATAATTTTTCCTTTTGGAGAGAGGGAGTTCTTGATCATTTGCCAGGTGTCTGAACCCTAACTATACATGCTCATATATTTCCCCATTTGTTTGTATGGATCTGCAATGCTTAATGCCTTGGAAGCAGGTGAATGTCATGTTAACCAGCAGCAGTGCTTGTGGATGGGTATTGGGAGTGTTCCTTAGGAAATGGGTATATGGGAGTTCAGATTTCACCTATATTCCTTAATCCTTTTTATTTCTAAACTCTCCCTCCCCTATCCCCCTGTGTCCCTTTGCACTCCAACAGCCATAAAGAGGTTGTGGGATGTGTGTGTGCTCAGAGTGCAGCTTGAGATAGCATTTGGGGAGCAGACACTGTAAGAATCCCTTCAGCTGTTGGAAACTCAGTGGCTCTAAGCAGGAAGATGATTGGAGAGTTGGAGCCAGGAATATTTTAGGAAGTTAAAGGTGGTAAGGGGAAATGCAAGATAAATTGAACATGCAGAGCAGGTAGAACTCTGGGGTCTCTTCCACCATTCACTTCTACAAAGGACTTCTCTTGCTCTTTTTTTCTTCCTCTTACTCCCATATTTTCATTCCTTTTTTATTTTCTTTAGTCTCCAGCTCTTTTTTTATCTGTATCATATCTTGAAGTTACCAATTTATTTTTTTCTTTCTATCTTGACCTGCTGTTCTTTTATTTTACCTCTTATTTGCTGTTTTTGGCTTTGTAACTTTTTGTTTTGTTGTTTTTGTGTTTTTCCTCTCTTATCACTGATGCATTTTAAGTTGGTCAATAAAAATCTAGTCCATGTTCTGTTTGTACTTTTTTCATTTGATTTTACTTTTTACTAATTATTTAATCTTTTTTAATAGCTTCAAAAAATTGAAACTAGTTTCTGTTATCAAGGCATTTCCTACATGCTGTTTTTCGTTAGCATATCTCCAACACAAGTACAGAGCATGTCAAATTCATATCCCAGGAGAAAAACAAGAAACATAGTGGTACTGAAGGCACTGGAACAAAGGCAGCAGTAACTGGCATTGGGCACTGCTGGCATTCGTTGCCTGGCTATTTGCTTTCACACCTTTTCATTAAACTTTGCCTTTTGCAAATTATCTTGCAAGCCAAGTGCAACTGTTTCCCTCTTTGCATCCTGAGCTGTGAAGGTTATGTGCACAATGAAGTTAGTTACTAATATCATACTTGAGGCAAATAACCAGGGAGACTTCAGCCAAGTTAGTGAAACCTCACTCTCATTTATTGGAATGTTGTTTAGGTGCAAGGGAAGCACTTTGCCGGTTTCAGGAGGTGGTGTGATAAAAGCTAGAGCTTCCTCTTTTGTTAAAACAAATGTCCCTGCTTAGTGAACTCAAGGCCAAACTTGTATGTGAGTTACAGCCTTAGATATCTAGCGCGAGCTAAGATATTTGTTGTTTCAGACCTTTAAATCAGCTTTCAGTTATTTCCCAGTACTCTGATAGAAGCTGAAGTTTATATTGTCAGAAGAAACAGGGAGGGAGAGAACAAAGAGCTGCGGTGTCAGGCTGTGTGGCCTTAGGAGAGTGTGCAAATAAAATGCCAGGTTATTTCTTCTTTTGCCGTAGGCTTTCTGATAAATCTTAAATGTGATTTAAGGCTTTTTAGATAATTTATTTTTCTTTTCAAAAATACCTAATTTTCTCAGTTCAGTTTGTCAATACCATCTTGTTTGAAAGGGGAGTGAACTGCTTTTCAAGCTGAACCTCTAGCAATAAAACATCCCAGGAGTGGTTAATGTATGAGTAGTTCAGAGTTGTGCCTGCCAGTTCAGCATCCCACGTGTGAGCACTTCATCATTTACACACGTGTTCCATGGAGGGATTACATCACTGCCTAAAACACAAGTGCATCATAAGTTATGCAGTACTGCTCTTTGTACTGCAACTGAGCTGAATCCCACATTTGTACAAAGGAGAGGTGGCCATGCAGAAATTCCACACTGCAAAAAACCCACCTGGGATTAATGGATGTGAGTAGGGCTTTGTCAATGCTTCTGTCCAAACCCAGTATTTTATTATTAAATATCAGTGATAATGGAAGAGCTAATTTACCCTCCACAGCATCATTATCTAGAAGTCTTGTGAACTTCAAACATCACTGTAGCCTCTTGTAGCATGGCTGAAAGTCTCTGGAGTTTCCTTTCCCCCAGGAAACACCCAGCCAACCAAAAACCACAACCCCAAAAACCTCCACCAAACAAGCCCTAAGCAAAGCAAAGGGCTCAGTGAAGCAGATGTTGAGAAACCTGGAGTATGGGGAGAAGTACTTGTGTGGTATCAAGGGGTTTGGGCCCTTGCTTCAGGAGATTCTCATTGCATTGATGATATTTTGTAGTAAATGCAAAGTTTGGTGGAATTAATAGATTTCTCTGCTTTCAGTTGTCACTGGGATTGCTGAAATACTGAAAGGATTTTGGTCTGTGCCACTAAATTTACATTACATGTCTCATCTTTTTCTAAATACCAGGTGTCTTGGTGTTCTTCAGATGCTGGCAGGTCTGCAAAGTGCAGTTATATAACCTGAAATTTCCCCAAGAAATTGGCCAAGTCCTAGTTCCGTCAAATAAACATAAAAGCATCTAGAAAATGCCTCATAGTTTAGGCTGTTTGCTTCTTTGTCTTATATGGCTCCTAAGCAGATAATGCTGTGCTCTGTGTCATTGTGTGCATATCTTGGTTTTTTAGGTCTTTTGTGTTTTCTCTAAGGCTTTACATACATGTTATTCCTTCATAATATCACTGCAGCCATAACAGAGGTTTTTAGTGGTTTTCTTAAATGACTTCCTTCTTCTGGGCCAAAGAGACATTAGTTAATTTTTTTCCTTTTTCAAATTGTGTGTATGTTTTATGCCTGATTTTAATTTTGTTTAAAAGTGATTTGGATCTAGCTGTGTTGTGGAAAAACTGCAGAAATTGAGGATTGTGTATTTCAGAGATGGTTTAAGTTGCATGAAAACATTTTCTTACAGAAGCTACTTTTCTTAGTTACAGTTGATTTGTTCTTAATTCTTTCAATATAGAAGTGAATCCTGCTACTTTTCTAAAGGCTATGCCCATGTAAATTGTGGGGTAAAAGTAGTAATGTTAATAGGATTACGAGTCCTCCTATAATTTTGTTTGCTTCTAAAATTGCAATCTCTTCATTTGTAGCCATATATAACCTCTAAAATGGCATTAAAATGTTGTGAATAATAGGAAACAGAACTTCATGTGCTGGAATTGCCTGTGTGCCTGCCACTACTTACCTGTGTTGCTGATTTATCAATCTTAGGGGGAAACACTCTTTACTGTAAAGTACTGCAGAAGGAATTGATGTCTTGTGTTTCTGTAAATACAGCAAGGCACTGAGTTTTACTTTGCACCTGAGTCTTAAAAGCTGAATCAACCCCACCTGGGAAGATCACACAGCATCCCAGGACTACCAAGTGTTACAGACCTGTTAATGAACCAAGGACTCTAACAGTGGGTTTTCATAGTTTGGGGCAACACCTGCTCTTGATCTACTTTCACATCTTTCTGTGCTGTTTCTGGTTACAGTAATTGTAGTTTCTACTGTTCTCACAAAAAAAAAAAAACCAAAAAAACAATCAAAAACAAACCCAAAACCAAACCAGACCAAGTGAATGTGGGATATAATCAACTAATTTTCCTACCTTAAATTCAGTGCTATGAATAGCCACTTAATTGGTTTAGAGCCTTAAGCTCCAATTTAAAAAAAGGGTGGGGGAATTAATCAGGCCCTTGGAGATCTGCAGTGGTATGTGGAGTTTTTCTTACAAACTTGAGCTTCCCACCCACTAAAATGCTTCTGAAAGTCATGCCGACTGAAAGGGTGTACCCTAACTCTTGGTAGGACCCAAACATATATGGAGTGATGATTCTTCCTGTTCCATGGTTTTTAGCTGGGGATGTAGAGTGATGCAGAGAAGAGAGCATCTAAACCTCTAAAGTGCCTGGATACTTAACCACTTAAAAACAGAGGTAACTTTTGTATTGGTCCATGATCGAGGTTTAATTTGTTTAGTGTCAGTACTCATTTCATTGTGCACATCAATAGAAGTGTTGGCTCAACTTGCCCAAAGTAATTGTTATAAAATAATGTATTTTATCCCAGCTGGAACTCTGCCAGCTGCTCAAAGGCTGCTGCTGCTCCGGTGCCTTCCCTTGCTCATGTGGATCCCCACCCTTAAAGTCAAGGAAGTAGTCCCCTGTCCATGCCTGGTGCAGTGATGTGAGGGAGGTGGTGGTTTGCTGGCTGCTGTGGGCACCTGGTTACACAGAGGGCAGCAGAAAGGTGCTGCAAGACGGGCTTTTGGAATTCACTTCAGGAGTCTTTCCCATCTGCAAATGGAAGGGGGATCCCAGTGCACAGTTTGAGACACCTTCATACAACAGCAGTAGGCACTGATTTTGATCACCCAGCCCCAGGACAGCCTCATTCTATATATTGTGAATAATGATAAAGGTGCACTCACTTGTGCCTTTTCCAAGCACTTGGAAAGGCAAGACTGGTAACTACTTCTGCTAGAAACAAAATCAGCAGAGACATGATGGTTTTCAGCTGGCAAACAGCACAGTTGTGGTCTTGCCTCTCTCTCCTGCCTTGCTGCATGCTTGCAGCCTGTGCCCTGCCTCCATAGCTCCCTGCTAGGCAGCTCAGCCCTGCAGCCTGGCATGCCCTGGTGCCAGTCCCGCTGACGCAGGGGGCATTCAGGGCTGCTGGGTTATGGGGGCCAGTGCTCTTTTGTCAGCAGAATTTTTCCTAAAGCTGTTTAGTTTTGGTTCCCAAGGTATAAAGTTGTGGGTCTGACTTTATACCAGTTCACTAAAGGTTTTGTCAAAAATTTTGGCATTTAAATGCCTTTTCCTTGTTGGTGCCCATGACAACAGAACCATTGGTTTTGGTATTCTGTGTCAGCTCTCTCTGTGCAGCAAAATTCCTTTGAAGCTCTTATTTGACCTCACTAAAAACAGGAAAAAAATATTCACCCTGTCATGCAATTGCCCAGCTAAGAACTGTGTATATAAGTAGATTTCTTTAAAAAAAATTTTACTCATATCTTAAAAATAGATGAATTGCACATATGATTCTGGAATGGAATTGAAAGTTGCTCATGCCAGGAGATAAAGGGTGCTCTGCAATGTTTCTTGAGAATGCTGGCAGTATTTGGGGAGGGAGGAATAAGATGGTTTCTTATCTATGCGGTTGCTTCATAAAATAAAATTTCAGTCAGATCTGGTACATGGTCTGGGAAATTACAGTTTTTTTCTGTTCCTTAGAATGGCATTAAACTTACTTTTATGTTTGACCTTGTTGCAGCAAAACTAATGCTATTTGTATTACTCTAGTACTTTTTCTTTTAGAGAAGGGGTTTTCATCCTCTTGAGTATTTTTCATGAGAGCAGATGAACTCTTGGTGTTAAGTGCCCATAGTAAATTTTTGTTCTTTTATCACCATGTACTTTTTCTTGGGTTTGGTTGGAGAGGTGTTAAAAGAGGGCAAGTGTCATGTTTTCTTTAAGTAAGACATACTTCTGCTTCCATATGCTTCAATCCTAATGGCTGAGAAGGCATAAAGGGATGTTGAGAAGTTCTTGCTGCCAAAATAATGCATTACTGTATGAAAATATCTGACACTAATATGAATAACTGAGGATGCTGAATTCAACACGCCAATTATGCATGAAGCATTTTTCAGTGAGTGGCAATGGTTTGTCAGGTTAGTAAACAGGATTTAAATTCTTGTTTTTATTTGGAACAAAAAATACCTTGAGTGGAGGAGGCCAGAACCTTCCAGCTCTCAAAAGCTGGAGAAACAGAAACATGAAGAGAAACAAAATACAAGAGAGACAAGAAATAAAGACATAAAGAAAAACAAAAACATAGAGAAACAAAGATGCGTGACAGAAATCTCCTTAAGTGTCTTGTCACAGTTTGAAGGAAAAAAGATAATATGCCTTGAATATTACTGGTGAGAACACGGCATTTTTATACTTTGAAGCAATTATGCCTAATGTGTGATATTCTGTAGCTGACCAAAAAAATTCTAGTCTTTCCAGTTTCTTGATACAGTGTTTCTGTAACTGCCTTCCCCAAAGAGGCAGGGCTGGCTACTGCATTCCCTGCTCCGACCCTGGTCAAGTCCTATAAACCTTCTGAAATTACAGTGTGCATGAGTATCATCCTCTGCCTGCAAATTTGATGTATTACTAGTTAAATTTTAATATTTTGTGTGCTTTGATTTCAAGCATTCTTTATACTGTGCATTCTAAATATAGACAGAGTCCGTGCCAAAGACGAAGTGCAAACTTACAAAACCATCATTGATAGAAATTCTTTAAGTCTCTTTAATGACTTCCTCTGCAAACTGTAATTTGAATCATATGATTTTTCTGAAGTAGCAGTAGGGGGGAATATCTGAAAAATAGCTGTAATACAGTTTTCAGAATTTTAAACTTTTCATCTGTACAAAATTAACCTTGTGTAAAACTGTGCTGGTCATTTAATTCTGTGATTACTTGGCAAGATTATTTTGTCTGTAAAGGAAGTCAAATCTAAAGAGAACAAAATCCCGAGCACAGATAGTGTTCTGGTGACTTTTTTTGGTCTATATTTTTAATGTTTAAAAAAACTTGGTTTTATGGTAAATGCTTGTTAAGCACTCTGGTAGTTTTGGCTTTGGAACTGGGGAGACCAAAACCATCTGGCAATGCTCACCAACCACAGCCAGTCTCAGAGGGCTGCTGGCAACATGTTCTCCCTGTATTAACTCCTGTGAAAGGGAAAGGCAAATGAGCTCTTGTTAATGGGAACAAAGCTGTGGGAAAGGATGAAGTTGGGAATGAAGTGGAAAGGGGAGAGACACAGAGAGGAAATGATGAGGAGACTGAAGCCAGTTGGAAAGAGGTAGGTGGGATGGCAGGAAATGTGAGGTTAGAGTGGGAGTCTTAAAGAAATGAGGGTTTTGAAAGAGTAGAATAATAAAGAGTTAGTGACAAAGATGGTGTAAATGGGAAAACAGATGGGAGGTGCAAAGGAGGAAGATGGTGCAAATGCATATTCCAGAAAGTGGAGGGGAGGATTACAGCCTTTGGTTCATAGGTGTCTGGCATGCATTTCCAATCCATATCCTTGTCTTGGAAATTAGATCAGACACAATTCTGAGGTTCTTACGTAATGAATATCCTAGGGAAGAGCTGGTAAGTGCTGCTGTATTGATGTGTACTTTCATTACTGTCCTAGACCAGTGATTCAATGTCTAACATGTCATTATTCCCATTTGATGTCTTTGTGCAGCTTCCATAAAGTTGCAGTCCTGATGGCTGCAATTTAAATTTGTTAAACATTTACCAGATGTCTTGTCTTGCATCAAAACATATGGATGACTTAAAATACCAGGAATGCAAAGTATGAATTTCTAGTCCATGGGAGCTGAGGATATTGGCAATTTCTACTAAAAAAATCACAAAACAGAATTAGAATGTGTGCAAGTAAACCAAGATGGCAATAAAAAGGATTAATTTTGAGTGCAGCTTTCATCCAGCTGACTGGATTTGTGTCCAGTGCGATGTCAAATAATGTAAACTTGGTTTTGCAGTGCTGGAGGAGAGCAGTAGCCAAGAAAGTAAGCTGTGAAAATACTGGGCTTCAGGAAAGCGCCAGTTATTTTGTGGAATTGGCTTAAAATCCTCGAATGCCAAACAGCTCCCACTGAGATTTCCAGCAGTAAATTTGGAGCTATACATGTGCAAAATGCATTCCTGTGTACAGGTCCCCTCTGCTATTCCTCTGCCCTGAGTGCAGTGAGCAGCAAAGCTCATGCTCAGCTCTCCTGCCTCTGGGTACTGTCATGTGGAGAGTTACAGAGGTGAATTGACTTGCTCATAGATTCACATTCGGTCACATCAAAGAAATCTGAATTGTCAGATTGAACGTGTGCTTTCTGTGAGGAGGAAAAAATACTGCAAGTGGCTGCTCAGGTGCATAATTTTCTTTTCTTCTTGTGGATTTGCTTACTGAAGGATGCTGCAAGAAGGAATTTTTGTAGAAATGACAGTGTACATGGGTGCATTTGGGAGGGGAGCTGATTTGGATCCCATAAGTAAAGATGGAGTTAATTCCAAAGTGATGGGGTTGGAAAAAAATAAACCAAAAGAAACTACTATAGAGAAGTTCATTTATAGCATGAATTATTGGTGGAATGCCAGACAAAGATAAGAGACCTACTACAAAGTGGGTTATGCTTTTAATCAGCTGACTCATTATACTGAAAAGTGCTTCTTAGCAGCGTAAGCAGCATGTCAGCCGAAAAGAAGAAATTGCCAAGAAGTAAGGGACTCTTGGCCATTAACTCTCTTCTTTTCTTCCTAACATACATTAACAGACACAGATATACTTTGCCTATTTTCTACTTCATCTTCTGTTATTTTTACAACCAAAACTTTAACCTCAGTCATTGCCAGCATCAGCTGAAAATGAGCTTAGGCCTGAGTAACTTAGATCTGAGTGCCTAAACTGCAATTTCTAAACCTGCGTGTGCAAGTGGTGCCCTTTGCTGTTCTGCTCTCATCTGCTGGCAGGGAAAAGATGTGGGGAGAGGTGGTGCTCTCTACTTCCTGATAATAATATGAATTTTTGTCTTCCTGACTTCTTTCAGTTGCCAGTGCCTTAATCACCCTAATGACACAGCTTTTTTTTTTTTTTTTTTAATTTTTTTTTATTTTTGCATGAGCAGGCTAAAGGTTATCCAGAGAGTGAGGTATGTGAGACCATGGGTGCTAACGAAAATATTGACAAAAACCTGTGCCCAGCATTGGCATTCAGGAGTTAGAGTGGCATGGTGGAGTATGGGGAGTGCTGAGTCCTATTTTGTGGTTTCTCTCAAGCCCTGCTCTGGTTTTTAAGTCTACTGTTTCCTGGTTGTTTTGAAGTAACTCTCATGCCTGGTATAATACACAAGTATTTACAGAACTCTTCTGTTTTAATGCTGGTTGAAATTTATCCAAGTAAAATCAGTTGAAGGCAACTATGAATATGACATAAATTTATTATTGACGGGATTATCAGTTTTTAGAGGGTTTTTTTGCTATACTTGTGAGCTAGAATTTGATTTTGCTACAGTTAGTGGAAAACTTGTATTCTCCCACAAGTATTTAGACAGCTAAACTGTGGGGACAATTTTCAGCTGACTTATGTTCGTCCACAGCTGTCACTACATTTTCCTGATTCAAATTGGTGGGACATGAAATATTTGTAGGACATGGCAGGAAAGGGACTGTAATTTTTTTTTTTTCTTTAGAGAAATAGTTACTGGAAAAACTAATACAAGTATTTTTAATTTTTTTTTCTTCCAGCTGTGGATGTAGAACTTGAAACAGCACTGATTTTCTTTGATTTTTCTCAGCATCTCACAATGAAACAGCACTGCCACCGTTTTTCTGAGTGGACTTTCTGTCTGGAGGCCCAAACTTCCTATGCCTCACTATCTTCCAGTCTAGTTTTTCAAAAACTTGCCAAGAGTGACAATATTTGCATATTTTGCCATTTGAAATGTGTGCATGCATGTGAATTATCCAGTTTTTCTTTTAGCCAGTGGCTGCTTTTCTCAGGGTGAGATGTGAAGGTGGAAAAATTCTGCTGTTTTCTGTGTTTATGATGTTTGGCTTGTGAATACTTTGAGGGAAAAAGTCTTTTTGGTTTAAGTACTTCTCCCAGGTATTCACTTCAAGTACTCAGTGCTAAACTTCCTAGTTAACCTACAGAGTACCTGTTGCAGCTGAAAGATTTCTTACCTCAGTGCAAGTTTGTAAATGGTCAGTAATTTCTGTGAAGTGTTGCTGAGGCAATCAGTCTGTAATTGACTAAGAGATTTAAAGCAAGTCTCTTGCTGACACTGTGTTTATTGTTTGGAGTGCCAGATTAATTACAGCATGTATTGTAGTGGCTGTATTCTGACCTCCATCTGCTTTTTATTAACTTTCTCCGTAAATGAGAAACTGTCAGTGCATACTGTTTCTTATATTCTGAAGAAAAATTCCCCCAAACCCCACAACTGTGTACTTTAAAAATTAAAGAGCCGTTGTGTTTCGATCACAAGTTTGTTTCTTTTGTTTCTGGAGTAGCTGACTCAAGCATAGATGACTCCCCTGTTTTGCAATGAGTAAATGGACAGAAAGACCATCCCAGGCCGTTTGAAACTCGGCCACAGGAGTTGGTGTTGGTTCTCTCTGATCCCAAATCCACAGCATCCCTGGTGCCAGCAGCTGGCAGCAAATCCCTGCTTTGCTGGAGTCACTTATCCCAGAGTGCTGCCACTTCAGAAAACAGCCCCAGCCATTAATTCTGCGGGGTAGGTGACGGGCGAGAAGGCTTTTAAAGAAAGTCACATTTGCTTGAGCCTTTTATCTCCTTTGTGCTCGACTTGCCAGTGTTTCTGTGCTCGGGGGTGTGTGCCTGCAGCCACCAGAGCCTAAAGTCATGGATTTGTACCAGCTCAGAGGAAGATAAAATGCATTTATGGTCACATTGGTGAATGTTTTAAGGAAACTCTAGGTAGCAAAGGAGCCAGCAGGTGGGCATTGTACTTTAACTACACTTACATGAGAGCGATTTGAACTTTGGTCATTCCTGTCAGAGTAGGAAGATTTTGAGCTTTTCTGGTTTTGATCAGGGCTTGCTGTGTTTTCTGTGAAGAACAGTGATTTGCTTACACTTGGCCAGACAAGGGAGGGGTAGAATACAAACATAGTTGTAATATGAAGGGAATTATCAAGGGGCTTAACATCCAGTGAGTGTGCTTGGCAGTAACTGTAGTAAAACTGAATTTTCAAGCTCTGGAATGTAGTTATATAAACTTATTGCTGTAATTAAATTACTTGAGAGTACAAATTTGTCACGATCGTTCAGTGAAAATTGGACTTAGTTGATGTATTGGTTTTGGATTTTTAAGAGCTTCTAGCAAGCAGATAGCAATGTGCTCTGCACTGCATTTGCAGGTAAACTGGAGACTGAGAGTGTTCTACTCTGATGCCCATCTTTCTATTTAAACTCAATTTTTGGGACACTGAATGCAATTTATCAGAGTGACTGCTGAAACTCACATCGCAGAGGTGCTCAATAGGTGATTAATTTCCCAGAGGTGAATTTTGCTATTAGTGTAGTACTGGGAGAGACAGATGGACAGAAGTGATGCAGAGAAAATTCATCTGAGAACAGCTCAGGAATGTTTTCTTGATTTGAGAGGCAACACTGGGCACCTTTCAGGTGTTTAGTGTTTTTATTTCTCAGTATATCACAAAGCAGAGGAACAGTGTGGGCAGTGTTTGCTTGCTCTGAACCCTTCCATGAAAAGAAGAGCAGAAGTTTTTAAGTCACTGTTCTTCAGGAGATGAAGGTTCTCTTCCCAAATCAGTTGCAAGCTGCCTGTTATATTGGTGAAAATAATTTAGTGTCTGTGAATAGGAATAACCATTAATGTAAGATATGCAGCTCTTAGAGTGCCATATACATATTGCCATGCTAAAAGCTAAGAAATGGTCAATTATTAAGTGATTAAAATGTATTCACATAACAAACTGTTGGTAGAAAAGCATCCAGAAGGTTTTAGTATTCAGAGCCAATTGTCACCAGATGGATAATGCTTTTGTTCATCAGGTGCATCCCTAGTGGGTTTAGAAGGAAGAGGGAAACACTGCTTTCCCTGTCTCTCTATTTGCCTTTTTCTTCCTGGAGACTACAGCCTGCAGAGTAGTGGTGCATGGAAAAAGCCAATACACTGCCATGCTGGCTGGGAAAAAATGTATACCTTGTGCTTCTAAAAAATTATAAAATAAATAGTAATGTTCGGTCAATGGCAGAAAATTGTTAATAACATAGCAATTTCTGAGTCAAATTTAATACACCTTAAAATATGTATTGATCTTTCAAATTTCAAGCCCAAGATGTAGAGGTGGGTGTGTGTTAATGATCTAACACTGCCTAGGAAAATGACATTATACAGCTTCAAAAAAGAGTTCAGGAACTTTTTCTTATTTAGTATCAATCTGCTGTAAGCAATGTAAGTATTGTCTGGGGCATGGGAAGAAAAGCTAGGCAGTGAAAGTGGTCTGCTTGTACTGGAGTTCATTTTTGTAAGGGCATACTAAGCCCTTGAAATCAGTATTCATGTGGACTCGAAGACTGGAGTTTTACTGGGTTGTCATCATTTTCATCTACTTCATGAAACTGTTGCTGCTTTAATAGGTCTCAAGAAGACAGTTTAGATATTTCTTTGACTTGTCATTTTTTTCTTTGTTTAGAAAAAAACAGAGCAAACAAACAAAAAATGCTACCTGTTCACCATGTTCATCAGGAATACAGTTGAAATAACCTCTAAAAATATAATAATCTGGGAAAGGAAAATTTTCCTGGGGGAAATCAATTTCACAGAGTGTGATGCTAAAGCAGGGAAGGTAAAGTATTTGTAATGGTAATCAAAAATATTCTGTGAGCTCTCTTTGGCTTTAGTCACCAGATGTCTGGTGTCCTGTTAGGAGGCTGCTGTTTTTATCTTTCCGATAACATTTAATTCCATCCTGATTCCTAAGAGGACAGGTCTGTTTGTCCTGCTCACTCAGGCCTGTATAGTGCATTAATCTTTGCTGCAGAGTAACTGCATCCTCTGGGTCCAGGCACAGAATTCATCTCTGCAGTGGCTGTGTCCAGAGCAGCTCCCACAGTGGGGTGCAGTTGGTCAGAGCCATCAGACACTCCAAGGTGCAGCAGGAGCCAGGGGTTGGATGTGGGAGCACTGCAAGGAAGGCTGAGCCTGAGGCGTGAACTTCAGCTCACGAGTCAGATGATGTTTTTTATTTAGAAAAACGCAGTCACAAGGGCTTGTTTGAGAATGTGTGTGTGAGAAACTAAAATTATCTCGTGATTTATGCATCAGAATTGCAGCCCTGAGTATCAGTCTGTGTGGAGTGAAGACACAGTGGTGTTATTTCTGATAGGAATGTCGTGGCTGTTCTCTAGGTCCTCTATTAAGCTGATCTTAAAATACTATGGCTTTTTTCTTCTCTGTATTTCTTATTTTCTTCTCAGGCATTGTGATTCAGTGTTTGCGCTTTGAGATACAAAGGCAACAGACATTTAAATCATGAACTGTGAATTTGTTGTGTCCGTGCTGAAAAAAATAAGCCATAACAGACTTTGTGTCCTGCTGAGGGATTGCCTTGCTTTGGGTGGCTGCTTGGGCTAAAGGCAGAAGAGCAACTGCCCAAGAGGCAGCAGAAGGGCTGCAGAGTGTGTGCCTTTTTGTGGCTGACTGTATTTGCAAAATGTCCCTAAAGGCTCTTTTTAGAAGTAAATAAGGAATTTAAGCTGATCGTGGTGGTAACTAAAGTTGTGTAGCTGAAATGGAGTGTCTTGGTGATTACAATTAATTTCTTCTCATTTCTTCTTTTCAGGTTTTCTTCTCCACCTTGGCCTTCCCCTTCTCCCTTGAAATCTGGTCACTTTTGTGTTTAAATTGCCATATTATCTGTTACCTCTTCCTTGTCTTCCCTCTTTGCTTATGCTTTAAGAGAAGTCTTTTCAACTTCATTTCCTCTGTCAGTGGTCCGAAATCCAGTCATCAATAGTTTATTTCTCCAAACGTAATGTTGTACAGGTAATCTACTTTTTAAAGCTTATCTGATGTTTCTGACTAATTTTCACTTAATTCTGGGCATTCTGAACCTGAATTTTCAGTGTTCTGCTGGGACGTTTCAAAGCTGCTAGGAGATCCAAATGTGAGATTCATTTATGATTCATGTACAAGTGCATCTCATTTATTTTAATTTATGAGGCTTACATCAAACAGATACTTCACTCTAAGAGCCATTTTAAGTAGCCTGTTGCGGATATTGACATTTTCTTTTGAGCTACACTGAAATCTTTGAGAAACAAGATTCTTTTCTCTGCTGTACCCAATGCTGCGCTGCATTTCTTCAGGTTTCTGTGTGTGTGAGGTCAGTGTGTTACTCAGTCTGTGCTTTGTGGATATTTGTGTGTTTCTGCCTGTGTATGTAAGTGTGTCACTGTAAAAGGTGGAGAGAAGTGAGGAGGGGATTGCTGACTGCACATCAGGCAGTTGTTACAGGGCAGGGTTGAAAAGCAGTGCTCTGGTGGTTAACACTCCTCAGGTGACAGCATGGCAGCACCCAAACTGTGACACCAGTGAAGGGCTGCCTGTAAACTGCCTTCCCTGGAGGGAACGGTGTGCAGGAGCAGTGCAACAAGTGTTTGCTTTTTGTCGGCTTCCTTCTCATATCCTGAGCTGAACAGAAATTCTTCTGAAGATGGTTTGGAGTTAGGTGCCATTAATGGGGAAAGTTAAGAGTGAAAAAATGCTGAGAGGCCAAAGAGTCTTTCAAATGTGTGCACCCATATAGGCAGTGGCTCTATCTCCTCTCAGGGACATTTCATAATCAGTTGTTTGTCCACAACAAACAGATCCCCCAGAATGCCTAGAGCCTCAGGATATGTCTCCTCTGAAGACACTATTAATTGCTTGCAGCCTGTGTGGAGTTTTATGATGCTCTGAGTAGGCTTTTGATCATGCCCGAGTTAGCTCGGTGAAATCCCATTCAGAGAAAATGATGCTGCAGTCTAATTTCAGCTAAAAAGCAAGAAAAAAGACAAGCCCCAAACAAAAAAACCTGCATGTTGTTGTTGAGTGCTACCTCTGAGAACACTCAGGAGTCTGCAGTGGGAAATGGCTCATTGCTTTCTGCCTTGATACGCGAGCAGCTTTTTCCTTCTGTGGTTTAGACACCGGGAGGAGAAGCGAGTGTCCTGAGTTGTATTGGAGAGAGGATAAGAATTCTTTTAAACTGGTAAGCCAACAGCACCAAGTGCCCAAGTACTGAATTTGCTTTATGATTCAATCGAGCTCCTTTGCATGTGCCCTTACTCCTGAGCATTTGCTCCATGCTTTTATCCTTCATGTTGCTTTTCCATGGCAATAGTTTGAGCCTGTTTCAAATCTCTCTTGGCTATTACCAATCATCTCCTTTGGTGAGAGAATATCCACTCCGAAAACTGCACACACGGAATTTCCTAATTTATTTATGAATGTTAAATTGTTTCAATTTAGTGATCCTTTTTTCCATATTAATAAGAAGCCTTATTTGACCTTTTTACTTAATTCACTTGTTTTACAGGTCTATGTCTCTTCATCTTGTTGTAGGGTGATCAATATATTTGCCCTTTCAGATGAGAACATATCAACTTCTATGTGTTGATTTGTTGTTGTTTTTTTTTTCTTTTTCTTTTTAACTTCTCACATAGCTTAGTGTGTTTTTGTTGGTACTTTTGGGACAGACACTCTCATAACTTGTCCCTTAAAAATGCTATGTCTCTTTTGTCTTTTTGTTTGAATGGCTCAAGTTCTGTAATACTCTTGGGCTATTCAGATCTTAATCAGCAACTCGTTAAGAATGACTGTCATCTGCCCTGGTGTTGCCCAGTTGTCTGGCTATTTTTAGAGTAGTGGTATTTTGGTATTTGTGTTACTTAACTTGAGGCTGTTCATCCTGTAAACAAGCTGGATGCATAGCTGTAGTCTGAAGAGCTGCCCCAGACCTTAAATGTAACACTTGAATCTCAGGAGAGGCCTACACAGTTAAATGGCTTCATTATTTGAAATATTTCTTGCCTGGGAGAAGTTGGTGTAGATACATTTGCACTTTTGCTTGGAGGAATTTTGTTTTGTTTACTGAAGTGTCACACACAATAGTAGCAATAAAGCTGGAGGCTTGCTGGTGTAGTTGAGGACAAAGACTGGGGAGGTGAAACTCTGCCAAAGTGTGGAGTGAGGAATTTGAGAATAGGAGCAATAAAAGACCACTTGAAGGCAGGAGTCTGGCAAAATGAAGACTGTTGAGAAAAATTTCCAGCAGTGTCTGTTGTGTAACTTCAACTTTCTATTCTATGTAAATATTCCTCCATTCTTGGGGAGGCTGGTGGGGAGAAAGGCCTGTTAAAATTAATTTTTTTCTTTTCCATTCCTAAAGAAAAATACACTGCCCTTCAAAATTAATGGAAAAGATGAATTACTATTAAATGGCATTTTTAATAGGTTTCAAGACACTAACCATGTTGTTTCTTATGAGTTAAAACCTTTTCCAGGATCAGATACTACACTTTAAATAAAGTGTGCAAGCCTTACATGCTTCTAGCACACAGACCTTTTCTGAAGCCTTTGTTCTGTGTTTACAAGTAGTTTGCAAAGCTTTGGTGTCTCATGTCTGTATTTATGGTAGGCACCTGCTCTTTGCTCTCTCTAGTTTTATATGGAGTGTACTCCCAGTTATATTAAGGAGCTTAAAAACAAGGTGATTTTTTCCCCCCCAGTGAAAACAGCTGTCAAACCCCGTGTTCCTTAGGGATGAGGAATAACCTGGACAAGGGGAATTGGCTGGCCTGGTGCAATGGGTGGTTTCCTTCCAGCCAGGGCTGTGCTGGAGCTGTGGCAGTAACCACTGGAGTGCTGCTTGGTGCTTGTCTGCGCTGTCAGCACCAGCCATGCATCACACTTGGTGCAGTTCTGTGCCTGACAATCCTCTTCACACTTCTGAGAGTGCCACGGGTGTTTCTGGGGGCTTTGACAGTGCATTGCTGCCATCACACCTGTAGGTATTTCAAATATTAAATGTAGAGCTGTATGCAACCAAGATTTTTGTCTTAGCGCCTAAGGCAAGGTAGGCTTTTTTTTCTAAATTAAATGTGACTGTTAATCCATGGAATCAGCTGCAAAGCAAACAAGCTATTTGATTCCACAGTTATATTAAGAAATTTTGTTTCTGTAATACACAGAAAATCAGGTTATTATGATCTAGTTGTCTCTCTAAATTCTTAATTGATTCCTAAAATGATCTGTTTGTTGATTATTTGGGTGCCTGTGAGTTTTCCTGCACATCATACCTAGTTTCAATGTGCTTTCCACTCATGCAAAACCAATTCAAACAGTTCAAAATCTTTTAGTTTCAAGTAACTCTTTTCAGGCAAAAGTTGATGAGGATGTTGTATTTAAATAGTGTTTCACTGAAGGAAGGAGTGAACAATTCTAAAAGCAAATTTCTTTGACTTAAACAGACCTGCTTTATATCCATTTCCAACCACTATGTCCTTGAGAAGAAGTCAATTAAGAAGAGGATACTTAAGAGTAATTTTGAAAGACTTGGTAGCATATTTTAGAATGGTCACTGGCATGAGTGGATTCTTTTTTTCTTCGTGGGTTCTTTGGTTTTGTTTTTAAACTGAGCAACTGAACTTCTTTCATCTTAAAAGAGCAAACAAGTGTAGAAATACAGGATGTTTGGCTGAAGCTGTCAGCATCAACAGAAAAGAGGTGTCCAACTGAGATGAGAAATGGAAAAAATAGGTATTCTAAACTGCATTTTCACTCATGAGTAAGCAAATAATATGGAATGATAGTAATCTCCTTTGGTGCTAACAGGATGCCAGGCTTCATTTCAGGCAGTGTTCCTGCATATAATCAAATGTGTATTTAAATACGATGTTTGCAAATTTGTGAAAATCAGCTCCACAGCGGTGGTGATGGTCTGGGCTTGTGTTTTTCCTGGTTGCCTCTAAAGAGCACTTGGAGCACACACACAGTGTGCTAGAATCTGCTTCTGGGAATTTCTGACTGCGCCATCCACTTCAAATATTATCCACAGCTTAAACACATTAGAACCACATGGCTTCCTGTCAACTTTAAAAAGAAAAGAAAATTTGCCCTTAAGACTGTTTTGTTGGGTTTTTGTTTGACTTTGCTCCATTGTGAAAGGCTGAAGCAGCAGATTTTTGAAGCTTCTGAAGGTTCTGTGTGCGTACCGTGTTTTTGTGACTACGGTTTTTCCATTTTAAAAAACAAAATATATCTGTTTTGCAGAACTCAGAATGCTGCATTTTTCTTGACTTTCATGAAACTTGGCAGTGAATCCTGTGTTCCTTCAGTGTTTCTGTATCCCCAGCTGAATGTGCTCAGAACTTCTCAGTGGTAAAGACTAGAGGCTTATTTTTACTGTTGGAATGAAAAGAGTATCCAGGCATGACTTCGAGTTTCAATTTTCAATTGAATAGAACAGGATTACAGTCTAAAGCTGTATTATTTCACATTTCTTTAGTAGGCAAGTGATTTCAATCATTGAGATGATGGGAAAGGCAGATATGTTGTGTTACAGCTGTTTTCTCCTGTCATTGAGAATATATTTATTTTTATATTCCCTAAGATATATGTATTTGTCTAGCATAATGAATTACATTGATTCAAGAGTCAGAAGAGGATTGAGAGCAGTTCATTGTATTACAGGAGAAAAAGGCACTGCAAAAGGGCAGAGGACTCAAGAGCAGGGGAAAGAGGCATCACCTGCAGTCTCATACCCTTGTTTCTAACAATGAGAAGTGGTGGTGGTAGTTGGGTGTTTCTTTGTTTGCTGTAACTGAACTTACATTTAAAGTTCTGAGGGTGACTTTGCACTGTGGCACTTTGTGCTCTTGGACACCAGATGGTGCTGCTAAACTGCCTGATGTGTAATTTTCACCCTTGGAGTAATTGTTACTTCATTTAGTTCCAAAGTCGGGTCTGTACTCTCTGACCAGGTGTATATTATGGGATGCAGAACTGCACCTGCGAGCTCAGCCCAACTCCTTGTGTTGTTTAAGGGCAGTGGTCTGAAAATTACCATGTGAACCAAGTGGCCTGTAGAATCAGTATTTTAGGTCTCACTGAGCAAAACCCACCGTCAGCTGGTGTTCCTGCTAATTTATGTACTTGAACTTCAGCAGTTTGCTTTAATGAAGTGTCATTTAAATTTCATTTGATAACTGCAATCAGAAAACTTTGGGTGGACACACCTTTAGTGTCAGGTTAAAACTGCCAAGAATATTTGTAGAGACTAATTAAATATAACGAAGTGGTGATGAGGGAGAGTTTGAGTTTGGTTTTTTGCCAAAAAGCTTTGAGCTGTGTGCTGTTGCTTTTGGTTTGAGAAAATAAGATGGCTTAGCTATGTAATTGCATTGCAGGCAATGTTTATGATACTGTGATACACATTCGGAATTTGATTTCTATTTATTTAAAGTTGGTTCTCATGTTTAATAAATTCATCTGGTAATCCTAATTGTGGGGCTGAAGGGATGGAGTAATACATTTTGGCCTTCAACTGAATCTCAAAGACTGGTGGTACGTTTTATCAGTGTATTATAAATAATGGGCTCAAATTTATTTGGCCAGTGAGGAAATTTTTTTATAGATATTTTGCTGTATTTTTCTTATAAATTTATATTTCTTTTATAGATCCCCATATTAAAGTTTCTGGAAAAAAAGAAAACGTTAAAGAAGCAAAAGAGAAAATCATGTCTGTCTTGGACACAAAAGTAAGAAAACTTTCTTAGAATGACACCTTAGCCCCTAATTTTGTGGTGATATTGATCTCTTTAATAGGCACATTTCAAGAGAAGGTATTTATGGACTCTCTGAAGCAAAGTCTCCAATAAATGCCTTGCAGATGTTGATATTGGTGTATACCCACATATTTAAACATTTTGAGAGAAAAATACTTGCTTGAAGCAGCTTTTCCAGATCTGAATTATATAGAAATAATATTTCCAACCATATGGCGAGAAGCATAAGTGATTTTTTCATTGAATTGGGGTTTTACTTCAAAATCTGACGTACAGCTTCACTGCAAGTAATAGATTATGCAACCACTTCAGAGAACCTAAAATTTTGTTTCTGTTTGAAATGTGATTTTAGGAGCATTTATGCTGTTTTATGTTTAACTGTTACTCAATTCTTGCACTCTGAAACATCAGATCCAGAACATCTAAAACATCTAGATTTTGGCGGGGGTCTCTTCTGTTCATCAGATATCATTTTCGTTCAGCAGCAGCTCTTTTGGGGCAGTGTGAATGGCTCTGTGTACTCTTGTGGCACCTTCCTGATTCTCTGAGCAGATTGCCAAAAGGAACACTCGAGTCATAAGCACCACTTTTTGAACAGCTATTAACAACATTATTATGAGCTGTTAACAATAGAGCTTTTAAGAATAGCTGTAGGCAGTGCTTGTGTATTTTAAACATTCGTGTACCAAAAAAAAAAAATTGTTTAAGGAAGAAAAAGCAATTACTTGGTCCCATGGCTTTGATTTGCAAAGTCTTCATAATGTGATCCTTTCAGATCAAACAGGGGTGTGTGACTTCAAGTGAAAGAACACAGAATTAACAGAAATCAGAATAAATTGCAAAAGGACACTTAAATCACAGTTGGTGACAGTTCAGGGGTATTTTAAAAGCCTTAGTTGTTTTTGAAGATGCATGTTTGGGGTATTTATCTCCACTGTTTACTTCCTCTCTGGAAAGAAAACAAGACCAAATTAACATCCAACTGATTCCCATTAAAAACATCATCCTTGAGTAGAAGTAATAGCAAAAAATACTTTGGAAATACAATTTGGATGTCATTCTTGAAGTTACGTTATTCTTAAAAACTTAAATACTCAGGTTCTGCTGTGACCCAGTCAAACTGTGGCTGCTTGATTTCCAGAGCAATCGGGTAACCTTGAAGATGGATGTTTCACATACAGAACATTCCCATGTGATAGGTAAAGGTGGCAATAATATTAAAAAGGTGATGGAGGAAACGGGATGCCATATCCATTTTCCAGACTCAAATAGGAACAATCAAGCAGAGAAAAGCAACCAAGTAAGTATTGTTTAATGCTGAGCTCGTTTGTGTTGTAATTCCTGAGAGTATAAAACATTTCTAAACTTCTCTCATCAATATGGGTTGTTTGGGGATGGTGTGTTAATATTCAGGGAAATAGATTTTTGGTATTTACACCATGTGGAAAGTACAGGGCTTCCTCAGTGAGCAAATCTTTAAAAACAGATGGAAACAATTTGTGATGGCTCATGAATAATTTTAATTTTTTTAAGCTAAAATTACTTT
Organism: Irena cyanogastra; assembly: GCA_013397155.1. Taxonomy (NCBI): domain Eukaryota; kingdom Metazoa; phylum Chordata; class Aves; order Passeriformes; family Irenidae; genus Irena; species Irena cyanogastra. Next base: position 1,938,067 of record VWZV01006847.1, read on the forward strand.
GCGCATACAGAAGTCAGCAACTTTGTGTGGATGGTAGAGAAGTGGTATGAAAAAATCTGCTTTTGTAGTTTTTTTTCCTGTTCAACACAATGACTTATTCAGCATATTGATTGATTTTTTTCGTGTTTTTTAGTCATGGTGTAACTTAGTTGAAGACTAAACTTAGCAAATAGCCAGCAGAAATGAATGTCCTATTGTAAGAGTTCAACTTCATTAGAATAAATCATTGAGCCTGAATTGTACATCTTTTCTAGTGCTAATATTGGTGGAATGTTTACTTTCAAGTCTGTCATCCTTGTACTTAGAATTCCCACTTGTGCATCCTAATGGCTGCTGAGCAAAATGCAGTAATTTCAAAATATTCAAGAAAATCTGCTGTTGTCTGAATATTAGCATTGAGCACATGTATGCAGTGGTAATTCCATTATTTAACCTGAACCTCTGTATTTTTGATGTATCCTTTTATTCTAGTTGCTCAAATATACTAACCTAAGATGCTGTAACATTTTTTTAATATTGACTATAGTTCTCAGCTAGTGTTTAGAGAACGATTAGGATGTCAGCAAGTGTGAAATGTGTTGGGTTTTTTTTTTAGCTGTGCTCTCCTTAAAAAAAAAAACCCCAAAACTATCTGAATAACTTCTCTATCCCTCACTTGAAAATATGATCTAATGTTTTTCATATTCTTGCTCTTCCAGGTGTCTATTGCTGGACAGCCAGCTGGAGTGGAGTCTGCAAGAGTCAGAATTCGGGTAATGCTCTAGCTCAGTGTAGTGTCCCCTTAAAAACACTGGTCAGGGAAAAAAATGCATAGTTTTGAGAACCCTAGGGCTGTCTGCCTCTGTCTGGTGACAGCAGAAATGTAGAAACAAATGTGAGTATCCATATATGAGAAATATGCCAAGGGTATTGTAACAGTGATTCACATTCTGGCCTAATTTTTAACTGGCCCAAAGTGGGTCTTGAACACGAAGTCTACACTCTAAGCAAGATGTAAATGAATTCCATACTGTGTAGAAAATTGTATCTTAGCTTACCTACCACAGATGGCCTGTGGAAGCTCAGGCATCCTGTGCGAATGTATGACTTGGGAAAGGCAATTTCTGCTTCTCACATTCTAACCATTTTCATGTATAATTTGTGTAAATAATTCAGTGTCATTCTCCACTTGTAGGTATTTTCTATCTTCTTTTAGTTTCAACTCTTATATGTATTTTGGCATGGATAATGAAAAATCAAATAAATTACCAAAAGCTTACAGCAATTTTTGAGCCAGACATGTCACACAACCTTATTCCAAATGCTGCTGCTATTTTGGAGAAAAAAGATTAACCAAACAAAACTCAAAAAAGCCTCTGCAAAAAAAACCCACTCTAGTATTCCAGGAAAGAGAGGTGCCTTTTTCCAAGTGACAATATATTTTTATCCATGAACTGTGGGCAGAGGATGTGTTTTGTCAGTTAAATCATCACTGACCAGTGCATTATGATCGAGGAATAAAATTGTTGTAGTTTGAGTATGGATCTTATTTTCAATATCTCCTCTTCATTCTTGTTGTAGGAGCTGCTTCCATTGGTACTCATGTTTGAATTGCCTATTGCTGGAATTCTCCAACCCATCCCTGATCCTAATTCTCCGACCGTTCAGCACGTATGTCAGACATACAACATTTCAGTTTCCTTCAAGCAACGCTCTCGAATGTATGGTGCTACAGTCATTGTCAGAGGGTCACAAAACAACACGAGTGCTGTGAAGGTAGGAAGGTTTCTGAATGTCATGTATTTATAGTTTATATGTCCAAGATTGTTTATCTTGCCTCATCAGCACATGTTACTGTATAATCACTTGCAAACCCTGACGATTTGAATTTTTTCCTATACCTAACTCATATAGGTGAAGGGCTTCGAAAATAGTTTTAAGTTTAGGATTTAGCATTGTTGGCAGTAAGGTTTTAATCCAGTGTTTACCTCCTGCACGCTTGCTCAGGTTTTCAGCAATTCTGGAATACGTGCTGGTCTTACCCATCTTTTAATTCAAAAACAATGCAAACAAAAACCACAAAATACACCTCCCATCTCAAATTGTTCATGCTGAGCTCTTCTTGACATGCACACAAATATATGACCTTGAAAGTTGCCCAATAAGTCAATAAAAAATACAGTGCTTGGAGGTGTGAATTTGACAGCCAAGGCAAGGAACTGCCAGGAGCCTGTGCATCTTAATAAAGTAAAAAAGTGTTCTTGTTAGGAACTAGCAGTGTGAGAGATTGATACAGCCCCAGATGGGTGTATCTCAAGCCAGTAAGAACATCTGAGCCCAACACTGAGAGACAAGTTTTGCAAGTGTGCCTACCCTGGTAAATCTCGGCTGACTTTCTGACTGCCTTTGTGGCCACAAAAAGGTCTGTTAGGACCAAACTATTGTCTTACTGCCTGTTACAGAGTGGCAATTAAATGCTGCATTTGGTCATAAAATGGGTGTAGTGGGCAGAGTTTGGTGCATTTGTTACCTTTAACAAATTGATCATGGTTTTAAACCCAATGGTATTTTCTTATCTTGCCTGTGGAGTGCGCGACAAGAAAGGAAGCAGTCTGAGATCTCCTTTTGTGTGCCTGTGAGCACTGTTTCACTGGTTTCTCCCATTTCCCCCCAGGAAGGAACAGCCATGCTCTTGGAACACCTGGCTGGGAGCCTGGCCTCTGCAATCCCTGTGAGCACACAGCTCGACATCGCAGCGCAGCATCATCTCTTTATGATGGGTCGAAATGGCAGCAACATCAAACATATCATGCAGAGGACTGGTGCTCAGATCCACTTCCCTGACCCTAGTAACCCACAGAAGAAATCCACTGTCTACCTCCAGGGCACAATTGAGTCTGTCTGTCTTGCCAGACAATATCTCATGGTAAATACTTTCAGTGCAGCTTATGTGAAAAAATTGCCAGGTCACAGAAAATATGCTTGCTCTGCATGTATTTACAAGTCACATGTAAATTAGCCTTAGAGAGGAAGGATTGCTATTCACACTGCAAACAGCTGATTCAAGTTTTGTCAGGGTTTTGTCAGTGTTTGTAGTTATTGAAAGTATTTGTAATGTCTGGTAATGTGACTTGAAAAATAACCTTGGTAATATAAATGCAACGTAAGTCACTTAAATTTACAATAACAACATGCCTCTGAGAAGAGGCAGATTTCTGAAATACTCTGTGGATGTTGGGTGATGGGTTGTGTTTTACTTTGCCAACCTGTCTTTTCTGTGTTTGTCAGGTAAATAGGTTTTTTTGAGTGAAATTGTCAGGAATTCCTTAGTTCCCATGTAGGCAAGTGTTCAATGAAATTGGGAAACCATAGGAAATAATTACTTATTTTGATGTCTTACATTCTTTATAGTATCACAGCCACAATTCTATAAGGCCTTTACAAAAATAGCTCTGGTGGTGGATATCATTGTTTGTAGAGATTTTTGCTATATTGGTCTTTAAATTTCACAGCAGCCTTTAGCCATTATTTTAGTACTGACGTACGGACACATTTTTCATATATGTGAATATTGAGGGACAGAATGTGTGAGGACTGGACCATTCAGTTTTTGGGGTTTTTACTCTAAAGCTTTAGTATTTCAAGTGTGTTACAGATGTTAACCATATCACAAGAAAATATTTACGTAGCTGATTTAGAATGAGGAAGAGAAAAATAAAAGTTAAGACTTAGACAGTGGTGAATTAGAGATTTTTTACAAGTGTTTTTCCTTATTTCAAACAGTTTAATGGGAGACTTTTAGTATGACTGTCCTGCTATCATTTCCTGATAAGACAGTGCTGATTAGAGTATCAAATATTCAGTAAATCGTTTCACCCTTGTGCTACCAAACTCTGTTCAGAGTCCCGGGACAGGAAGATACACCCGTATTCTTGCATGCAAGGAAATGGCTTTCCCTAAAATTTTATCCTTGCTGTTTTTTCTGAACTTAGAGAGATTTCTTTACATCATGATATGTAAACATTGCAATGTCTATAGTTCAGGTTATTTCTACCAGTTTTGTGGGAAAATGGCCAGTTACAAGTGCTAGGAATTTTTTGTGCCTTTCTTTCAGGGTTGCCTTCCCCTTGTGCTCATGTTTGATATGAAGGAAGAAATTGAAGTAGAACCACAGTTTATAACACAGCTAATGGAGCAGTTAGATGTCTTCATAAGCATTAAGCCTAAGCCAAAACAACCAAGCAAGGTTTGTGAAAAGCTAATATTTTCCTTTTAGGCTTTCAGGAGAAAGTTGTGGAGCTGATGAGTTGATGTGTGGTCTTCCCCCCTCCCCCAGTTTAACAGCTCATAAACTTGTGAAAGCCATGTGTATTTTCTGCTTGAAATACTGTTAATAGCATTTAAACTGTTAAATGATCCAACAGCTCCACTTTAGGGTGATTTTACTTTCATTTAATGCTTAATAATAAAGAAATTAGCTTTTGTGTAGAATACATTGTTAGTGGGAGGTCTTTATTGTAAAATGTTTTGGCCAGTATGGATAGGGGACTCTTGCAGTTACCTGTGTTGTATAAAATGCCAAAGCAAGCGAAAGTTTTAAAATTTTAAATGATCATTCCATTGTGTCAGTATGTGAGCTTCCCTGTGTAGGGATATATAACATCAATACAAAAGAAACGTCTTGTGGAAGATGTACAAGGAGCAACGGGGTTTTGTAATTTAGTTTTCCAGAAACTTATTACCTTATTCTCAGACAGCTCTGAATTTAATAGGTAAATTTAATATTAACAACTGGGTTTTTGTCCACTTCAAGGTATAAAGCCCAGGTAAAAGAGAAGATAAGGTATTAATTATTGATTAAGTTATCTAGCTCTTGAGGTGCTTAACATTTGGTCTACCATGTAGCACCAAGGTACTATAGTAATTAATTTTCTTAGATAGGTGTTCCGTCATTCTAATTACAAATCCTTATGAAATCCATAGTCTTACTCTCCTGAACTTCACACCCCTGAATTTAAATAGTTGCTAATGGATGTTAGTTCATGCTATCTCACACTGCTGTGGTTGGGGTAGCGATGCCAGGTGTATGGAGAAGAATTATCTGTGTTGCAGGTCTGTGTTATGGAGAAGTGTTACTCACTGGTTTTCCTTTTGTTGTTGTTGTTTTCTTTCCCTGCAGTCTGTGATTGTAAAAAGTGTTGAACGAAATGCCTTGAATATGTACGAGGCACGGAAATGTCTCTTGGGACTTGAAAGTAGCGGAGTCACCGTAGTACCAAATCCCTCCACTGTCTCATGCCCTGTTGGTCTGTCTTGTCCTGGTTTGGATATTTTATCCTCAGCAGGACTAGGACTCACTGGGCTTGGTATGCATTTATTATATTTATATTTTCTTTACTATAGTTTTGTTTTAAACTTAATTCACTTGTACTAGAAGAAAAGGACCAGAGGTATGTTTTGTGTAAGGAATTGTGTTAAAGCATTGAAGAACTGCACCAGTCTCTGACCTCTCAAGGGCTTGTTGTTGTAAAACTTCTCCAAGGCTTTTGTAATCAGGTGTGAGACTCATCCCTGTTGAAAAAATCTCTGGAAGTGCACAAACCACTCAGCTGAAAGGGAGGGAAATACAGGTGAGGCGGAGCATGTCTTTTACAGCTTCTTTGGCTGTGTGATGTCCCAGGCTGTCCTGAATTTGGATGGGTACTTAAGCCTGGCAACAGTACTGGGAAAGGTAACATAGCAAACGTCACATGTCAGGTCAGCATCTCACTCTAATTGAGGGATCCATGTGCTTCTAGTTTAGACCTTACCAGCAGGAAATTTAGGACAAAAATGAGTAAACTTCTTACCTTAATTTTTTAGAAGCAGCTGTGGTCCAGAATGAAATTACCATTTCATTTTCAAGCTCTGAAAATACCTTTGTATCAGAAGTGTATAGATAGAAAAACCAAGTAGTCCCAGAAAAATCTGGTGACAAAGCTTGACACAGGTCCTAGAAACTGAGTTCTCATGTAACCAGCGTTGTCCATTGTGACTGCCATACAGGAGTGCTGAGTAATTCCATCTCACATGATTCCCTTGGGTCATACAGAATAAAGTGGTTTTGCCATTTGATTGTGATTTTTAGTGCTGCTTCTGTGACTGTTCTTGTAATGCTGCACTTTGTGGGTTTGAGGTTTTACTTATTCAGTGTGCAGTGCTGAACTGCTTTGTGAATGCTTTTACACAAAGAGCTAGTTTGGGGGAATGTTTTGAGAGTGATCAATGCATTTGGGGGATCATTTGCAGCCTGTATTGAAGGTGCAAAAGACATTGAATAGTTGCTCGTGTGCAAGTAGTGGTTGATTCACAGGAGCTTCTGAGAAAAAGGTTACTATGTGAAATGAAAGCGAGGTGGTGCAGTACAGTTGCTTTCTTGTCTCTGTGATGCTGCTTTGAGACAAACCATCAGAAGCAACAGGGGAGATACAAAGGGATGCAGAGGCTGAGAAGTAGCCAGGGCAGACTCTGTTATGTCAAGAGTTAGGGACATAGAGTAGAAGGACATAAAAGATGCTCCAATTCTTCTTGGATATATCATGCCCAGTTTAAGAACAAGAATTCTTAATGTCCTCTTAATGTGCACCAAATGAACAGCAGGTTTAATGTTAAAGTTGCTTTGTGAAATACAGGCTGGTGCGAATTACCAGGGGGTTTGTTTGTTTCTTTTCAATTGGTGCTTTTGTGAAAAATGTTTTCCCGTAAGTCTAAACTAAATATTCACTTGCATAATTTTTTGCAGGCCTTTTAGGTCCAACAGCCCTGTCAGTCAACACCTCAACTGCTCCAAACTCTTTGTTGAATGCCCTTAATAGCTCTGTGAGCCCTCTGCAGAGTCCAAGTTCAGGCACGCCCAGTCCCACACTGTGGGCAACGTCTCTCGCTAACACAAACACCACAGGTCGGTAGAAGTTTAAGGTGAATTAAATGGACTGTGCAACACCAAGTCATTAGAATTGCAGTTGACAAGTTGAGATTAATTATTTCTTTGGAACCTTAATTCCTATGCTTACCTTAGCACAGATGAATAAATATGCAAATTTAAGGTTGTAACTTAATATATATGGCATGCTGTCACAGGCAGTGTTTTCATCTGTTTTATGTAGAAAACAAAGTTAACTTACCCAGATAAAGCATTATGGTTTTGGCATGCAATTCTAATGGAAACTTTTTCATAAAGTATCATAGCTACATAAAGATTTAGATAAAGTAGTATAATGCCTGAGGAAGTTAAATGAGATACTTAATCAGAACATAACCAAATTTTATTACAGGTTTTTCTGCTATTCCGCACCTAATGATACCATCAACTGCCCAAGCAACCTTAACTAGTATTCTGCTGTCTGGAGTGCCTAATTATGGTCAAAACACTCCATCTCCACCACCAGGCTTGACTCCTGTTGAAGTCCACGTTAATGGCATGCAATCAGAAAGTAAAAAAGGTTCACCTTCTTTAAATGGTCATGTAAAGGTAAGTGATACTATACTGGAGAATCCTATTTTTTTTACTAGACCTTTACAAAGAGAAGCTGAAAGAGAAAACTAGCTATATTAGTAGATTTATAAAGCTTCTAAGCAGTGGTTTTGAATATGACTTAAACATTGAGAAATAGAACATTCAAACATATCGTTCTGCTGTACCAGGAGTGAATTTCTCTTTCTCCTGCACAGATAGGAAGGGGGAATTGTTTCAATATTTCCTTAAGCATAAAAATCACTTCAGTGATTTGTGACCATCTTTTCAGGCCTCAAATATCAAGTATGCTGCACTGTCTGCCACATCGCTGGGAGAAAATGTGTTGAGCACAAACCACAGTGATGGAGTAAGGCAAACAAGTGCTCATGGTGCCTCAGAACAAGTAGCTTCCAAGGCAAATAGTGAAGAAGGTGAGAGTTTGACATTGCATTCCTTTGTCTGGTAGTGTTTGTACAGTCTGTGTACAGTTCATGATGCAAAAATGTAATGATATTCTCTCTGAATTGGTTTTGCAACCATGTTTAAGGAAAATATTGCTGGATGTTCCAAATTCATTGTCAAGGAAAGTAAATAGAACCTGTAGTAACTGAGCTGTGCTGTTGATAGAAACACCTTAAATCAACAGAAGTATAATTGCAGCATTTTGCTTATTCCCTAGGAGCGGAGGGAGATAACCTATGAGGATTTTAATATTTTTTACAGCACCTTAACTGAACTCTGCTGGTTTAAATATTTTACTTTTTGCTTTTTAGCGAAAGGAAATAATGTCACTGAGATGGTTTTTTGTAGAAAATTGTGTAGATCTAACCTAGATGACACTGGGAAACAATTTTGTGTATTTTGCAACAGCATTTCAGTTATGCTGCCTTTTAGAAGCTAAAGTACTTAACTGTCCCCTTCATTCTTGGAGGGGGGAAAAGCCAGCTCCACTTCATCTTGAGCAATTATGTGTAAAGACCTTGTTTCCCTTGTCAATACTGATCAAGGAGATCATCTCCTATTTAGGATTGTGGTAATTTCAAATGCTGGTTTAAATAAAAGGTACATTGCCAATTTAAGGTGATAAATATTTCTGAAGATATTTGAACATAAAGGAGAGTGAGGTGTTATTCCAGCAGAAGTTACCTGAGCACCTGGAAAAGTCTATTAAAACTGGGTATAAAATAAATTTTCTTCAGAATACTTAGTCACTTTGAATTGTCAGTCTTTGCATTTGTTATTAAGTAATATTACTTAAATTTTTTAAGAAAGAAATTACTTAGTGTGACTACCATGTAGGTGAATACTGGCACCTTCTTTGTGCATTTGAACTTGCACATTTTGACTGCTTAACCTTGACCAGACAGCTATCCCTGTAAGGAGGAAGAGGAGGTTTTCTCCCATAGCTATCATTCCCTCAGGGAGCTCCCTTAGAGCACAGCAGGGTGGTTGTTGAAGTCTCCTTTTCCTGGCCTGGTAGGTTGCAATGATGCTTTTGTGGAAGTGGGCATGCCTCGGAGTCCGTCGCACTCAGCGAACACCAGTGACCTGAAGCAGATGATGAGCTCTTGCAAGCAGGCCTGTGCCAAGAGACAAACAGTGGAATTGCTGCAAGGCACCAAGAACTCCCACTTACAGTAAGCAGAGTGTATAAACACACATTAGTGGTGCTTCACTTTTTGTTCACAGGAGGGGTGGTTCAGTCATGAGATACTCAAAGAAGTGATTTAATTTGGCCTTGTTTTTCCATCACATTAGGCATTAATATAGCCCCCTATTTGCGTGGTACCTGCAGACTTTGAATGCTTTTTGTTCATCCTGTTTGTCTTTGGGTTTAAAAAATGTCTTTCCTCTTCCACAACAGAATGGAGATCCTTGTCAGAGGAACCCCCATTATCTGTTTTAAAGTATACACTTTTGCACTTTCCTTCTTTAATGATTGCTTAGAGAATAATTTCTGAGAGCTTTTTCCTTTTGTGTGTACATGAGGCTGTTTTCTTCTTGGGAAAGCTGTTTAGGGCATAGCAGCATGTTCTCAAACTCTTGTCTCAGTGATGATTTTGGTTGGGTTGGCTCTTTAATGACCCAGCAGTGGGAAAGGCTTGTTTGAGTCATAATACATCTTGGCAACACAGGTTTTGTTCTTAATGCAGTGTTTTTTTCCGATGTACTCATTTTCTCACTGTTTGTTTGGGAACTGTTTATCACCACTCTTTTGAGACACATATCATAGCCTTAATAGTGTAAATAAATGAAGCAAAAGAAAATATGTATTTAATTCTGCTTTCACAGTTTAAAAATCTGAGGAATCCTGCTAACCAAATTTGGTTGTTTGTGTGTCTTTTTTTTCGTTGAAGACTTAGTGCTCACAGTTTTCTTGGGGGTAGTAGTTTACAGCTTCTAAAACATGATCACTTTTTAAAGTAGGAGTAGCCCTAAAATGTGGCTGAGTTTAGAAAAAATAAATGCACCAAGAGGTAATGCAGGCATGTAGGACTGCAGTTATCGAAGCTATGAAAGCAAGTAGGACCTATGTCAACTTTCTTAATCCCTATTATGCAGTCTCTTTTTATCTTGCAACTACAAATCTGTTAGAACTGCTGGCCTGTGCAAAGCTAAACAGGAAATCACACTGTGTAGGATTACATGCAATAATTCTGGATACCAGACAGCTCAAAACTACATCTATAAGCTATACCTCTTATTTGGTAATACAGGAAGGAGGAACGCTTGCTTTCCTTCACGGACAGAGAAGAAGGAGAGCTGAAATGTTTGGAAATAGTGCTGAAAACACTGAGATCTTTGTGTTCAGATATGTCTCGAAGAGGGTAAAGCACAGTTAGCAGAACTGCACCGAAGGTTGGCTGCCGGTGCAGAGGCAGCCCGAGCTAACGGCGCTTTGTCCCCGCAGCACTGCGGAGCGGCTGCTCTCGGAGGCCGAGCTGGGAGCCCCGGAGAGCCCCGTGGCTGACAAGAAGGCCCCGGGCAGCGAGCGGGCGGCCGAGCGAGCGGCAGCTGCCCAGCAGAACTCGGAGAGAGCACGTCTGGCTCCGCAGCCCTCCTTTGTAAATATGCAGGTAGGTCTACCTGAGTGGAGGCAAGGAGGTGTAAATCTTGCTAATTGCAGAGGGGACTGGGGACTGAATTGTCATTTCCAGTTCAGTAAAAGTATTCACAGCCAAGACATCAGCTGTCTCGACTGTGGGCGGAGTGGGTTGTCAATGAAAATCTTGAAAACAGAAAAGCTCTTATGCTTCTATTTAGTAAGAAAAATTTAAGTGCAGAAAATTGTGTGGCTGTATTTGTCTCCACAAGCATCATTTGCCTTAGAAATCTTACATTGTCACTTGGAGTGAATTATAGCTACAAAATAAATGTTACAACTTTTTATACGCGGTGATGGCTTGGTTAATTACAGCCTACAAATACAAACTACTGTCATGTTTCTGCAAATCTCCCCAAAGAGGGAGGAGACCACCTTTGATTGTTTGTCAGGAAGCAGTAACAGGGTTATTTTCAGATTAGATCTGTTGAAGTGTGGGAATAACTAGACTGTATGGAGTAGTGGGGCAACAGGAAGGCTAGTGTTTTGTAGCCCTTTTCCTCAGTTATTTTATTTTATATTATAAGTTTATTTTTGTTAATTATTTAGATTTTCCTCTAGTTATTTTCAGTAGAGAATGCAATACTTCAGTCTAATACAGCATTTTCGTAGTTTTGTGTTTAGATTTCCTAATATGTAATTCAGCAAAGTGTAGCTTGTTGAATCAGGGGTATTTAAACTTCTTCCATTGACATTGGTAGAATACAAGCAAAAGTTCTTTAAATTCTCTCAAAACTTAAGTTCTTTTCCTTTCACAAGATGAGTGCACGGAGGAGAACCAAACCTGAAAGATTATTGAAAATAACTTGGTGCCTAGATTTGAAAAGATATATTATCTTTTTGTACTGTTGAGGAATGTTTTAAATGCTAAGAACAGACAGTTAAGGAAGAGAAACTATGCTTGAAAGATATATTACTAAAAAAAATTGAAGAAAAAATTCTTCCTAAGCAGTTTGTAAATTTTGCTGCAGCCTCACTCATATGGAAATTAGATGGTTATTTAAAATCTTTATCTGTGTTTCAGTGAATGCTTTAAGTAACTAAGGCTCTAACTGGGCTACCATGAAATGATTGTGCAGTATTTCAGGTTTCTCCTAGATATATTCACTGGCCACTTTGAAAACCTTTGTTTTCACAGAAATGAGTACTGGAGTGACATTTAGTTAGAATTGTAATTAAATTATCTTCTGTGTGTTTAATTTTTAGGCATTTGACTATGAACAGAAGAAGCTACTAGCAACCAAAGGTATGTGGATGAACAGTGACTTCTGAAAAGTTTGTTAGCACGTGGATTAAATTATTTCCTGAAGTTTCAGTTTGTAATCTGATTTTTAATAAAATCTGAAAGTGGTAGTGAAACATTTGTATATTAGCTTTATGTTCCAAAAAAATTCTTAATACCAACCTAGTATAAAATACAGTAAAGGCAGATGGGGTAAGTACATCCATGTGCAAATGATCAGTATGGTTTTCAGAGAGCTTATTGCTCTAACACTTGCCTTTATTTGGATGCAAATTAAACTTTAAGATGTTTGCCATATCAGCTAAATGGCCTCTTATTTCAGGGATAAATTAAGTTGTAGAATTGGTTAGGGACCTAACCATATCTTTGACCCTGTTATAAAATAAACCAAATTACCTGTTCACCAAAAGGAAAACAGAAGGTCCTCTCTTTGAAACAGATGTGATTATTTTGGCTTCCATGCAGTCCTGTGAGATTTGACTATCTTCTGGCAGAGCAGATTGCTTTAAGGAAGGGTAGGATTCAAGCTGTGTAGCAAGTGTTTAGGGTTTGCTGAGCTCAGGCCATTAGCAAACATCACTTCATTATTATCCTCTCAGTACCTTTTCAAAGGCTGAGATTTACTGATTTGTCTCTGTATTTTCAGCTATGTTAAAGAAGCCAGTTGTAACAGAAGTGAGAACTCCAACAAATACCTGGAGTGGTTTGGGGTTCTCTAAATCAATGCCTGCAGAAACTATCAAGGAACTGAGAAGAGCAAATCACGTGTCATACAAGCCTTCCATGACAACTACATATGAGGTATATAGAGTATAATGTAATGGAAGTTCACTTTTAGTGAAAGATACAGTTTTCTCTTGAAAAGCGTCTAATTTCTGTAAAAACAAAGTCTTGCAGATAACTGTTCTAAATATTTTTTATGGTGAAAAATATTTCTTACCTAAATATTAAGGCATATGGAATACATTGAGCCCAACACACAAAGTTGTATCTGTTTCACAGATAAGTCATAGAACATAGAAGTCTGCTTCTTAAAATATATTTGTTTAAAGGAGCTTTGAACAACTTACAGGACCAAACATCTCAATAGTTGCAAACAAGAAGTAGGGAATTTGTAACCTAATGAGAACAGAGTATATGTGACAGATAAACTATATAATGTGTATCACTGCGTGGTGGAGGAGAACAGCAGAACAAGAAGCTCATCTTTCCTTCTGTGGACAGAACTGGAACAGCTGTCTCTACTTGCATTGGGCTCAGAGTTTTCCCAGGCAGAAGGCAGACAGAGTCCAGCAATTCTCTTCAGAGTCCCAGTATGGGAATCTTGTAGGGAACTTGTCCCTTTCTTCTCAAAGGCACGCTGAAGTTGCTTTTTGGTATGCTTCCTTGCTGTAATCCTTCCCAGCTTCCTTGGAGACACCTTTTTCTGTCCTGCTTATATAAAATGTAAATGGTATGCTTCTTGGAGAAGGGGACTTCATAGTTCTCTAGGATATACCTGTCTGTAGGTGCAAAAGAAATATTCAGCCAGGATAAAAATGTGCCTTGGTGTTCTCCACTTGGCATATCAACTTTCTAAGCCATTCAACTACATGTAGTAGGCTTGGCTACATGTAATGCAGTAGTAACTAGGGAGAAAGAAAAAACTACAACTTGCATCTTTTTTTTTTTTGCATACTTTTCTATATTGGTTGAGTTGGGGTGGGGTTTTACCCCAGTCCTTGATGTATAAAATCTCTAAGTAGGTCTGTGATTCTAACCAAGAACAGTGTTTCTTCAAGGGTGTCAGTTTTATTAAATAGTGTAAAAGATTGGCTCTTAAGTGATGCTTTTCAACTGAAATTTGGTATAAGTTTATAGAATTAAATTGTTAATTTCCATAATTTTTCGCTTGTGTAAGCGTGTGATATCTATAAGGTCGATTTCTTTTGGGTATGTTCCCATGGAATACTGCTGCCTTTTATTGCTACCTTCTGACCCACAGTGATGAGAGTTGATAAAAACTATTTTCACAGGTATATGAAAATCTATTTAAAAAGACCCCAGACAAAACAACTACAAATTCACAAGGCATTGTAGAATTGTTGTTGTAGAATTGTGTGCAAGACTGTTGTCAAGTAGTGTGTATTTGATCCACTTATCTTCAGATAAATGTTCTGTTATGTTCTCTTCCCTGTGAAGGGATGTAGTCAATAGACTGCTTTGTCTAGAATTTGTGTGGGAATTTGATACCATGGAATGTTTTGGAAACCAACTTGGAAATAGTGAGAAATTTATTTTGAATCGTGGTCTTTAAATAACTTCTGCTTAAAAACTGTAAACTGCATATGTTTTAAGCACACCTGCTGTTTTTGTTTCCGGTTTGCAATTATTTGACTACTGATCGACTGCCAAAAGAATGTTTGTGAGCATTAAAAGCTGCTTTTTAAGTGAGCTGCTTCAAAGAAAACATCTGAGTCACAATGAAAGCTCTGTTTTCAGCCCAGATTTCCTTTCTGTGATTTGCAGGGTTCATCCATGTCTCTTTCCCGGTCCAGCAGTCGGGAGCACCTGGGAAGTGGCAGTGAATCTGATAACTGGAGAGACCGGAATGGGCTTGGACCCACTGCTCATGATTTTGTTTCCTCAATTGGCAGCCCCAAACGGAAACAAAACAAATCAGGTTAATAAACTCTTATTATCCAATTAAAAGAAAATAATCATATTGATACCAATATTTATTTTGTCTCCTGACTTCACGAGGGATTTAAATTACTGACACCTTGTAAAGTAATTACTTTTTTTACAAGTTGAGAAGTGTAAGCTTGTGTAAGATGATAATACAAATAATGTTCTGAAAGGAAAACTTCCAAGGATATTTAAATGCCAAACATCCTTGCTAAAAACTCTTTGCTGTCATGGAGTGGGTTTTTCACGGTGTACTGAAACAAGACCTATAAAAAGCCTTATTTCTAGATCAGTCTCATTCTACTCTGTTGCCGATGCAACAGCAGCCAGGGCTTTATTGGGCTGTATGCTCACTAGTGAAGTCATAATCCATGCTGACACTGGATTTTAAAGCATGATTCTCCTCATGGGGATAAAATTTACAAGAGCATGTAGTGACAGGGCAAGGGGGAGTGGCTGCAAAGAAAGTGGCTTTTTAGGTCAGATATTATGAAAATATTTTCCCTGTGAGGGTGGGGAGGCCCTGGCACAGGGTGCCCAGAGAAGCTGTGGCTGCCCCTGGATCCTTGGAATTGTCCAAGGCCAGGCTGAACGGGGCTGTGAGCAACCTGGGATAGTGGAAGGTGTCCCTGCACATGGCAGGGGGTTGGAAGGAGATGCTCTTTCAGGTCCCTTCCAACCCAGGCAATTCTTTGAAAAGAAGCTTGTCCAAGTGTTTGGCATGGCCTAGGATGATTTTAAATATTGGTTTCTGTGGACACAGGCTGTATGTTTTGCAGTTACATTTTAAACATTGTTTGAAGTTTAAAAATTGAAATTTTACTTTAGTTGAACTCTTCAAAACTTTATTTTTTAAGTAAGTTAATAGATGCCTTTCTGAAAGAGTGAAAACTGGAGGTAGAGAATACCAAGTCCATACTACCAGTCTGCTTTATGGGGAAATAAGTACTGTGGCTGTTTATACTTTTTGTTGTTGCTTTTTCTTTTAAAAGTGAATAAACCTAAGTCCCAAACTCAAAGTACACAGATACTAAAATTTGGACATGGAAAGAAAGGATAGCTCCAATTAGAGAAAATACTCATGGTTTGAAAAAGCACATTAGTTGAGCTGTGAATGAGTGCACATCATATTCTAAGTACTTGAAGAACTAAAGAGATGGCAAGTTTATTTGAAATCAATCTATTGATGTTTTCAACCTAATTAGATGAAAATGGAAGTTCTAGGTAAATTAAAATAATTAGTGATTTAAAATGTATTTACATGTGTGTTAGAAGAAAACTCGAAACACAAATACATTGGCCATGAAAGGCAGTGTTCTATGGCAGCTGTACCTTTCCCAGAAAATAAAATGTGTGGATAAAGGATAAAAGAAACAGCAATGAGTTGGCTGGACAAAAGTAGGTGTATAGAAAACCAGTACTGGAACTTAATTAACAAAAAAAAAATTGCTTTATGCTGTTCATTCTCTCAGATCACTGGAAGGCTTTTTTTTTGAAAAATAAAGATTTAAGTGCTTTGTAAATTTAATGATCTAGCAGAATACAATGCTGGTGGAAAACCATGCCCTTCTGTGATGTGTCTGAAAAGTGTACTTGTTCCCTTCCAGCTGAACACTATCTCAGTAGCAGTAACTACATGGACTGCATTTCCTCGCTGACAGGAAGCAATGGCTGTAACCTCAACAGTGTGTTTAAGGGATCTGATCTGCCTGAGCTCTTCAGCAAGCTTGGTTTGGGCAAATACACAGACGTTTTCCAGCAGCAAGAGGTTGGTGTTCCTTCAAGAGGCACCTTTGTGTTGGTAGGATGTTTTCCAGCAGTAGTTGTGCTATCTCTTCACCAAAAGCCATGTAGAACTCACTTTGTGACAGGATTTTCATGAGCTGTTCTTTCAAAGCTGGATCATACATCTTACAATTGTGGTAAATACTCAAAACCTCAAGACTCATAAATAAATAACTGATTTTCTCTGGTTTTCCTGAACTGGTTACTTTTTAATTTCTCCTTTTCTGTCATAAATGTAGCAAATTGAGCAACTGTGTGAAGCAGCCATTGAAAAGCCATGATTGCTGCTTACATGAGTAACTGTAAAATGGAGCAGAGAAAAAAAAGAAGCTGTTCTGAACCACAGTTATTACTTAATACTTTTGTGGAAAGACTTGTTTTGCATAGTTTTCCTTTTTCTTTTTAATCTAGATTGATCTGCAGACATTCCTCACTCTTACTGATCAAGATTTGAAAGAGTTGGGAATTACCACTTTTGGTGCCAGAAGAAAAATGCTGCTTGCAATCTCAGGTAAAAAACATAGAATACCATTTATTGATTTTTAAGCGTTGTTTGTATTCTTCTCACTCAAATTGTGTGTTTATAGCCAACAAAGGAAAAAAGCCTCGAAAGGACTGAGAAGTAAGACTAGAGTCTGCAGAGGTAATATTAGCTTGCCCCTCACCAGATGTGCTTAAACCCAGGCTTTATAGAGCTTTCCCATTACCTAATAGCAGCTCACTTGGAATAATCCTGTAAAGCTGGAGCTTGGTAGGAAGATTGAAACTTCACCAGATTGTGAAGTTTGCTGCCCCAAGTTGTGGGTCCAGGAATTTCTGGGATTACAGGCACTGCAGGGTCTGAACAGCACAGCATACCAGTCACAACTGGCATCTTCGATCTTTTGGTTCCCTATCCTCCATTTTATTGATTAGCAGAGCAGTCATCCTACTGGGAAAAAATGCCTGCTTTTAGAGGGTTTTGTGGTTTGTTTTTTTGGTTTGCAAATATACTTAATTCAGTAGCAAGTCTCAAAAATCTGTGTAATCTCTCAGTAATTTGTATCTAGCACAGAGTTTGTTTACAAGAACAGGTAAGTAGGGAAAAGAAATATTTTTAGATGAGCTGTTATTAATATGAGATTAGGGTTCATGTTTAAATGAGAGGTGAGCATCTGTTTTTTTCTGAAAGTCCTTGTTAAAGTACTGTTTCAGTTTTATGTTTAAAATAAAGAATCGTGCATTGAGAAATTATCAAGTTGGTAACAGGCTTTTCTGTCAATTTCGGTCTAAGCTGCATGGTTGTGCTTCCCAGGAGGATTGCAGTCTTTGAGTATTACAACAGAAACTTTTAAAAGTTTCAGCTATGTCAATTTGATCTAAATCAGTATTGCAAAAAATTATCTACTTCACACTGTATCAGTGCCAAATAGGAATTGTCCCAAGTAGATGTCTGCACCCCAAGGAGCCTCTGAGTCTTAACCTGATGCTCTTACTATCCTGTTGGACTGGTTGTTAATTGAAGGAGTACCTCACAGATATTTGCAGTGCATGCCATATCTGTCTAAAATACTTTGTTCGTTTAAACAGTAGTTTTGCATTTGGTTGAGATCAAACCATTAAAACGAATTTCTGATGGGAGATTTCTGTGGGTGTGCTTGACCTCTCCAGAACTGAACAAAAACCGAAGGAAGCTCTTTGACCCCTCGAACATCCGTGCCTCGTTCCTGGAAGGTGGAGCCAGTGGGAGACTGCCGCGCCAGTATCACTCGGACATTGCCAGTGTCAGCGGGCGCTGGTAGCAGGAGGTCGGGCTCAGAAACCAGCTGGAAAGATGGACATGGCAATCCTGTGGACAGCCTTCACTGCACACCACCCTCTGCACTTTGGGAGTTTGGGTGTCAGGGACCAAAGCGTTTCATCTGCACAATACTGTGCCAAAAAATCAGAGAGAACACGTTTTGTCAGTTGTCTTTTGAAACACCAAATGTGGGTTACGTTTTACTCATGTAGATCGGACAGAATTTGCAATAATAATAATATAGGGTTCTTTGTTTAGTATTTTATTACCTATAACTATAATGTATGCACTGAATTTTGTACTTTGTTGAATGAAGGAAGAATGAAGAGCTGGGATGCCAGAGAGCATAGATTTGGCTTTATCAAGATGGATTTTTCTGGTACTGCTTAAAATAATTATTGAGGTCTTTCTGCACTTTACATGTTCTGATTTCTTGTCCTGTGGAAATTTATTTCTTTCATTTCTGTATCAATTTTCATATTGGCACTAATCAAATTTTTTCAGGTGTTCCTACATTAAGTCACATCTCACTATAATGGTACTAGAAACTGGTTCTTATGCAGATTTTTGTCCTCTCTCTGTCTCCCAGGTAGTTAAGAGATTGTTCCAAAATCAAGTCACTTGGTAGTGGACCGGTCCTATTATGCTCTTATAAAGCAGTCTAATGCTGCCTGCAGTAATACTCACTGTAACAAATGCAATGAAAGACCAAAATGGACCTTGCAATATTAACCCTTTTCAGTCAACATATTTAACTGCTGCCTTTATGCTAAAACTGTTTTTAATGGTTGTCTCAAAGCAAAGGGCTATTTTTAGTATCCTGCCACTAAAGGACACTTATTTATATCAGACTTTTATTTTTAGATTCTATACACCTACAATACGTAACAGATTAAACTGATCTACTGCAGATTTATGGTAGAGACCAAAAGGCATTCATCAAACTAGAGCTCTGGGCTGTCAGTTTGATTAAAAAGACAACTAATCTAATTTGACAAGACAGCACTGTTGCCATTTAATAAGTGACACATATTACTTACATGACTATGCATGCAGCAATGAAGTGACCTACATAAAATAGGTGTAATAGCATCTGTTTTGTTCGATCTAGATTTGTAATTGTCAGCTGCAGAAGTGTTTGAAACTCTGGAGATGAACTATTTCTGAAACAAGTTATGTTCAACAGAAAGAGTCCGTGTTATAAGTGGCTAGAGCTAAATTTTGCATTCTTATACTGTGAAAGTCCGAAAGATTTGGCAATGTTATTCCTCTGTCTTTGCAGATGTTGTGTTATGGGTTTATGAAGGGTTTCAGTGTAATGAAGGAATCTGTAAAGTGCCTCTCTTTGCAATGCTATGTATTGTTTCCAAGCATTAATTGAAAAGCATTCCCATGAGAAATATTGTGAATTACCTTACCTCTACTGTAATGTATTATTTATATTCAGTGTATAAGCCTTTTGAGATGGACATAAACCACTGTCAAGTGCTCTTAACAGAAGGCATTAGAATAACAGTTACAGTAGTTGGGGTTTATGCAAAAATGGGTGAGAGAATTTTGACACTTTCCATGGGTAATTCTTTCTTGTAAGGTGAGAATGCAAAACGATGTATGGCGAAAATTGCACACACAAAGGGAATTTAAAGAAACTATTACTTGAGGGCATAGATGATCAAGCAATAATATAAAGTCTTGTGGTTAGCTAAAAATTGCTGCTCAGTGCTCATTTCAGCCATATCTACTTAATGGTGTGTAACTGGGTGACTTCTCCTGTAGATCAAGTAGCAGCTTTGTCTGGTTTTAAAATGGTACTGCAGGTGTGACTGGCTAAAACTGTATCTGGTACTCACACAGTTGTTCACAGCAGGTTCCTGTGCTCAATGCCAAGAGTCAATATCCATGTGTCTAGGAGAGATTTTTGTGTGTGTCGCACAGGCAAGAGCAACTTGGAAGCCACAGCTTCTCATTCTAAAGCTATTTACACTTGTGCTTACTTATAAGCATGCAGATAGTTCCATTCACATGGGCTATTTATGTGCTTACAGATAAGCTGTTTAAATGTTTGCATTTGCAAGCCCAGTGCTTGCAAATCAAATTGTATTCAGACTCCTGATTTCATAAAATATTTTTAATGGGCTAAATATTCAGCAACACTTTGTACAGAATTTTTCTGCAACCCCTTATTTTGTCTAAACTTAAAAGGATCCAAAAGCTTTGCACTCAGATTTTTAGTCTTTTGTAGGTACATGCTATCCATCCAGACGGTACTATAGTCAGAAACTTATTTTCTTACAGTATTAAGTTGATGTGGTCTTCTGCTGAGCAGTGCTTTTTTCATCTACACCAAAGTGAAGAATTTCCCATGAACAACATTATTTTTCTGTAGGGCTTCACATTAAAAAAAAAAAAAAGAACCACACTGGAAGTAAAGAAAATTCTCACTTACTTTGATTCCACAAAGGGAATATAACAGTACAGTGTATCGTATTGTTAGTGTTACATTATGCACAAATATTTGACTTGCTACATAAAATGTTAGTTTTAAATCTGTGCCTTAACAGTGACCAGTTATCTGTAAATATAGAGCAGATACAGATTGTATTTTTGTGGGTTGTGTCCTTTTAGTGATTTTTTTAAAAAATGAAAATTGAAATTAAAACATTAAAAATGGAGATTTTCAAAACTAATCAGTGTTGCATAAAATAAATTTATATAACTCCCTTGTTTTCTGATTGGTTCATGAAGTATTTTTATATAGACCCAGTTTCAGGGATGCTTGCTTGTTAATAAAATATAAAAAGCAGTATTTGACATAATGGCAACATGTTTCTTTCACATGTTAATACTTCATGTGTCTTACTGTTCCTTTTGTATCACATACACTGTCTTTGTCTGGCTTTTAAGTGAGAATGCTTTTTTGGGGTGCCTCACCTTAATCGAAGAGAAGTTAAATCATCACAGGTTCAATTCTTAGCAGATTTTAGTGGTTTGGCTCATGAATTCTGTTCTTTCTTTGGCCTTCCCATTTTAATGACTGTTTTGGTCAGGTTAGCAGAGAGTTGTGTGTTTTTTCATGATGGTCATTGCACTGTCACTTCCAGTGTAGAAGTAAGCTGAGGGGAGGAGGAAGGGAATTCTTTCTTCAGGCTGCTGGGCCATGAGCAGTCAGCTGGCACACTGAGGTGACGTGCACAGAACAGGCACAGTCAGTCCTGTTGTTTGCTCCACAGCTGCTGGTGCAGGTTCAGTATTGCTCTGCCTCTCCCAGTGCTCTCAGGCATCTCGTTATCCCTGCCCGACGTGGTCTCTGTTTTGTAGACACATGGCTGTTCCTGGCTTGCTCACCTTGCAAAACACTGAGAGTTGTTTTTCTGAATACCTCCTGAGAAGTGCAGGTGTGGGAACAAGTCTGTGAAGGAAATAGATCAACAAACTGTTCTGCTGAGGACAACTGAAGGGTGTGGTGATGAGCACCAATTGGGTGCATTGACATAAATTATGTGGAAATTTACAGGCGGGTGAGCTTGCAAATTGCACGGTGTTTCTGGTGTCTGACCTGTAGTGAGCCAGGAGGGTCTGAAGCAAGGTAGTTTCCTTTGTGGACCATTTATTTGGGCATATTGCTTCCAGCAGCTTTAGTCAGCAGGGTGTAAAGCTGGTGGGGGACAGAGGAGGAGGTGATGGAGCGTTAGAGCTTGTTGGCTGTTGTCCTTATGGTGCAAGCAGTGTTCCCAGCAGCTGGCATGGCACAGCATCAACAGGACTGCTCCCTGAACAAACTGGACATGTCTCTCTCTGCTACCAGTGGAACAAAACTGGTGGTTTGCAGTCTGAACAAAAAGTTGCATTCTAAGAAATGCTGCCAATACACAAGACAAAATAGATGGAGTCGCTGAGCTCTGTAAAGATTAAAAGAGAGGCATCTCTTTACTGTTGAATCCCACTCCAATCCAACAGTTGCTGGAGGACTCTTGTTTTTCCAAAGTCCTAGGAAACATGGTTACAAGGTTTTATGAGTACTGTTGTAAGCTGGTCGGTACAGGTGTGATGCAGGGGCATTCAGAAACGTGTGCTCCTGCTGTGAAGTTAGCCAAGGAGTATTTGATTCCAGGCAAGTCTGGACACTGTTGCAGCTACATTTTTATCATTGAAGAGCCAGCTTTCTTTCCATCACAGATACTTGAGCGAAAGGAAGGTTTGGTTTTATCTGGAGTTGCCACAAAATTTTTGAGGGTGTCAGAAGATGCAAAAACTGGGGAACTTGTAGAAAAGTTTGCAATATGCATGGTTGGTGTCTGTTATGTTATTGACAGCTGCTTTGAAAGTGGTGAGCTGTATTTTTTAAGCAGGTGTGGGGGGGATATTTTAGCATGCATAAAGATGAAAGAGCTCTTATTTTGAATTAGGTATAGTTGTGAGTGAGGATTATCTTGTAATCTGAAAAGCACACAATAAACTTGTGCTTTGGTATAAAATTCCTTTATTTTTATTTGGGGTAAGATAGCATCTGGAGCAGAAGTAACAAGAATCCAGGAATTACAAAAGTCTTTTTGTAGATTATATATTTGTATTAAGGAAAATTTGAGTTTTATCTTTGTTTCCTGTGTTGCAGATGTACTTTTTTATAGTGTTTATAATTTTAATATTTTACATGCTTTCATGAGTTAGTAAAGCAGTCTTTAAAAATTAAAATAGTAGAACAGTCATACTTGCCAATTTTGAATATTGACACAGCTCTTAGGAGCAGTTAAAGGTTAATAAAGATAATTTTTTTCCCCTCACTTTGAAGAAAGTGTACCGTTAAAGAAACAGACTCAAACAATGTAGAAAGTTTTTGCATTAGAGCATCATCTAGTGTCAAATTTCCCCAGTCTCTTAAGGAGTAAGATTTGGGGAATATTTTCTCTGAGAAATGCAGAATGATTCCAGATGTTGATGAAAACATGAAGAAAGATGAATACATTGTGATGGAAATTCCCCAGTTTGTGCCAAAACTGTGTTGCAACTTCATGGAAACTAACAGATGGAAAAAGCAAAACATACTAGGAGGGGAAAAAAAACCCTAAAATAATTTTAAAATAAAGCAAAAATTTGTCATTTCTAACAATGGGTGATTAATGTTCTAAGAAATAATGTTGCTACTAATTTAGTAACCCTAGGACCATAAATTGATGTGGATGTTGCTGCACTTTTTGCTGTGATAAAAATCATGGTTTGTCATCCACGGAGGACAGAAGAGTTGTAGAGGCCTGAAATGCACATGGCAATAACTTACGGTTCCAAAACTAAAGTCATCCATGGGAACTGCAATCTCTTGCTGTGTATATACAATATTGAAGTGAAGAGGGTGTGAGTGTTTTTGAGATTGAGAACATTGTTCTGTAGACAATAAAGCTTGCTGTATGTTAATCATAAATATAGTAAGGGAAAACAAAATGGACCCCAAGGATAATTTCCTTTTGCTTTCAAGTGATCCAAAGTTTAGATAAAATATTCACAACCCTTTCCTTTAGCAGGAGTTTTTCCACCACGCAGCCGAACAATGTTTTGGTTCCTCAAAAGTATGCTTCTGTTTTCATGCTGAAGCTCACCTCAGAGAGAAATTGCTAATGCATGGTCCCAAAAAACCCTTTCTCTGAAGTAGCTTGAATAAGCACTGGGTGCTTGAATAAGCACTGACAGTTCAGTACTAAGAATGCTGATTCTTCCAATACTACAAGATCTCTTTATGTAGCCCAGCATCTAGAAATCAGTACGAACAAAGCTGACATGGTGAAGTTAAATTGCTGACAGATTTGAATCTTGCTTGGAAACTGGATGGGAGACAACTAGGTAACTAATCCCTCTGGGGCAAGAGATGTTTTGGTGAGGCTATATTAAAACTTACTTTGTGCCAGCAGTGTTTCTCTTTGAACCAAATGGTGACAATAGCCAGCAAACTGGAATGCTGAAGGCATCTGTCATGTAGGAAGGCTCATCCTGAGCATGCCTCCAGCACTGGTTATCTTCCATCTTCACTGAAATTGGTTGCAGATGCTCCACTGTTGACTCAGTGCTTTGTTTCCATTATACTTTTGGACTCCAAATGCTAGAAAGGGCAAACTTTTAAATTTTGCATGCAGCTTCATGAGCTTTTTGCTTGCACAAGCATAATGTTTTCTTCTTTTCCTAGGAGTGATTAGTGTGGACAGTATCCAGAACCACTAGAGTGGATGAGAGCTTTAGAAGATTTTTTTTAAGGGATTTAAAAGTCAGGAGTGGAGACTGGAAATAACACTTCTGGCACTGCTGCCTTTCCTGGCTGCTGGTGGTGTCTGCTCACCTCTCCTGGATCTTGGCTCTCCCATGCTTGGCTCAAGTTTCTGCTCTCTTCTGATCAGCACTCAAGGTTCAAACAAGTACTTTTGGGAAGTTTGAGGCATTTTAACTTTTCAGGCAGACTAGTGTTTGCTTTTTGTGTTGGACTTTAAAACTCCCAGTTAGGATACAGGTGCTAATGGTCATCTTTGGCCAGTGTAAGGAAATGAATTTGTAAGCACAGCATAAACAGTACATTGTGGTTACAAGGCTGGAGTAGATGAGGGCATCATTTCTTCAGGTGGGCACTTTTTTGTGAAGATTCAGTAAAGGAAATGTTAGTTTGCTTGTTTGATTCTTTTTTTTTTTTAGACATTAATAGGAAGGAGCATCCTTTTGCATGGTGTTCTTATTACAGTTTAAAAATTATTTTGCAAATGTAACTCCACAGTGCCTTTGCCTTAACCAGTAATAAAAACACAGTTATTCATAGACAGAAGGATTCTTTAGGATCCATCCACTTCAAAATAAGTTACTAGAGTACAACAGCACATTTCTTCCTTGCTTCCCAGCTGCCTGTAATATTTCTCCTGAGGCCGATGCATCCATGTTCTTCAGTTGCATTTTATGTGTGGTTATTCTCTGCCCTGGCTCTGCTGCAGAGACGAGGTAATGAACCCGCCAAACAGAATTGCATCTGATCTAGTTCCTACTGCATCTTCTCACTGTGTAAACACATCAGGAAGTAAAAAAGCATTTCTGGAGTGAACAGATGTGTTGGTCTGCTGAAAGCTTGGAAACCCTCTATTTTCGAGTCCTCCTTAATCTTTGTGATGAATTTGTGAGCTTCAAGATGTTTTACATCTGGTTCTGTTTGTCAAATTCCTTTCAAGTGTTTTGTTTTTTGTGATTATACCATCTGTGATAAAATGGGCATTAAATCAAATACTGCATAAAGATGCATTGTCTGTTCAAAGCTATACTAGAAATGGAATAGTTTGTATGTTTGGTCTATTTTGGGTTTAAGTGAAATTTTATAGATGTTTCAGAATTTGTGTTTATACATAAAACCCCAAATTGTTATGACAAAGAATCACAGACTGCTCCTTCCACCTCCCTTCCTGAAAGCAGATAAGTCAGTGTTTCATTTTAAAACATTTTTTAATCTAATTGAGATTTTTCAAGCTCACAAAATATGGCAGAAAACAAATCAAGTTTTTTATGGTTCCTGAAGGCAAATCACTTTCTGATAAACACTCCAGTGTGTCTTCATATGCTATTCAACGTGGGAGGTGTGCAGAAATATCAAAAAGATGTTGAAAGCTTTCTTGCTTGACCTCTTAACTCTTCACCAGGTCAGCTTTTTCTTTGGCTTGAATCTGGTGAAATTGTTCTGTGTTTAAGCACAGACAAGAAATCCATGGTAGAGCAATACTTCCTCAGTGCGTGCTGTGACCTTGCCTGCCTTTTTTGAAAACAAGTTCTCCAGACTTCTAGACCTGATAGTATGCTGTATGAAATGTTGAGTTGCTACATGTTCACCTGCTCAGAAATGAGAGGCTTTGCACTCCGTGGTGAATGGGCTTTTAATTAGTGTACCCAAGGGAACCAATTATTTCGTGTGTTTCATGCTCAGGCATGGAAGGGCAGCACACCAAAACAGTCTAAGTGTTCAGGTCTTCCTTTTCCCATAAAAGCTGTCTCTTGCTATGCTGCTTTGGTGCAAGTAGAGTTCTTTCAGTTCCTGGTAAATACAGAGGACTGCCCCAAATTTGTCAAAACAAATGTTATGGTTTATCTCCTGGCAGATACCCAAGTCTCCATAAAACTGAGTTTTACTCCATGGAGACCCATAACTGAACCCAATAATGGCATATGCTTTCTTAATGGTTTATTTTCCTTTTGCAGCATTCACAACTCTCAGTATGTAATAATCCTAATGAAGAATTGAACCAGCACGATTTATTATTATTTGGAGGTGTAACATTGCTATGTTATAAACAAAGTGAGGAACTGGATAGTCAAAGGTTGACATGAACAACTATTAGAAAAACTGTGGATGACAGTCTCCATATATGACTTTGGGAAGAGTTGCTGCAACAGGTCTTTAAGAAAGAGGAAATATTGCAAACCATTGCTTTGCCATTGCTTATTAGTTGGAGTGGTAATGCTTAGTGATTAGGGGAGGAAACTGGCTATGTGGTGCACCTTTTATGAAACATCATCAAATCACTGCTCTGAAGAGGGAGGTAATGTTTCATTAATGTTCTTAATTTCTCTTCATTAACTATGAAGCCTATATTATATAAATTTGGGTTCATTCATCTACTGAGAAAGTGTTTGAAAGTTCCCAATTAGTGATGACAACAAAAA
The DNA here is from genome assembly GCA_013397155.1 of Irena cyanogastra. Lineage (NCBI taxonomy): Eukaryota > Metazoa > Chordata > Aves > Passeriformes > Irenidae > Irena > Irena cyanogastra. Next base: position 1,964,789 of record VWZV01006847.1, read on the forward strand.
TCCCCACTTTTCATTTTCACAGTTCAGTGACTCTTCAGTGGGGTTTGGAATGGACAGCTTCTCTTCTAGGCGAAGAGTCTAACCTTACTTTAAATGCAGAGGAAGTCAGGATCTGTTTCAATCCACTTCTGAATATTTGTCATATAAATTACATACCATCATACCTCAGATTTCCCCAAGGAGATACTTAGGTTGCAATCAAGTCATGCTTTGATTTCTGTCCCTGAGGGTTGGCTAGATGGGGCTTCACTCCTCTTACTGGAGGTTTTTCGATCACTGTAAATCTATTCTCCCCCTTTTCCATGGTCTGGTTGGCTAATTTACCTTCCCTCTCACTATCCCCCTTTGCAGGGCTTCCAGGTAATCCATCGCTGTCCCAGCCCCAGGCTGAGTGTCTCACAGGACAGGAGATTGAGATCTCTTGTTGCTGAGATTTGGGTGTCCCACAGGACACTGCCGGGTACAGGATTTATTGCTGGGATTTGGGTATCTCAGGGGACACTGCTCACAGAAGGCTTATTGCTGTGGTTGGTATGATGTGGCCAAACTGTGGTGGGCCAGCTCTGGCCAAGAGTCAGGGCACCCAGGGCCACACTGGGTGACAGCTGGTGGGTGGCGATAAGAATGGGGATATCCATCCCTCTGTACTGTCACAGGAGAAACAGATTGCACCTGGGGAAAATTGACTTCATTTCTTGACAATTAAAACATCTTTGGGTGGTGAGAAACAAAGGGAAATGAACCCTGTTGCCACCTGTTTTTTCCCCCTCAGCCTCTCTTTGCCCCCATTCCCAGTGCCCAGCAGCGTTTTCCCGCCTCAGGCCTGGCAGCCGGAACCGGCCGGAACTGGCTGGAACCGGCCAGAACCAGCCGAGACCCACCTGAGGCAGCCCCGCGCTCCCCTCACGCAGCCCCTCGGCCCCTCTGCTGCCCCAAATCCCACCTTGGCCTGTCCGAGGTGTGTTCGGAAGTGGCCCTGGACAGCTTGGACACGGAGACACTGCCAGTGGTCAGGGGGGTCACCTTCAGCCACAAAGAGACACGCCTGGGGCTGCCTGTCCCCTCACACCTGCAGGCCAGGGAGCTGAGCGCACACAGGTGAGGATGTCCTGGCTGCTGTTTGGGAGTCGAGGTGCACCTGGAGGGGCTCCTGGGGAGCTACCCAGTTTGGGGTCATTTTGGTGATGAGTTGCCCCCACCACCTTCCTTCCTTGGGCAGGTTGGGGTTCCTCAGCACCGTGGTATGGGGTTGTGGATGGTGTGGGGAGCAGTTGCCTTCATTGCTACAAGCTGCTGCCTGAGTCACCTGGAAAAGGAGAGTGTTGGCCCTGGTGAGCAGAGCAAAGCAGGAGGAGCAGTGCACTCGGAGCACCCACAAAGGTAAGTCCTCTCTTAAAATTGTGTAAAAGAAACAGGCTGATTATAAACCTGTGTGTCATCAGGCAGCGTGGTCCCTCTGAGCTGTCTGCTGTATCCATGATGAGGTGTTTCATATCAGGGGTTTGGGTCTGCTGTTCTTCAGCAATATGTTGTCTGTGCTGGGTCATCCTGAATGCCTTTAGTGTGTGACCACAAAGGGACTGTAGAGGATATTTAAGTCGCCAAATACTTGATTTTCCTTGCTTTAAAATGCTTCTTTGTAGCCAGGTGTATTTTGAATTGCATATCTGGCCTCATCCAAGGCTTGGCTTGTGAGTGTGAGTGCAAGTTCATTAAAACCAAGAGCACCCTGAGGAGGGTCTCCTGCATTGCTGCATGCTCAGTCTCCAGCTCTGGGTGCTGCCTGGGCAGAGGCAGGGTGTGTTTGTGTAGGATATTCTGTGGTTTGAAATTACATTCCAGTGCAATAACTTGTGTGATGAATTTAGGGCTTGGCTTTGGGAGAGAATCGTGTGTTGTTCACACAGGTCAAAAGTCATCCAAATCCAAGTTTTAAAAAATGGTTTTGTAAGAAATAGGCTGTTGAATATATTTAGTTATTTGATAGCTGTGTACGTCTGACCTTTCATCTTTATGCCTTAATCTGTGCTGATTTGTTATGTTCTCGTGAATACAAAAAATAATTTTAAAAGGCCATGATTCAAATCGACGCCGTTTTAAAGCCTTTGATAAAGGAATTGCTTTCTATTTAGTCACCAATAGTTTTGTGAGGCATGGGAGGAAAGGCATTAGCAGATGGCAGAAATTTCCAGCAACGTGCAGCGTGAGATGTACGCCGAGCTTTCCCAGCTCCCCTGCGGCGGCAGCAGATGGAGGGATTGGCAGGGCGGAGACGCTGCTTTAGTTCGCTGCTGCGAGAGCCGGGCTCTGCCGGGTGAGCCGGGCGGGCAGAGCCGAGCGCGCGGGGGCAGCCGGGGCTGAGGGAAAGGTGTCCAATGCCAAGGGAGGGGATGCCAGAAGCACCGCAAATATGTGGCAAAACTCCTAATGATGCTTTGAGGTTTTCCTCTCTCTAGACCTTTTATGGCTTTTTCCGAGGCAAGAGATCAGAATTATGGCTTTCCCCCAACCTGTGCCTGTGTGCAAACGCACACGCAGAGGTGGCATTTCTGCATTTTGTAAACCTCTGCAAAACATTCAGAATTTTCACAGCCTGTTTTTCCTGAGGCAAAACAAACTTAAGTATAGGCGAGCTCATCAGTCAGTTAACTGCTGTCACCTGCACTTGCCATCAAGTGTTTAAAATCATGCCTTATTATGCTAGAAAAGGAACACACCTTTTTCTGTTATGACTTTGATTTTTCAGAGCTGGTAGAAAATTTTATGAAAGCTTAAGTTGCTATTTTACACCATGCGTTGTGTTTTCTTGCAACCTATTTTCATTCAACCCATCCAAAATCATAAGATTTTACTACTCTTTTCAAGTGATCTCTGTAGAACTGATACCTGAAATTGCGATTCCAATGGTCCGATTAGCATGTGCAAATCTTTACTCTTTAGGTTTGTGTTGATGAGGTTGTTTAATTTAGGGATCTTAAAATTTAGGGACTTGCTCTGGTATGGTGCAATGAGAAGTGCACATCCGCTGTGCTGTTGGACTGCTCTGTGGGAGGCTAAAAAGCTCCTGAAGACAAAGAGGAGTACAAGGAGAGCTGCAGCTCATATTTAGGTCAGAAGCAATAAAAGAAACCTCCCTGAGTGTTACTGATTAATCATTAAAGTGAAAGATTTCTTTTTCTCCTTTGCATGTAAAACTACAGTATGTTAAAATTGCACTTGGTGTGTTAGTACAACAAACATAGATCTAGCTGAAGCTTTGTCTGAGGACAGTGACCTGTGAATTGTATTTTTAAATCTGTCACTGAGCTTTCAGGTAGCCAGGGGCACTTTCTGGACTCGTCAGGAGTCATGAAGCAGCTGTATTTTATGAGAGTCTGGAAACCTGCTGGTAACAGCCTCACAGACAACATCCTTTGGCCAAAATGATAAACTTCATTAGGTCAATATAACTACACATGGTGAAGAATTTTAAATGTACTTTTACAAGACTACATAAAAACATCACATGCCTACAGGCTCCACAACTATTAAAGACTGAGGAAAATCATCTAGTGCTTATTAAACTTTCTTTCATCTTCTGAATTAGATAGCTGAAGTAGGTCAGTGTTGTTGAGTATTACTCTCTTACTTCTTAACCAAAGAGAAGTTAAACATTTTCATAGTTTAGAAATTTCTATACTGAATAACTCTGGCTTGTGAAATTTCATTAACAGCTGCTTCATTTTTTGTGTTTGAGCACATGATTTCTGCAACTTTGGGAAGGCAGGTAAAGGCTTGAGGTTAGGGAGCCAATGACTAATGTTTTATTTCTGTGAATGTTGCATTGTGTTCTAAATAACTTTAGCTCTGGTCACAGGGAGAAATCACTGGGAGTTGTTGGTATTCTGGGTATATTTATCCCTGCTCTTCTCAGTGGTGGATACTGAATTGAATGTCGTACTGGAGATGAGAGGTTTCGTGCATCTCCTGTTGTTTGTACAAAAGCTTAAGGTAGATTAAGTGTTGTGATAAAAGCTGATTGTGAGAGTTAATAAAAGCGTGTGGGGGTTTTGGTTTTGTTACGTCTTAAACCACTGAAAGGTATCGTTTGCACGCATGTGTGAATGTGGGATTTTAATGCAGGTTTCTACAATGTGCTACTTTTTGACTTGTTTTAAATGTAAAAGATTAGCAGACCGTTCATCTTTAGAAGACCTAAATTTGCAAAGAGGAAGATCTTCCTGACAATACATGAGAAATCTATTGTGCTCCCAAGCAGTACAAAGAGGAGAGATAAAACTTTTATAAATGCAGTGAACTGCACAAATATGCACTATTTTATTTAAATTAATTTTATTTTTAGTATATACAGCTGTATATATAAAAAAAAAATCAACTTTGTAAAGCCTTGCTTGGTGGAAGCAGGCAGTGGCATACCTGGGAACAGCTGCACTGGGGTAGGTCAAGGTCCAGCTGGTCCAGGACTGTGCTGCCAAGAGTCATGAATATCCCCTAGGATTTCCTCTTGGCTCCGGCAGATTACTCAGAGGCTTCCACACAACAGGATCAGCTTTCATTTTGATAGTTATGTCAAGAACATGGAAAAAAGATCCACCACTTGATTTTCTAAATGTCTGGTTTTGATTCTGAGTGCATGTGAGGTGAATACAGTCTGGGTGCCTGCCTGGGGCACTCCAATGACCCTTTTTTGGGTGTCCATCCCTCTCTGCCTGTTTTATAGGCGGGGCAAATTGCCATTGCTGCTGCAACTGTAATGTAGCTTCTTCAAAATCTTTCCTTAGTGGGGCTTGGGGTCTGTGGCCTGGGAGCTTTTTTCTTTTTATGTTTAAAAATGTTAACCCAATTTGTTGTTCTCCCCTGCTATTGCCTGAGTGAAGTACATGGGTGAATATGGTACACGGGGAGGCAATATTATCCACGTGTATCTGTGTTGCCCACGCAGTAAAAAAGAGGGGAAACAAATGCTTTAGTGGCTCAGGCCGTGCTCCTTCCTTGATGATACAACCTTCTATTAATGAGTGATGCTCTCGTGATACAATGCTGGGAAAATTATAGGTTGTTTTTTTTTTGAGTAAGAGAAGTGTTGATTTTGTTATTGAACGCTAGAAGTTTCCTTTAAAGTTCTCGAAGAAATCTCCAGAGCTTCTGCTTCCCAACACATGCTGCCCTTGATTTACTGTTGACCCTGTGGGATGAAGTCATCAGGAGAAAGTTCTTGTTTTCTTGTATCTTTTTTCCTACGCAGCCTTGTTGCTTTATTAAATTCACCAGAGTAGACATGTGTTTTAAGTCTGATGACTTGTATTACGTTAGGAAATCCTCCCACAGCCCAGACCTTTCTAAACATTGTTTGTTGACTTACGGGAACAAGATCGTTCCTCTTGCTGGGGCTGACATTTGTGTGTGGCAGCCACATGCTCTGGGAGACGGGGACAGCTTGGTCCCTTTCCTGTTTGCAGAGTGAACGAGCAACAAAAACAAAACAACAATGCTGTTGTTTGAGAGGGGTCTTTCTGTGTTCAAATGCATGGCAAGGCAGCTCTGAAGAGGCAGCACTTCTGTTGAAAAGAGGTGTTTGCAGCTGGGAGGCTCCTGACAGCCTTGCACACAATTGTTTGGGGGTGGGCGGCACTCTGTATCCATCAGCCTGCCTGAAAGAATCAGAGTAGGAACGTCCGACAGAAAATCAAACAGGCGCCCACTTCCTCTCATCCTAATCTGCATCCACCAAAAAAGAAGGGAAAACTTGGGCAGGGGGAGTATTTGGCATCTCCCCAAGGAAGGCAATAATCCCAAATGTGGTGTGAGAGCACTTCATGGTCGCACACTGGCACTCGCTCCCGGCAGTTGCTGCCAGTTTCCCTCCCACGCGTGCTCAGTCTCGGAGGTAATGTGAGTCTGGATGCTGGACAGTTAATCAACTGCAGGAAAATTAACATTTTGAAGACCGTTCTTCTGTGTCGAGGTGCTTGGTGTTTAATAAAACACAGCATGCTGCCACGTATTGCATACTTGCAGGACCCTGCTGACTGCCTGCTCTGTTGGCTTTTGGTTTTGGCTGGAGTTTAGCATTTCTCCGTGTTGAATTTCTCCTGCTGCTATTGCTGAGGGGAGGATGGGCTGTGCTGTGCTGGTGAAGGCAGCTGAACTCTGGCCCTGCCTGCTCTGGGTTTTCTCCAGGGCTGAAAACCCTCAACAGATCAGCATCCTGTTGTCCCTTGGTACCTGTGAGCAACTGGGAGAAAGACTGGCCATGTTGGGGGCCTTGTGAGGCTGTTGTGGGTTCAGGATGCTGGAGAGGTTATCCCATCAGCTAAGAGTGCACAGGTGTTTCTTCTTAGGCTGTCTGTGCAAAGGGGAGGTCCTGAAGAGTTTTGCTAACAATGGCTACAAGCCTGCAGGTAACATGCCCTCCTGTGGCAGACTCCATCCTTGAGGACAAGGATCTCTGCCCTCGTGGGAAGGGTTCCCAAAAAGGGTCTGACCTCGGTAGCAGGGTCATTCCCATGAGGGCAGAGCTGTGGACAAACACAGGCCAGCTATGGAGAAGAGGGGAAAGGAGCTCTGCATGCCAATTTAGCACCTTAGGCTGTCTGCACCTGACAGCAGTCAGGACCCTGGCAACCTGGGCAAAAGCCAACCCACCCCCCAAAAAACCTCGGAGTCATTCTTTTGCTATGATGAAATATATTAAAAAATTTTTCTCTGAAAAATAACTCCATTAAGATTCATATGCAGTGTTTTGCCCTTTGCTGCCTAGACTTTGGGTAACAGTAGTGCTGTCTCCTTCCAGCAAGGGTGATTTAGGGAGTGGTGTGTAAGTGATGTATGTAAATTCCGCATCAGCGGTTATGGGCCTTTGGCATGTGTTGTTCCCAATGTGGCCTAATACAGAGACCCCGTGCTCTGGCCCAGCTCACATATTTTGCTCTGGAAAGGCTCAGTTTTCTCTATCGCACTGGCCAATACATGTGTACAGCTGTTGTAATTTTTTCCCTTGAGCTTTAAATTTGGTTCACTTTTACAACTTAAGTAACTGTATGGAAAGTGATAAAGAGTAGAATGTGTGTCCTGTATCGAAAAGAGACTGCAAGTGATACACCCTGACGCTTATGGAGGATTTTTCATGTTGGCTTTGCTCAGATAGAAATTTGAATTACTTTACCTTTTTCTAAGTCATTTAAATGCTCTTGTCGTTCAGCCCCATGTCATTTGAAAAATGTACCAGTAATCTTGTTTGCTCATTTACAGCTTCTTACAGGGCTTGGCAGCTCTGCCAGCCTTTCTTAACTCGGGCTCTGATCTCTGTCTTGGTAAAACACCCAAAAGCTCAACACTGGAAATATATAATGGACCGAAATTACTCTTGTGAAAGGGTTTTGTTTTGTTTTTGTTGTTGGTTTGATTGTTGGTTGTTTTTTTTTCAATGTGGAATGGTTTTAGGAACATAAGGAGAAAACATTCACATAGCATATAAAATCCCTGACCTTCACCTTCAGGAAGGTTCTTTCTGTGCGCACTGGGGAACAACTGGAGAAGTTCCTGCCAGCCCAAAGAGCTGGTTGATGTTGAGCAGTTGGGATAGAGCGGGCAGTGCGTTGTGCTCTGGGGTTGTGCTCACAGACCAGAAAAGGAAGCCATAGTTTGGAAAACAGCAGACACATGTGGCTGGAAGAGGAATGCAGCATTAGCCTGGTCCAGAAACAACTGAGGTAAGGATTTAGAGGGGTAATTTTGCAAAAGGAAATCGCTCTCCTCCCACCCATCACACACAGACAGGCAGAGGCAGGGAAGGATGGCCAGACAAACCCAGAGGAGGGGGGGATGTTTTGTACTGACACGGCACAGCGTTGTCTGGAGAGCAGCAGAGACTTTGTCACTGTTTCAAAATAAACAGAGGACTTTGGACACAGGAGAAAAACCAGCAGCTCCTCAAGAACGCACTGAGCCCTGCCGTCAGCAGAGCTGCACTCTCACCACAGCAAGAGCAAAGCTTTACCCCATTTTCAATGAGAACTGTGAAGAGTAACTCTGCTTTCTGGCATTGGTTTGCTGGCTAGGCAAGAGAGGAGCCTCTGGAGTTTGAGCTACTGCCCATTTGGGTCTCTGGCCCCCGTCCCCTGGGGGCCACTTGCCTTTTCAGACCAAAGCATCATGATGCTTTTGAGGAAGGACAGCACATAACCTCTTGCTCCTACACTCTAGAAGAAAAATCACTATGAAGTCTGTATGGTTATTTCCACCTCTAAGGAACAAATGGAAAATATGAGTGGGAAAAATTTCAACCTTTTTCACCAATGAAATTGGTTCCAGTATGCATCTGCTCTTGTTAGGGAGCCAATTCAATTTAAACTCTAATGCTTTATTTTGTTAGGGTTTATTTTGTCTTAATATTTGTCTTAGATGCATCTCTAAAGTGCTGTCAGTAAAGCAGATTATTTTGCAGCCAACTGAGAGATACAGGATCTTGACAGTGTTCCTATAAGTTCCCTTAAGGGCTGCTCCTGCCTTGGTAAAATGCTCTGTCATGCTACTCCTTACCAGTGCTTGTCTATGACAGCTTTCCTAGTGTTGGGTGCTGAGATTTGGTGATGTTTGGCCTTTCTCAAAGCAGGGCTTCTTTCTGAGTCCACTTGCTGCTTTGCTTAGTTCAAAAATGTAAATTTTGCACTGTGGCTCCCTTGTGCTTGAGCTTTTCTGTCTGCCTCTATCCTTCAGCAGACCAGGACTGGCCAGGGTCTGTTAGAGTATTGAATTTTTTTTTGGTGTAGTTGTTTTTAAAGTATTTTTCCATCCCAAGGCTGCATGCACAGCATTGCTTGGTATTGATTTCTGACAGCATCACAAAGGGTGTGGAGGTGTTCTGTTTGCAGGGCTAGCCCAGCCCCAGGGGACAGCTGGGCCCCTGCCCTGCAGAGCTGCACATCTGTGTCCCCCTCATGCCAGAGGGGAAAGCACAGGGGGAGAGGGCTGATGTGAGAGTGGAAAGGCAGTACCCATTGAGGAGCTGATAAAAACATGCCCTTGAATTTATCAGTTGGGCTCTCTTGACCTCTAACTGCAGAAACTTGGAGTTTCCAGAATCTGAGAAAACCTTTACTGTTTCTCAATCTGCTCCAAAAATATAAGCTTCTGCCTCAGTACTCAATAGTGGCTGCATTTGTTCAGCACCTAAATAAAGACAAAGCAGAAGTGAGTGACACATCATAAAGCAGGTTGTTTTCAAAGAACCTGACCCCACTATTTTGGGTTTGCAAAGGTCTGTTCTCCTTTGATTGTTTTATCCCATCTAGATAAAACTGCAGTCGCACTTCCAATATTTGTCTGCCTGAATAATTTCTAATGGGGCCAGGACCCTTGCAGCAGTGCTGTGTGCTTCTGCTGTCCACATTTGTGTTGGAGATAACCACAGCTTGGCAAAGCATTTGATCTACATCTGGATCCCTGAAGCCTTATTTTAGTGCTGTTTTTGCAGCCTATTGACATACGCAGAGCACAACATCGATGAGGGATTCTAACTGACTCAGAGTGGAGAAAATCTGAGAGCTCAGTCCTCTGAGCTCTCTGAAATGTTCTCCACTCCAGTTGCGTCCTAGGGCTGTAAATGTAAGTCAGGGTTCGCTGATAATGCAGCAGCAAAGACCATAACCTGCAGGCTTAGAACAAGTGACAGAGGTGCAGGCAAGAGCTTGTCTGCAGCTTCTATGTTCCCAGAAAATCCAAAGTTTTGTTCTTAGGATGAGATGTGGTGCAAAGTTAATGTCAAAAGGAAAATACCTTTCCTGCTGCTTTTTGTTCCTCCTTTCCTTGTGCCCTTCCTGTGTGCCTTCCAAGCTGATATGTTGCAGAAGTGCAGGGCAGAGTTTTGGCTACAGGACGTGGGTGTTTTGTTAAGGCACAGAGGCTGTGAGGGACCGTGTGGCTGTGGTTCACCTGGGAGAGGGGCAAATCCTCCAGTGCTCTCTAAATTTTGTGGTGCAGCAGATCCCCTACAAGCATTTACAGATTGAAGAAAGATTAAGATCTGGCACCAATTCAAGCATTTATTCAAGTCCTTTGAACAAAAGTTAAATATATTCTTAAATCCCTATTGCAACAATTCAGGGTGCCCATATAATAAAAGGAAAATTACCAGGTTCCACAGAACATCCATGTGTATGAAAAGACCTCCATCTCATATGCCACTTATACCACTCTTTTCCCCACCTTCCTGGTGGCCTTCTGATGAGGTGAAGTTACCTGAAAATAGATGAGATAAAGTGTGCAACTAATGGATATAAGGATAGTTTGGGAATTTTTTCTTTGTAAAGCAGGAAATTAAAAAAATCTGTTCTCAGTTCTTCTGCTTAGGTGTGAAATTTGCCAGACAGCTTTCAAGACATGTAGACACTTAATTCCCAGGAAGAAGTGGGATTTGTCTCCATAGTAATGAACTCACTTTTTTTAGAAGGTGTTGGTGATAAAAGATAAGAGGGTTTTCTCATCCAAGCCTGCATTTCCATTGCTTATCATAAAGAGGCAACAAAATAAAATTTAGCAAGTCAGTCAATTTAATAAGCTAACAAAGGTTTTACAATTAAAAAACTCCATCCAAACAAATCCCAAAAATGAAAATACACCACCCTCAGTAAATCCAAGAATTTAGGCTTGTGTTTTCTTCTTCCCTTCATCTCAGTTTGAGCAATATGAAATTTCAGCAATCGTGTATGTTACTGCAATTTACAAAATAATTTTGAGCTAACATACATTGCAGAACTGTGAGTGGTGGTTTGTGGTTTTTGGCTTTTTTAATGGAGGCTTTTTGAACATGCAAATTTATATTGTTTTGAAACTGAAGTGAAACTAAACCTGGTAATTTGGGCACAATTTTCTCTACTTAAAATCTGCATCAAGTGTCAGTTTATGAGCTGGACATGGACTCTTACTAGGTAGATTTTTTCCTGAGGGGAAAATATCATCAAGATGTTTGTGTTTGCCTTTCAATCTGAGCCCCTCAGATAAAGAGCAGCTTGGTTAATTGTGACTTCCTGTTCTTTGCATAACCGTTTTAGACATTTGAGGGCCTGTGAAGGCACAGAAAGTTCTGACAGGTCTTTCTCACCTATAGAATAAGGATGTGAGGAACTTAAATCCAGTTACACATACCTCAGTGGTGGTTTTTTGGAGCTGCATTTGCTGCAGGTGCATTTGCTGAGCTTTCCACCTTAGCCCTGAGCAGCAACAGCAGCTCCTGAGCAGACAGGAATTTACTAGCAACTAAATTTACTTGCTTATAAAGCAAATATGCTTTGGAGCCCCTGTATCCAATGTGGTAGCACTGTAAACTGTGTCACTGGACATGAGCTGTGATCCAGCACTGACTGCAGACCCACTGCTGAAGACAAGTGTGGTGGTGTTTTTGAAGCAAATCTGAAATCTCAGAGCAAATCTGAAGCCTGAGATCTTTTTAACTTGAGAATATTTTTTTGTGAATTGTGCACTGCAGTAATGTGTTACTTTCACAGCTTCTGCAAACATTCACTGTTAACAATGAAAACATGTTGGTCTTTGAGGGATACTTGCTGCACTTCCAGAAACTATGTCAAGGATGGAACAAATTCCCATGTTACTAGCCAGGACAGTTTTATTGTCATTCATAATAGAGCTGAGAGTGAAACACAGTGTTTCATCAGGGCTTTGGTATTAGTCTCTTTAGTGCATTTTGCTTCCCTTCAAATACTTGGAATAATTGAAATTGTATAAGTCTTACAAAAATGAAAAATAATAATAACTACACAAGAAACTTGTGTGAAATTGTACAAACATTTTCATCCACAAAAAATTATTTCTTGTCTATTTGGTTTTTATCCAGTTTCCCCCATATGTTGGATCTGGTGCCATGTTCCTACGTGCACTAGGAATGAATTATATCCCAAGGATAAGGAATAAGCTATTTACAGATGTCTTAATAGCAGTTTTTTCTCAGTTCTTACGAAAGCCCATTAGAAGTATATTGTTAATAAAAGTTTGGGATGCTCTAAAGGTTTCCACACAGTATTTAAACATTCAGAGAGACAAGTGAGTGAAATTAATCTTGTCATCAAAGCCAAGCTTGCCAAGGTACAATTCTCTCAGTGGAGGGAGTTGATTGCCACAACACTGGTGACTGCCATGGCCCTGGTGTGGAGGGAGGCAGGGAGGCTGTTGTTTTGCCTTTCTCTTCCTCACTGCTGAGGCTGTTGGCGAAAACTTCCCAGAAAAGCGAACTTGCCTTTTGTGATTGTCTCCTCAGGCAGCTGTGGGAATCTAGGAAGCTTTGCAGCCCAGTCAGCTGACATGCTGCCCTTTGCAGACCGGCTCTTTTGCTGAAATATGGAAACTGGCCCAAAGTCCTTGGTGGCTTTGGACTCTGTGAGGAGGGCGCAGCACTGGTCTGTTTGAGAGACAAGGGCTGCAGTGCTCCAGACTGGTGGTTTCCAGCAAAGATGAGAATGGAAAGTGCAATAGGTAACTCAATAGGGGCTGCAGTTCCTACCATGCTGCCAATGTGCTGTGAATTGGTGTCAAAGGCTTTGGAGCATAGGCTGGGAACACAAAATCCATCATCGAGGGCAGAATTGTGTAATTTCTTCACCCAGGAGAAGTCTTTGTATGTATGGTGAAGCTCAAATAGATTTTAGGCCAGCATAAGCCTTTCTCATAGAAAGGCTTCTTGTAACCATAGAAAATGCAGTTTGAAGCTGGGAGGGGCAAACTCAGTCTTCATTTCCCATTTATCTGTTTCTGTATTTCCCCATTTTCTTCTAGCTAGAGAATAAAGTCCCAAAATTATGAAAATATTTTTCCCACCTTCTCTTTCTGCTGTGACTGCAAAACAAATGTTCCACAACTTTGATAGGAAAACCCATTTTCATGGACTTTCCAATCTGTACCCAGCTCAGGCACAGACTCGGCTGTAGTTCAGCAAGAAACCAGTCTCCAGATGTTTGGGGCTTGTACTAATAGCTGAGTTCACCCATTTGGTCTCCAATTATTTGCCTTTTGGCCGCTGAGTGTTTGTGACAGACAGCTGAGTATTGGCAGCCTGAGAGCTGACTGTGAGGTCAATGACAGCTGCATGGGCTCAGACCCAGATCTGTTTGTCAATGCGTGTGCTAGGGAAGGTGTTAGATCTTGCATACATGAAGCAGGAAATATCAACAACATTAGCTGGTGGCTGTGGGCATAGAAATCCCTAAAATAAGGATTTCTTATAAGGACTGTAGCTGCCCAGTTTCTGCGTTACTTCGCTATAGCATCTCCTGTGCACTGCAGTGTAATTTGATCTCTGGTGTCACAACCAGATCGTTTTTGCTGTCACTGTTTTTGAAGATTGACAGAGTTCCAGGCAGATTCCCTATTTCCTAGACACATTAGTGCAGGCAAGGTCCCACACAAACCTTGCTTCATTAGCTCTGCCATCTCGAGGTCTTTCTGTCATTTTCAGCAGCTCCTTGGGTATTTAGTACCATGTCTACTTAAAAATGGAAGCTTCTCCCAACTTGTCTATTCAGTTCCCTTATATAGAGTCTGAAGGACCTATGCTTGCTCTGTCAAAGCTCTAGTAGATGCTAGGAGGACTCTGGTTTATGATTATACTTTTTTTTTTTTCCCTGAAGCCTTGTGGTCTGCTTTGTATCAATTTAACTGCATTTCAGAGCAAGCCAACTTAATTAATGGTTTCCCTCAGGATCTCAAACAGCAGTGTATCAGATTTCTTACTGAAATCCATAAACATTAAATTATCTCCAATTCATTTCTTCAGTCTGTAACTATTCCAGTTTCTTTAAAAAACTAGAATCAGGCTTGTTTGCCAATATTTTCATTTAATATTTAATGAACATGTGGTGTTTTATTGTAAAGATATGAGTCACCTTGACCTTGTTTTCAATTAGCATTTCATGCTCAGATCTGAAGTTGCCACATCATCTGTTGAAAATCCAATTTTCATGGGAGACTTTGGAAATTTTAATTCCGAATTGCCAAAGAACCAGTTTTTCTCCTCCCTTACAGACAGCCCTCTGTCAAGGAGCCTACTAAGCAGGGAAGGGTTGCCCTTAGACTCCTTAAAAATAATGATTTGCTGCTGAAAACATTCCACACCAATTTCCCTTTCTGCTGTTGCTATGCCAGCAGTTTCCTAGATCAGAGAGGCCTCACCTTCTCTTTTTTTTTTAAACTCTGCTGTGAAGACATCCAAGCATTTGATTGTGTTTCCATTTCTGTCTGTGACAGTCATGCTGCTGAGATGGAGGGGAGAGAGAAAGGCCAGTGGTGAGGGTCACGCTGAGAGCTGCGCCCTTGTGCTGAGGGTGCTCTCATGGTGGCACTCAGGGTGTGGCCTTCTGCAGAGCCAAGGCTAGGCAGTAAAAGGGGGTACTGAGTTGAAAAGGTAGCATTAAGGATGCAGAGTTTAGGTCTCCTAGGAAGTGGGACAGCATTTGGAGTAATTGTTTGCGAGAAAGATGGGCTTCACCTCGGCCAAGCCTGGTTGGCTGTAGTTATTCTGGTGGCATTATACTTCTCCAGGGCTTAGATGCATTTCTTTTTCAAACTGGAAAAGCCATTGTGTATGGAAGACTTCAGAAATCTAAGTGACACATCACAAGCAGTTGAAATAATGAAAATCCTGTAATCCCAGGATTTAAAATAATAGAATATAATAAGGGAATATTGTGAGGGAATAGCAAACTCTATTACTAGAAAATAGCCCCTGTCAATCACAGCACATAAAACCAGACAAGAAACAAATACTGCACATATAAACAAACAAAAAAAGAGCATGAAAAGAAATGCCCAGTGTAAGTCAGAATATAGAAATATAAGTTACATCAAAAGCTTGGTAGAAGTGGAATGCTGTAGTAAAAAGACACAAATCATACAGGCATGGCAGCTCACACCATGAGAGGGTAAACTTCCTAAGTTTTTTTAAGGTGGTGTCAAGAGCAAAACCACCTAATTCATATAGTGTCTTTGGATGTGTAAAATTACTGTAAGGACTTCAACATGTTTGTATAGATAACAAGCTTTTGTAGGACAGGATGAGTCTGTTTTTGGATGGTTTTTTTCATTTGGCTGTTTTTTTAATGGATTTATAAAGACAAATAGAAAAAAGGGAGGAACAAATGGCCAATGTTCACATGGGAATATGATCACCATTGAGAATGCAGAGCAACCCACTGTTTAATGAACTCACAGCTATGTGGGAAAACAGGTGACTAATGAGGGACGGCATTTGCTGAAGGTGTCAAGTCATTTGGGACAGTTCAGGCAGATGTTATTCAGGATTGTTTGGATAATTCTTACAATTCTGAGCAGCTGTATAAGAAAAGGGCAAGGAGTTTGTATTGATAAAAACTGAATTTTAAGTTCAATAGCAGTAGGAAACAGCTCCAGCCATGTTAACCCAGGGATGGGCTCCCAATGAGCTGTTGCCTTTTTAGGAAGGAGGTAGTCATTACTGGAAGTTGTTTGAAAATGTCTGCTCAGTGCCACTAATGAAGCTATCCAATGACACTTTCTTCTCTGATGACCACCAGATGGGGTTTTCCTTATAAAATGTCTGTTGTTTCAAGTAAATTATCTTATTAATGCTATTGTGTTAAGCAAATGAAGGGCATCTTCCATCACTCAACTTAATGCTCTGGCATTTGGAAATGTGTGCATTCCTATTTTAAAATTGGAATTATGTTGCTTTGGCTTCAGCCTAGTTTCTAGTGTAAACGTTTTGCTCTGAATTTTCTCAAAAGCTTTCTGTTGGTATTTTTTTTTAATCTGCTTGTATATAATTTTCTTAGTGTTAGAAATCTTAATTTCCTCTCCATCAGGGACTTACACAATTTAATTCAATGGAGATCCAGCACTGGTAAAGATTTTATACAGTTGAGGTGATCTCTAGTTTGCAAACTTGGTGGTATTTCTAGATTTTCTTGAAAGCATTTATCATTTTGTTTTGTACACACACTGATTATCTGCAGTAGATATTCACAGCTGCTTCTGTTTGCTGTTTTCTCTTGATGTTAGTAGGCTTGCATTCAGTTAGAGAATTACACCTGAAAGATTATTTAATAAGAGCAATAAATGGATTTCATAAAAGTTTAATTTCTGAAGGATTAGTTCTTTAAGAACTTTTATTCAGAGATTGACTGCACAGTGCTTAAAATGAAGTTTTCTTAAATAGTCAGAAAAGGACCTTGTGGTAAAAAAAACCCTCTTGACATCTCCCTTGTGACTTAAACCATTTATTTATTTAAAAAAAATAAATTCGTTTTTGCACTGTTGTAATATGGACATGAATATTTAAATTATGTTTGGATTCCTGAACAGAGCAGAAGCAAGAAACTCTTCTGCAATAACATTCAGCAAATTGAGAATTGTATAGGAAAATAATCAAACCATGGTCAATCTCTGTCTCTCTTTTCTGGATCATTACATGCACAGACACACCTTCCCTCCCCCTTCCCTCCCATACAAGCTCAGATTTGCTCACCCAAGTGCTGGGTGAGTGAAACTTATCTTCTCAAGGAACTGCTTTTGGGATTTGTGCCCAAGTGCAGCTGACCAGGTACCCAAGAAGTGGGGCCCACTGCAGTACAGAAAGCATGAGGGAGTAGATTGTTTGCTTTATGAAATTTAATCACTAAAATGAACTGTAAAACGGCTTTTCATGATTGAACAAAGGGTCTACCTGCATATAAAAGGACTCATGTTCAAATGTATTTCATATAGAAATATTACACAGCATGCAAGTTTTTCCTTCTTACTGATAAGTTACTCATTCTGCAGATTTGTTTCCTGCAAATTTGTTCACTCTGTTGACCACACAGATACATTTGCTAGTCTGTGCTGAACTGATCCACATTGAAAAAATCCTCAGAGGGTTTTTCACAGGAGTTGCTTTTCATTAATTTTTTGCTGATAATATATGCAGAAGGATGGAAAGAAATAAGTCATTTATTGTTTCGTTTGAAGTAGTCACTCAGGATTAAGAAGATTGTTGGTTTTTTTTTCTCTGAAAGTGTAATAGCTGACCTTTAAGAGAATGGGCTTATTGTTCTGACAAGATATTGAAGTCCATTTTTAATGAAAATATTTTTTTGAAGCTTCACATTGTTAAATGAAAAAATATAAATTCTTTCATTCCTCATCATTACTTATGCTGCACTGCTGAAATCATAAACAAGAATTTAAGTGGAAGAAAGATTAGTCACTGCTTCTCTATTCCTCTCTTCCTCCCCCCCACCATCCCCTCAAAGTCTGGTACAACTATGAATCCACTTGTACATAATACATTTTTCAAACGAGTGTTTCTTTATTGCACTGGAGCTCAGGCAAAGTTTGACATCTAGAATACAAATACAGCCTTATCACTGTATGTTAATTGCTAATTCTTTAGACCTAAGCTGTGGAATGGTTGCAACTGTCACGAATGTTTTATTTAATATCTTTTAAAATAGAGTTCCTTCCCTGAGTGAACACTATACTGCTTCAGTTGAATTACAGACAGTTCCCCAGAAGGACAAGCTCAGTATCTTGCAGTAATTTATTTTCTTTAAATTAAGAAACTAATATGTTGTCCTACTTTTTCCATCCTCTGAAAATATCTCAGGAGTATCTTCCATTAAGTGAGCTAATCTGAGCTGATATCAACTCTCTCTTTTCTCATCACTTAGATGGGAAGATTGATGTAATGTAATGCCATGCTCTTAAATAGGTATCAAGTCTGAATATCTTAAATGGGATCAAATACGAGAATTTAGACTTTCATACACCTTTCTCCAGCTGGGATATGCCCAAAAAATTGCTCCATTGTCATCTCCAAAAAACGTAGCAAGGGAATAAAATGCCTTTCCCCACATGCTGGTTGTACAAACAGAGGCTTTGGTAGGTGATTGGTCTGTAACCCTACTGGAAAGATTCCTGTTTTGCCAAGCCTGGAGAGGGATGCACTTCTGAAACTGAACTGAAATACTCATTTTAACCTCTCTGAGAAAGGCTCCTAATGAACTCCTCTCTTTCCACCACTTGACTGTTGGTCTACAGGACGAGGAGAGATCATCCTGGGGGATGAGGGAAAGCATCACAGGAAACATTTTATTTCCTGAATGCTCCCTCCCCCTGGTACCAATAGAACATTGATTCTCTGCCATTGCTGTGGTCTGTGACCTCTGACTCCTCAGTCTGTAACGCACAGAAGTCTCTCAAAGAGGGCGTGTGGTTTCTCTTTGTGCCTGGAAAGTACCTAAAGCATTTGAGGCAGCAGGCTATCAACTAGCAACGAGTTTATCTGCCTGAAGACCTGCACAGCCCATCTCGTTTCAGGCTCCTACTCAACCTATCTTTTGTTTATTTTATCTACTCACAGAGACCAACTCCACCATTTCATGGCGCCACCCTGTATACTTGGCTGACCTGTGTATATTTTTTACTTACGTAGTATGTATTAGTTTTGAGTAAGCTAATGCAATTGTGAGAATTTTCAGT
This sequence comes from Irena cyanogastra, assembly GCA_013397155.1. Lineage (NCBI taxonomy): Eukaryota > Metazoa > Chordata > Aves > Passeriformes > Irenidae > Irena > Irena cyanogastra. The sequence continues at coordinate 1,983,290 of VWZV01006847.1, forward strand.
TGTTGGGGTTTTTTTTTAATATATTTTTATTGGCAGAGTTGGAAACCATTGAAATGCAGCCATGTTGGCTTGTGCTGTGTGAGGAACAGGGGGAGGAATTGGTGTCTGCCAAATGGAAAAGAATAAAACTGGTGTAATGATATGTTGCAATCATGCTGCAAAACCTACCACAGTAAATTACTGCTGTAACAACCTCCTTCCTGTTGCGAAAGGCTCCAACCAGGCTTTCTTGTGTCTTCTTGACATTTCAGTTCTTGAGAGAAAGTTGTGTCTGCACCCCTTAGCACTGAGTGACTGCTAAGCTTCTTTGAGGACAAGCTAAAAAGCAAACATGGAGGCCAGGAGGGGCAAGTGCCTGATCTGGGGCTGGATGTTGCTGCCAGACATGAGCACCATCAGTCTGTAGTGGTTAACCCGTGGTGTTGTGAGCAGGGCTTCATCTGGCACGTTGGTCTTTACTGTGTACAGTCTTGCTGGCAGCTGGTGTCAGTGGTTGTAGGTCACATGAAGTTTTCATGGCATCACCTCCACAACCCAGCCACTGGGATGCTCTGCCCTGTGCCTGCAGCCGTGGCTTGGCCAGGCTCGGTGGCCCAGGGGGAGTGTTGCTCCGTGATGTGGCCTGTGGGAAATGAGCTGCAGCTCCTGGTTCTGTCTGTCCCAGATGCATTTCCTCTGCACAGACATTGCGCTGTGTTTGGCACACAGTTGTGTTTTGTTAACACTAAATGGAGGAGTGAAAAGGGAGCGAGCCAGAAAACTGAATTACTGTCCTGGTTTCAGAGCGATCCTCCGACAGGGAGGGGAGAAGGTGACAACCTCAGTGTGGGAAAGTTTTCAGGCTGCTCTCTAAGTTGTTTATGTTCTGTGGAGAGAGTGGTTTGGATCTTTTGAATCCAACTGCATGTTTGAGAAAAAATTATTCATTGGCATAGAGGAAGGAGGAAAGAGCCTCCTTCTTTTGGGGAAGGCAATGAGCTCTTGGTGGTTTCAGAGGTATAAGGTGATGGCCCTTTGACAGAGCCTTCCAGAAAAGCACCATACAAAACTTCATCTGCCAGTTAGCACTAACACAAGAAGACACTGGGAGGAGCCCAGAACTGCCTTGTACCAGAAATGTACAAACCACCTGGTGTGATCCGTGTTGTTAGACCAGTCACGGGGGACATCACTTCCCAGAGGTTTCACCTCCTGCTTTGTGAGATAGATGGTGAGTATTGAGAATGCTGGGAATTATACAGAGAATCTGTAAGTCTCTAAAAGCTAAATGGAGTGGAAACTCCCTTTTCTCAATACACTTTCCAGCCTGGAAAATGATGGGGCTCCCAGCACTTTTCCAGGTGCTGCTTTGAGTGTTCTTGGATTTTTCACAGCTGAGCCTGCTGTGCTATCTCCCTTGGATATGAATGAACTTCTAATTTCTCTTCTGTGGTGTGTACACAATTATATTTTTCTGAAGTAAAGCCAAATCAAAAAACAACAGCCTTGTCCCACCCCAACTCCTATCATTACCTTCCTGTACCTGAAATTTGCACCAAATCCTTGTGCTCCCCAAGTTCCCAACCTCTGCTGCTTCTAATAATAATAAAACCCGAAAAGGCTTGCCTCGTCCTCTTTACAGCTACAACAAAATAGATGTAGATGTAGCTGTGCTTTTCCCTTCAGCTATCTGGCAGTGCTCCCTTTATTTCTCTCCAAGTCCTCCCTGTGAGGAATGAGCACAGCTGATCATGGGGATAAGGATCAACTCAGGGGAGCATGTGCTAGTCAGGGAAATTTTTTCCCTTTGATGCCCATTGCTCTCCACCTCTGATATCTCATGTGCATTTCACATTCTCCAAGCCCAGAATCATCTGAAGTCACAGGCCAGAAGCAGTTTCTCTCTCTGGGTTGTGCAGAACAGATCACCCCTAGGGGATTTTCCCTTGTTAATGTTGCCAGCAAAATATTTTGCATGGCTTATTGAAGAATCAAACTGTTTCCCAGCTATGGCCAGTTTGAACAGAAGATTGTTATGAAGAAATGCTGTCTGTTACATGGAAGCGAGTGGTCAAGAAAAGCCCCAAAGAAAAGCTCTGAATAGTCAGGATCCATTTGGCCAATTTATTTCCTTTTCTTTTTTCTTGTGATTTTTAGCTAGACTTTCTCTCTTAAAATGAGATCTGATATTTATGGGAGTATCTCATGCTCTACAAAACTATGATTTTTTTTTTTCATGAACAGACCAAGCACTACATACAAACTGCATGAAGTAGATAAGTTGAAATATGTTTAAAAGTGGATTTTTTATATAACAGAAGTGGGTGTATCTCATTCTTTCACGTGCTGTATCTTCTCTATGGAAAATCCATAAAACAAAATGGGAAATAAGAAACCATTTCTCTGCTGCTGATGTAAAATGACAGAGAAGAGAAAGTTCATGAATTATAATGGGCCAAGCAAAAATACCTTCCTGACTGCTCCTTCCAAAAAAGCCCTGGACAAGTCAGAAGTCCTGCATAGCACTGGGATTGGTTTGGGCACAAATGCAGTCCAGTTTTGCCATCAAGGGAGTTCGGTTGTATTGTTTGTGATACTAAATTCTCTTGGCCGTAAGAACCTTTAATCATTAATGTCACAGAGTAGTCATCTCCAATTGTGTTTGGGTAATTACTCAAAGTGGAACACAAGGGGAATGGAGTGTGGCTTGGGGTTAGACTGGAAAGAGATGGCACACCTCCAGCACGGGGTTTAGTTTCCTGCTGTGAGGACCAGACACAGGGAAAAGGTGAGTGGCTGGAGGCAAGCAGGAGCCAAGGCTGGCATCTCATTGTGTGAGGCTGTGCCGTGAGGGAAGTGTTTTGCTTCCCTAGTCCCAAAAGTCAGTGTCTGCCCTTCATTGGGGGAACATGTTGGGAAGCACATGAGAATGGCCTCTACCACCCTCTGTCTTTGTGGCAGTTGGAGAAGTAAGAGAAGTATCTGGGCACTGCTGCCTCCACAGCACCTTTGATGGAAGTTGCTTTTGCTCTTGCCCCATCCTTCATTCCTCAAAAACCTCTGAGAATTCCAGCTGGCAGTGCAGGAGGAGAAGAGGGGGCAGCAGTGCCTGGCCTACCATTCTGCATTGCTTTAAATCCCATCACAGTGAGGAGAATCACAGCAATGAATGGCCCATGTAAACCTGTAATTCACAGCAGCTGGAAGGTGCCTCGCCAGAGGGATTCAGTTTATTATTTCTGTGTGTTGCTCCAGTAACACTGGCTGTCAGACCCTATACCCAGTGAATAAGAATTTGAGCTCTAGGAAACAGGTTTTTTGCTGTCACAGCTAATGGCTTGTCAAAGTTTCCAAGGTGATTCTGATATTTTGTCAGACCAGTTTCCTGATTATTTTAAAATGCATGGGACTAAGTCCTGCAGCAGTGTAAGGAATACACTTCTCTATAAATCCTTTAGAGCATACTTTGCTGGTTTACTTTGTCTGTTCTTTAAATTTTTGTTGTTTGAGATTTTTTTCAAGCAGGCCTACAGCCCACTGAAGGGTTTATCTTTGTTTTTCTGCTGCTTTTTTTGCTGTTGGGATGGGCAGAGCTGTGGATGAATGAGCACTTAGCCGGGTGATGTCCCTGCCAGAGGTTACTCCTCCATCAGCTGCAGGAGATAAGTGGCTTTTTTACTCTGCTGGACCACTAGATGGGGAAATTGCATTTGCATTTTTGGGTTGCAAAATGGATCCTGGCAGCTGGGTTGAAGCTTTTGGTGTAATGAAGCATATCAAGCCTGTTATCTGCAAGAAGTGTGTGGTGATGACTCAAGGCTTTGCCCCTCTCTTCAGCAACACCGCTGCATCTCTGCAGGAAATCAGGCTCTGTTGAGCCGTGCTGGGGCCCCAGGTGTTTTTGGGGAGGTAATTTGTAAAGCTGACCTCTAAAGATGTCCCCTCCTCTAAAAGGTTTCTGTGAAGTGGGGCCAGCAGGTGCCTGCCCCACTGCCAAGCCCTGCACACACCCCACAGCTTTGCATGGGAAGCAGGGAGAGGGCATAAGTAGTTCAACAAATTTCTGAACAGGGAGCTCCTGAGGCTGGGAACCGTTGGGACATCCAAGAGCTCGCATCAGGTTCAATGCAGGAACAAAAACACACAAGACAACTTGTGCTCAGGGTCTTCTCCTGCTTTCAATACTTTGCAGCTGCTAGGCTAGTGACATTTTCATGATGAATACATTTCTGAACAGAGTGGCAAAAGTGGCACCTGTGTGGTGACACTGGGTCTGACAATCCTGCAGGTTGGAGACCACTGGTTATGGGGCAGAGTAATTAATGGGAAAAGCTTGAGAAGATTTGGATGGCACAGTAATATTTCAAAGTTGGTTATTAAAGATCTTGTCTCAAATGTGATGAGCATCAGTACTCAACTATTAGAACATTCTGATTTAAGTAAAAACTTCTAGGACATAATGAACCCTTTTTCTTGTAAGAGAGCAATAAGACTGGTTATAGTCCATTTTGGATTACTCAAAGCTGTGAGTTCACAAGGCGATTAATGACATGGTAATGTTTCCTAAAGATGCAGTTTAAAAAATGGAGTGCAGGTCACAGGGATGACTTTCCTTGCTGCAGGGTGTGTGACAGGATTGCTAGCACTGATTTGACTCAGTGCTACAGTAATTCAATAACAACCTTCTCTGTGTAGTGCTACTTACAGAGCAGATGTGCTTTCTGCCCAGGTATGTAAAGTTTTTCAGACTTTCTACAGACAATATAACTTGGGAAAATAGCTTTATTTCTTTAAAGGTATTGCTGTACTATTTTGGGGAAGATATTTAAAGCAGTGCACCCATTGTAGTGTGAAAGTAGCTATAAAAACACGCACCTCTACCTGTGCAGGCAGGGAAATGAGCCATACCATGAGAAGTTACCTTCACGCTGCTATGGCCCAGTTCATGCAGCTCTCTGTTCCCAGCTCTCTCTGCCAGTCTCTGTGGGGCACAGGGTCTGCATGGGGCCTGCACTGATCATGATGGGTCTTGTCACAGCTGATGGATGCTTTAGTGAAAGCTTGGTTACCCAAAAACAATGTCAGCTCAGAAGGAAGTCACAGGAATATGTTTAAATGAGCACACCTGCATCTTTTTGGCACTTAGAGCTGCTGTAAATAGCTTAGCCAAAAATATGGATCAGTTTATATCCTTTCAAATATCACCACTATGTAACTAGAGAGCCAAATATTCTAGCAGCGCTTGTGTGCTTATTCTGCATGTTCTTTATTAGAGAAATTATGTCTTTGGGTTGAAGTCTGGAAGTCAGACATTAAGGAAAGAAAATTAATCTGGGCAGTAGGTACAATCATCCTGTGGGTGACTTGGGTTTGCTGTTAAGGAAGACATCTTATATTTAACCAGATTTGGCACTAGGAGTCTATACTGACTAATTGAGGAAATTTTACAGACTCTTTTACATCTGTGACTTTGGCAAGAAGTCATCTTGGATATATGTCACAATGCACTTGGTGAAGGATGATTTGTGGAAGTTTTTCGATTTTGATTTATAGGGATGCTTCCACAAGGGAAACCTTAGGCCAAGCTCTTTGCAAACTGAGCAAGTCCTGGTACAGAAGCAGCAGGACAGTGTGTGCTCAGGGGAGCCAAGATGCTTGAGTAGCAGCCAGTCTTTTCTGTGCCATGGAATAAAAAGAAGGTCATCTTTCTATATCCTTAAGTCATCTGCTTTGTCATTTATACAGGATACAAGTAGGATTATTTGCATCTTAACTATGGCAAGACAGAGAATGTTCCTTTGTGCATGTATGCACAGAGCCTCTTCCTCCCCACCCTAATCTGTGAGCTGGCTTCAAATGGGATGAATGCATTTTCTTAGAACGTTTCAATGACAGGAGGAAGAGGCAAATGTTCTCCAGGGCATCTGCCCTGACATCATGATTGAAAATATTCCAGAGAATATCGATTCTTCATCTCTTGACATAGAACGGTATGGCATGGCAGGGTTCACTGCTAAGTCCTTTACACCAAGTGCTGCTTTGGATGAAAGGTAGATGAACATCAGAATCCCCTGCTTTGATCTCTTAGACTAGTTTCTGATTTCTTTCTGTCATGCTGGAGGAGTGACTGTGGTGTGAGTTGGAGGTACTGGTGGTGGTGGTAGCAGTGCAGGAGAGGGCTCGATCGCAAAAGCTTTTGCAGCAGGCTGCAAAACTGAGCGCTGCTCTGGTATCCCAGGAAGCAAGACTGCTTTCACATCACAGTGATGACACTGAAAAGCGTTTTCTTACCTTCAAACTGTCTTTCACACTTGGTGATGTGCACAGAGTGCTTTCTGCACTTTAATTTTTTCCAGTCAAGTGGGGGTTACTCTGTATCCTGAACTGCAAAGACCCCTTTTGTACAGAGGCAGAGGACTTCTCTCAGCTCCCCACCATGTCTGATGAAGCTGAGGTCCAAAGATATTGCATCAAAATTAGGTTTTAAAAATTAATCTGTGAGCCAGCACAGGGAAATCAAGAAGGTGAGACATAATCACAGTCCAGCGTGTATTTTATGCTCTTTGTCAAGAATGAATCAGGTGTCTGTTATCTTATCTATTGGCCAGCACTGAGGAGCTAGCACTGGGCTTTGCTGCTGCTTCCTACTATTCCTTTGCAACCAGGGGTTAAAGGAAAAAGCTGCAGACCATGTGCTCCCTGTACAGGATCCGTAGCTCAGCAGGACAGAACTGCACATCCTTTGGATAGTATGGCTCCCACAGGCTGGCTGTACGGACTGGATGCTGGAGAGGCACAGATACATGACTGAAAGTTTCTTCAGTTCTTCAAGGGCTTCCCAGAGCTCTCTGTCTGAGCTCTGATTTTTAATGGAGGACCATCTGCTGCAACACACGCAGTTATTAGCAAATGCCTACCTAGTGCTTTCTAAGCAACACCCAAGGTAGATGAAACAAATTAAGAAAATATACCACCTGCTTTTCTATTTGTTTAGTTCACTGCACAACACATAGTGTAAAGCCAGTTTTACCATTTCCCTGCCTGGTCTGTCAGATTTTGGTTTTGTGGGCTTTTTACATGCCTGGTGGAGGGAACCATAAGGATTGTAAAACCACAAAATAAATAGCTGGAATGCAGCAGTGTGATGCCTGTAGCTATTGGAAAACTGAAAATAGATAGATTTGTAGTAAAGAGAAATGTTCCTTCAAAGCCCAAATTATATTCTGTCTGGAAGTGTAAATTTTTTTTCTTCTTCCAGTTGTTCAGGCTGAAATTCCCAGGCCAGTTGAGAGTGGTCCCCTGTTGCTTTTGAGAGCTCTCTAATTGCAAATAATTAATTAAAGGGTAGATGTATCTCATTTGATTTCTGGAATCACTTACCAAATTCTCATCTTTGCTTTCAAATTTCTTTACATCCAGAGATTTTGTGCAATTTGCATATTCAATTAAAAATTATTTGCTTCTTTGACCTTTGATCCACAGTGTGAGCATCATTTGGCCACCCACTCTTTCGTGGCCAACGTTATTAGCAAAAGGCTTTTAATTACTGAGATATGGTTGAATTCCTGTGAGCTAATGCTTACAAAGCTAAGTACCAAATATTGTGTTGCTGCACAGAACCATTCCTAAGAACTGAGACTCTACTGCTCTCAAACTCTTACTATACACAATGTGCACCTTCATCTCCCCGGCCTCTGCCTCATCAGGGTAAGCACCATTGGAAAGCCAATGTTTAGGCAGTGGGAAATGCCTGAGGTGCAGCACCACCTGGAATTGTCAATCCCATTCTGAGCAGTTCTGCAGAGTGATTGTGTCCAGAAACAGGAGTGAGGTACCCAAATGTAAACAGTCAGTTTGGGAGTATGTAATTTTGCTATTAACTTTGGATGCAGAACCTGTGACTGTCCCTTCATAGTGAAAAGGAAGGGAAAGGGATGCCCCACCTGGGATAGCCCTTCTATGCTCCCTCCTCACCAGAGTGGCTACATTGGGTGGACAGAAGAATCACTTCTTTTCTCTTTTCCCGCTTAGAGCTGAGCTGCTTGGTGTTGGACAGCTTTGTATTGACAGAGGTAATATCTGCAGTTTCCTTCCAGCAGCAAGTAGTTAGAGCTCTTCCCATTCCCACTCTGGGGAAAATTACAGTTCAGCTACACAAGAGCAGCTCAAAGTCATGCACTTAATGGTACCCACTCTCTGACGAAGGAATCCTTTCTGCCCTCTCTCTCTCTAATTGAGTGGGGTGTCTGCATGAGAAGCTGGTACAGAAAATGTCTAAGTGAAGATCTAGAAATCCCAACTGGGCCTTTACATAAGCCTTTTGCTTTCTCTAGACCCAGAACTTGGATAAATAATAGATGCATCTCTGATGATGTGTCTATGCAGACCAACCCCAGACAAACATCCACTTGTTCTGATATAAAATGTCCCAAGTGTCGTACGCCAAAACTAAAATGTGTTGTTCTCTCTCTCTTGCTCTCTTTTTTCTTCTTTTTTTTTTCCATCTTCTTTCTGGCTTGGCTTTCAATTACATCAGTAATACACACAGCTGCAGGCTGAACAGGGATGCTCTATAATCTGAGCAATACGACAATGATATTGCATGGCACGACTCAGAGGCAGTCAGGTTTTCATGCCTTCCAAAATCTACCACCTCCTCATGACTTTCCACCTGCCTAAGGACAAAGGGGGTGGCTTGGTACTCTTAGAAAGGAATGTGACATTCCCATTTTGAATATTCCATAGGGACTTTATACTTTCTTTCACAGCTCATATGCTGGGCATTACAGGTAACCTAAATTCTTGCAGATTAGCTACTCATGGAATTTTCTGACAGATTTTTCTGTGTCCTGTGATTTCTTTGCTTTTGTGATCAAAATAGTTACCCTTCTGTACCTGGTTCTCCCATGGCACACCCCAGGTTGAAGGATGTCAAAGTGAGGCAGCTTGCACAGGCAGCTAAGCATGCTATGCTGCATCCCAACCCTGCTATTAAACTCATAAATTTTCTTGGTGGTTCAGTGTAAAGTGGTTTGCAAACTGAGAACTTGTTCCACTTGATTCTTGCAGTGGGAATACAAAGCTTCAGTGGTTTTCTTGCACAAAAGTGTGTATTAATTATCTCTACCAAGTGTTTTGGCATCATCAAAGTACCTGCGCTTCTCAATTAATTTGTCTTGCATCATCTGAGTGACTACTGAGCTGTGCTTGGAAAGAGCTGAAGTTGCTCCGGGTGTGCTGGGCCGGACCCAGCAATTCCTGGGCCATGTACAGGTTTCCACGATACTGCTGCCTCTGTCTCCTGCAACTATGTTTGTCTGTTCTCTCTGGGCCTACAGAGAAGCTGACTGCACGGCCTCCAACTGCATGAGGAAATACCTGCCATGCACACTTCAGGAAACAAAGGCAGGGAAACTGTACTTGGAAAGGTTGGGTGGTAGGAGGGAGGGAGGGCTAGGTGTGTGCAACAGCCATGTGTGCAATATGCAGCCTTCAAGCACGAGCCCCTGGTAAAGGCTGAAACTAAGAGAAACAGGAGAAAATAGACAGTGAGTGCTCAGCTCTAAGCTGTAGGCAGGATGGAACTGCCTAATTTTTTTTTTAAATAATGTGGTCCTTCCTCTGTGCTGTCCTTAAAGCCCATTTTGTAAAACCAGCTGTAAAGAGGTATGATTTACTGTTCAGTTTACTATAAAACTGCACAATTCATTTAAAGAATTGAGAGATAATGTCAAAATAAAAATGTAAACTAAAAAGCTTGAAGGGATGGTTAAATGTCAGCACATCATGGTGGCATTTAATCACCACAAAAGCAATTTATTCCACATATAAAATACAACATGAAGAAAAATATTTTGCTTTGGCATGCAAGAATTTGAGAGGTCTGAAACACTGGCACCAGTCTCTCCGGTTGACTCTCAGAGGAACATGGAGGAAGGCAGTAGCTGGGGAGGAGCAGGGAAGCGAGGAATTAATCTTGGCCTTCATTTATGGGGGAAAAAGGCAGATCACTGTTAGCTGACTCACTAAGGAAGCTGTGACGCTCAGCATCCTGTCCTGTGTTTCTTTGGCTTGTTAAGTACTGAGGGATGCACAGCAGCTAGTAGTAATTGCTGTTTTAGGTGTGTGTACCCATGGCAGAAGGAACTGAGGATTTAAACCACCTCTTGAGATTATACTTGGTGTGAAAAAATAAATGAGACAGCTATGGAAGGAAAGTGGGATTTTGAAGGGTTGGAAGTTCCAGTACATTTTTGGTAACGCTTGTGCTCCCAAGCAGTTGTTCTTGCAGCACTTCACAAAGGCAGTGGCACACATCAGCCCGTGTGGCCGCGCACACCTGGCTGTGCTGCCGGCTGCCCTCTCCTGCCGGGAGCCCCAGGCTGTGCAGTGACACAGCCGGGCCTGTCACACGGGGAGCTGCAGAGCTGCACACCTAGGCTGAGGGGCTGCTGCTCACCTGGGGTCTGTGACTCTCATCTAGCCCCTTGATGTGCTGCTTTAGGGAAGGAACTCTTGAAATGCTTTAGGGAATAACATTCCCACGAATGCAGGCAGCCACGCATTTGGTTTTGTAGTCTGCTGCTGCTTTTCTTCACTTCATTTTCTTTCCTTCTGCCTTTGTTTTTTTCCTGTTCTGCACTTGGGCAGGGAGCCTCTAGTCACCTTCCAGCTCATGTGCAGCCGCTATTGCTGCTGCCAGGAAGGAGTGACCACTCTTTGTCATTTTGTAAGGCTTTTGCTGCTGCCACAAGTCTTGCTGTGAGTCTGCATACATTGCAATCACTGTTTCTCTATTGCCTGGAGCCATAAAGAACTGTGTCTTATGGGGATGCAGGCAGCATAGGAAAAGGAAGCTACACTGCATGCTTTTTTTGGAAATGGGTACTGAGTCTGCCCTGCAATCCTGGATGTGGCACTTCCATCATCAAAACATGACAAATCCCAGTGTTGATGCATGAAATAGTTTAAAAGGATTTTTCACATTCCCACCTGCACCCTGTTCTCCTTAGAAAGTGTCAGCAGGGTGAAGGAACTGAGTTGTTTTCTTATGGGGCAGGAAGGAGCTGGGACTGAAAAACTTCCACCTCCCCATCCCCTGCTTCCCCCAGCCAGCAAAATGCCAAGGTACCATTTCCTTTTGTGAGAGGACAGCACACCACAGGGACTTCCTCAGGAGAAAACTGTGTTCAGAGTGTGAAGTTTCATACTTTTTCTAACTGTCAGTGACCCTTTTCAACTGCAGCAATTATGTTATTAACCTAGCCTTAACTTCTCCAAGTAAAGGAATCTGCTTCAAAGCAGTCCCTGTCCTCAAGGCCTGAGGAAAATGGAATCTCAGTCTGAAAGGGAAATACAAGCAGTTAGTTTGTGTTTGTCTCATTTTCCAGTGAACCTCTGAACAACTGCACAGATGCAGAGCAGAAGTAAACTTGGACAACTCTGTACACGATGGTGGCAACAGCAGAAAGGGCACAAGGAGGACGGCACAGGGCAGGGAATACGCACACATTGCTTATGTGTTCTTCAGGGTCCCTTATCTCACGTGAGAAAGTGCAGCTCTGTCTGCGGGCTGAGCTAGACCAAGACTATGCTGAAACCTCAGTGCAGGTCCATAGAGGATGTTCAGGTTCAACCTGCCTGTGGTTTTGCCAGACACTGATTCAAAACAGCTATTGAAATCCCTGCTGGTATCTGCTGGCAGCAGCTTGGGCAGAAGTACAAAAGAAGAAAGAGTCTTGCTATAAAAGCAGCTTTTCTGTCTTGCTGATTAGAGACAGCAGGTCCAGTTCCCCTTCACAGATCCACAAGGTGCTGGATGTGCTGCTGTACTGTTGCCAAGGAGCAGTTTGATAATTTCCTCCTGTCATCCTGAGTGAAAACCTCCCAGTTCCTCTACAGTGCAAAGCCATGAGCCCAAAGGGTCTCAGCAAATAGAGAATTTGAGCAATTCCTGAAAATTTCCCCACTGGGGAAAACAGTGTGTTGCCAGAGTGATGCAGTCACTCAATAATGGGTTACATGACCACATGCTGACAAATCCATGGTTATTCCTTTATTCTCTCATTAGCATACAAAATATTTAAAAAACAAAACCTTGTTCAGGACAAAAAAACCTTTTCTGCCCCATCAAGCAGTGTACAATGGCTGGTTGCATTACCTGGAGGCTGGAAGTTGCTTATGTCTCAGTCTGAGCTTTCCTGACTATGGATAGAAGTAGATGTGAGGAGATATTAAAGAGGAGAGAGCACTGGGAAGAGGAGAGATTGAATGGTTTGAGATGAAGATAGCACTAAGCACTGTACAGAACAAGCCCGTCTTTGTTTTCTGTAGGGGAAGTGTGTTCACTTTCTCTCTCCATCCTGTCTCTTTCTTTCCATGGTAAGTCTGGTATTTCTCTTATTTGGATTAGCCTGCAGACAATAAAAAAAAATGAAACTTTAGCCTTTCTTGGAAATGATTCATTTAAAGAGGCTTATGCAGAAGTACTGGGATAAATAGGCACCCTCTGAACAGAACCCAAAGAGATGTAGATTTGAGATAAACCTGTATGTGCTCTGGAGTAAATTATTCTAATTTTGGAGCAAATACATTGCTTAACAGAAATCATGCCTGCTGCTAGGAAGAGTAAACCATGCTCCATCTAAAAACAAACATCCCCCAGCAACAATATATCTTGTCATTTTAGTAACCACACACTTGGAGTGTTACTTCTGTTAAACACTGTATCCCCTTCTGTGTTTCACAGGTCTAGCCAAACTGTACCCTGTAGCATGTGGGCACAAATAGCAGTAAATCCCAGCTGAGAACCAACTAAATTCTTGGTGTTAGGGTTTGGTTTTTTTTTAATAAAATCAAGAACCCCCTAAAAATCATGATGACTTTGATGTGTTGATGGCAGAGGTATGTCAATATCCCTGGGCAATAGTGAGTTTACTAGGCTGGCTGTGGTCTGTGTGCTCTGTGTCCCCACCAGGCAAGGGAGCAGCTCCTGGAGCATCTCCACAGCCCATCAGTCCCACTCATGGGGTAGCTCTATTCAGTATACTCCATTCCCTGTCCCTTCATTGCTCTCAGGTCTGTGCTGGCCATACATGGACAGGCTGTTCAATGGATTTGAAAGCAGATTTTTACTTCCTTTCATCTGGATAAACCCCAATTTTACGTGGTTGGCTTTGGCATTTGTAAAGCTGCGTTGATGGCAGGAATTGCACTTCCTGAGATAACAGAAAGCTAGAGGGAGTGTAAAAAGAAAGGTTGTTTGGGGCATGAGTGTGATAGTGTTGGATAGCAGACTGCTGATTACACCTCTCCCATCTATCTGTGAGGGTTTGTCATCAGAAGCACAAATAAGAGCCTTTTCATGCAGAAATAATTTTGCTATTCACAGTCCAGTGGGCACATCTTTTTAATGGAGTCAAATGCACCTACACTGAGTGTGTTTACCTCTGTCTGTGTGTGTGTGTGTATATATATATATATATATTGTACCAGCCTGCACTGAAGTGATGATAACCTCTGTAGGAAAGTTCTTAAGTCTTCAGCAGAGTTAAACTATATTTAGAAACCAGACAGGAGCTGCCGTTATGTTATGGGTTGTGTCTGCTGCCGGCACAGGGCTTAGGCAACCTGCTAAGGTGCAGCTAAGATTGTAAAGATGTCTTAAGGGCATGGACTGAAAGTCTGGCATACTCAGACTATGCTACCAGAAATAACCTAGCCAGATGAACTAGGATTAAATTTATGGAAATGAGACATCTATATTTTCAAAACCCAGATCTGAGTTACCTTCAACTCCAGGCTTTGCAAGCTTATTCAGCTTTGTTCACTTGACGTACTTTTTGTTGACCTGGTTATTTTTACTGTTTTCCACTTGCAGGTTTTTAGGTATTTACTTTGTCACTTGATGCTATTGATATTTCAGATAATTTGGGTCACTCACAGCCTGTCCACAACCTGTAGGATACTCTGTGCCTTTGCCTGCTTCTTGGGAGTTCACAAAACGTCCCCAGGGATTGTAAATAATCCTTCTTAGGGCAGTAGATTACAGAAGTGATAAATTACTGAAAAGATACATCTGAGATAAACAACATGAGGTTTGCTTGCCCCAGATGGTCTGTTCTTCCTTATCAGGCAGTGTTTTGTTTCAGTCAGTGACAAAGATTGCCAAAGTTCTGGTCTGTGTGTGGGGGGTGCTTTCTGATATGTGATGTTACCTGGTGTTGGAAATCCAGCCAAACATAAGGACTCAGTGCTTTGTGAAAAACTCTGAGCACCTGACTGTGGCAGAGGCTGCAGTGGGAGACTTTGGTGGCATTACTAATTTCCAAAGGCACGAGCACTGAGCTTAGGGGCCTCCAGTAGCAAGGGTGATGTGTGAGGCAGCTGGAGAGCTGCGCTGGGAGCAGAGGCTGTCTCTGTCCCCCCAAGGCCTCAACCCAAGGGGTGGTGCAGGACTGAGTATGTGGGGGGGGGGGCAGGGGGGTCTTCCATGGGTTGCAGGTGGGTCTCTGCTCCACCATGGGCCTCAGGGGCTGCAGGGGCACAGCTGCCTCACCACAGCTGTACCATGAGCTGCAGGGGAATCTGCTCTGGTGCCTGGAGCTCCTCCTGCACTGACCTTGGTGTCTGCTGGGTTGTTTCTCTCACGTGTTCTCACTCCTCTCTCTGACTGAAATTGATGTTGTGCAGGATTTTTTCCTGATTCTTAAATCTGTTATCCCAGTGCTGCTACCACCTTCTTTAATGGGCTCAGCCTTGACCCTTGGCAGGTCTCTCTTGGAAACATGGGGTCTGTTGAGCAGAACACTGGGAAGATTCTAGAAACTTCTCACTGAAGCCACCCTTGTAGCTCCCCCTGCTACTAAATAACTGATGCACATGGAGACAGTCATACTGCCAGTAGAGACAATTTTTGTATCTTCATATATAAGAATACAGGTTCTAAATAAACACATTGTATGCATGGAATAATCTGTTTTATATAAACAGCTTTCACATCAGGAGATTATAGGTACTTCAGTTTGTGTGAAAATCACTGTGCTTGAACTGAAATCAGCTACCTTTAGAAGCCTGTACAAGACAGAAATGAAGACTGAATGATGTATTTGGAAACCTAGAAGAAGTTCAATTCCACAGAAATCTGTCCAGAACACTCTATGTTACTCTAGCTGCCTCTGCAGAAAGTGCTGCAGGAGTTCTGTTGCTCAGGGTGCCAGCCCTGCATGCAGCATTGTGGTGACTTGTGGGCTCTGACTCAGCACTGCAGTGATGTGATGAAGAGCCCCATCTCCACCCTGATGCAATAGTCTGTGTGTTCCTGTGATACACACCTGTTATTTGAAGAGCCATATTAGCAAATATTTTCTGGAAAAAAAAATCAATTTTCTTTCCCCACTTCCATCCTGCTTACGTTCTTATCCCAGGTTGACCAGACTGAATTATAACTGCCTTGTGCTCTAAATATTGTATTGCTTTTTTGTCACCTGTGATGATCCTCCTCTTCCTCAAGGAGCAAGAACACACTTGTGGAGGTTTTTTTTTGTTTTGTTTTGGTTTGGTTTTTTTGGTTTTTTGGTTTTTTTTTGTGGAAGCAAAAGTTTTGTACCTAGAAAGGTGAAGACGAAGTAGGTAGGAATGGCTGGATCTAAGATGACTGACTCTTTGGGTACCTGGCCAGGGGCAGTGCTCACCACAGCCTGCATCCAGGAGTTTGTGTCAGTGATAGGATGTTACTATGTAAAAATTTACTCTATTCAGTGTTCTCCTAGTGACTGAAAACCCTACAGTATATCAGTGTCTTAGCCAAAGAGGTGTACTGATCTTTTACCTGATTGTAGTTACAACATGTATATGAGCAGTGCATATGTCTAAACTGTGAATTCTCAGTTCATCCCAACAGCCGTAAGACATTCCAGCATGGCTGTAAGAGCTGGGTGGCTGCACTTCAGCCTTGTGATGTGCAAAATACAGAGTGTCAGGAAAAAAAAACCAATAATCTCCAACTATGTGTCTTTGTAGAGTTGGGGTCAGGGAGCACATCCCCCATGCCTGCCCTCTATTTTCACTAAAACAGATGAATTTTAGAGTAGGTGATGACCTACAAAATGTGGGAAGTTTGCCTGCTACAGTTCCTGGGAGATTAGCAGAGGAGGCTAGATGTGGGCTGTGAAGGCATAATGACTTTGTTTTTAAACTTGTTAGCCATTTAGAGTTCCAACCTCATTAAATCCACACACTACAACTCAGTGGCCTTTGAATGAATGGATTAATTCTGTGTTATTTTATCGCTTCCCTCCTGCAGCTGTGCAGTCTAAAGTTATCTTGTTTTCTCATTTATAAGTGTTGTAAAGGAAACTCCTTGGAGATGATGCAGAGTGCTGAACACGAAAGCCTCCATTGAGCTCGATTGCTGCAAACAATCATCATAACAGCTCCTCAAAGCTGTAGCCGGGGTCACACTTCACGGGGGATGGATTAACTGTAGGGGTCCCCTTTTCACTGCTTCATCCATGGATCTCTGTGAAACACCTAGAAAGGTGCAGAGCATCAAAGCAGCAGTATTGATCTATGAGACTTAGGCTCATTTTTGGTCTGAGATGACTGTGAATTGCACCTTCTGGCAACAGTGTCAAAGCAGCTGCAGGTCCAGAAAATGGTGGGAAAAATCGGAATTTGTGCTCTTCATTGCTTTTATAGAGAAAATGTTGGGTTCTTTGTAAACAGAAACCTCTCATGCTGAGCACAGGCTATCTCAGGCCACTTCAGCTCAGTGGGCACTAGAAGGGCTTTGGTAATGTGTGCTGTATTCTAACAAAAATTTCCTATCTACTTTGACAAAGCATCTGGAAAGCCTTGCTGGCTTTCTTTTTTCCTGCTGGATAATGGAAGTTTGATTTGATTTCAGGTCAAGTTACTCAGACCAGTAGTTAATAACTGAGGATGCCTATGAAACATCCTTGACAGAAAGAGAGGTTCTTCCCTGGAGGATGGGCATTGGGTGCTGGTAAAGAGGGTGAAATTAACTTTGCAGTGTTGGCAGGATGGTAATCACTAGAGGGAAGCTCCCCTGAAGCCACTTTAGGATTTCAGAAGCTGAGCAGTAAATGCAGCAGAATCAGTGGAGCCCTTTCCACCTGATCACAGAGTACTGCATACTCTGACCTACCAAGGTGCCAATTCCACACTTTGTGTTATCCAGAAGTTTTTATTTTAGTTCAAACCTCTCCTCTGGTAAATCTAGGGTAGCAACTCTCCCACTCAGCTTTTTTTTTCCTGTAAAATTTTAATATGAATGATTTCATAGTTGGAGATTTTAGACCTCTGTGCAAGGTCCCCTGTGAAAAGTCTGCCCGCAGCCTTGGAAGCAGGGCAGCCCACACAAGCAGGGGACTCACTCTGGTTTGTTTAGAGGACACTGGAGGCAGGAGAAATCTCAGAGATCCAGGAAGCTTGTCTTGGCTCCTGGTCTAAGGGACTTTGGGGCTGTATTATCTCCTTCCAGGAGGATCTCTGTGGACACACACACTGCACAGTCACAGGGCAGCTGATGTCTCTGCAGCCTCAGTGCTGTGAAATTGGAACGCTGTTGGGGCTGCCATGAAGGCAAGGAAAGGGCACCTTTCTTGCAAACCAGCCCAGCCTCTGTTCCCTGCTGCCCAGCTGCTGGGCACACTGCATATTTTGTTTAGGCTGAGTGCCTCATTGCCTTGTAGGATTCATTCCTCTTCCCAAAGTGGCTGATACCACTTTGCTCCTAAGACTAAACCTGTCATCCTCCTGCCTCTTGACAGCTACAGGTCCTTCCTGAGCAGGAAGACCAGTTGAGAAGAGGTGTCTCAGGAAGGCACCCTCACTCTGGCTTTCCAGGAGTAAACAGCAGCCTCAATCCAAACGTGCTGTAACATTGCTTAGGCTACTCCCCCCCTTTATAGGCAATGAGTAAACTGCTCACTGAGATTATTTTCTATTAACAAGTTTGAATAAGTGCATCATATGCTGCTTTGGGTTTGTTATCTGATAGCCTGAATCCACATGTAGGTAAATGTGGAAAACAAATTACTCATCAGTGCTCATGGGCTGTAACTCCAGGTCTGTGTGTGGGCTGACAATGCCACTTTGACAGGGAGCTTGTTTATGAGGAGCCGGATGATAGAGCTGCAGGAGGGAATTAGATTCAATGTCTTTTACACCTGTTAATTGAATTAGGCTGAGGTGCTTGCAGGGAGAGTGCATTTAGGCAACATCAGGGCTTGGTTTGCATCTGCATAGTCCTGGCTGAAAGCTGGAGCTGCGCCTGTGAAATCCCGAAGGCAAGCGATGAATCAGCTCCGTCCACCCCTCACAGCTGCTCCCGTGTCGGAGCGCGCTCAGCAGAGGTGCTCTCAGCCCGGGCTCTGCTCGGCGCTGCAGAGGATCAGGGCAGGACGGGCCGGGGGCGGTCACACCTCTCCCAGGACCCAGGGAAGCTGCAGCAGAACCGCTTCTGCAAGGTCACGCGCTCCTGGGACACAGAGCTGTCAGCCCCATTTAGGGTTATGCTGGCAGATTGGCTCTGTGCATGATAGTGCACGAGCTTCTGTAGAAATCCTTCCCTGCCAGGGCAGAGAGTGCATCCACCTCTGCCAAAATTAGCCCAAAGAGAAGGGTCCTTAGTGCGCAACACCAGTGGGATGATCAAGTCCTTTGTTTTCAGGAAGGATATGGCTGTCATTTTATAATTAACTTCTGGAAAATGATCTGCATCATTAGATGGAGTTTGTAGTGAGGACACAGGTTTTTTGATCTTGAATTTGAGTACATTTAAGCACATGTGGGTAATTTATAAACATTGTTAAATACAAATCTCTGTGAAAAGGCTTAATGCAGCAGTCATTAAAACCAATATTATGTTAATGTACAAAATTCTATTAGTGCAGCAGTAGCTTTCTGGTTTTATTTCGGCATTTCTTTTTACAATTACTTTTGGTTTATTCTTAATCTGGAACACTAAACTTGATATTTATAAATGTAAATAACGTTATATAAGACTTGGAGGGACCATCTAGAGAGACTTCAGTACAACCTTAAGACAATCTACTTTACCTCTGAGTAATATTTATGTAACCTCTTCTTAAAACCTTACACAAAGATTCCCTCAACCATCAAAATAGAAAATTGTGTGTCAGGCCCTGGACTGCACTTATTCCAACTGAGTCCTTACCAAGAAGAAAAAGGAATAACAACCTGCCTTTTTAATGCAGGCCATGAAATCTGCCTCCTGCTCATCAGCATTGCTTTGCAAACTTCAGTTCAAGATGACTCCTAATCCTTTCCTATGTATTGCTGCTTGACTAGTCATCACTGACGTTGTACCGCATATTTGATTTTTGTCTTCCTTGGTGTAGGGATTTGCATGTGATGAAACGCTTTGAATCGCGTCAGGCAGAAAAGATATATATCAGAAGCAAATATGGCTTTGAAAGTCAATGTAGTTTCTAACGTACAGTTACAGCAATGATAGCTGCTCCAGTAGCAGCAGAGGGATTTCATTTCTCTTCACTAGGTGCTGTGTGTTTTGTTTCTAACAAATACAAATAACTGCAGTAGATTCATTTTCAGGGAGCCAGAAAGCGACTGTAGCCTGTTGTTCCCAGTACACTCCTGAAGGTGGATATATTCATATCCCAGACCACAGCAAATTTTGTGCATTTGTTGGTACAGTAATTAGGGGGTTTGTGGCATACAGGAAAAGCCCAGATAGGTTATATAATGATTAGCAGTGTCTTCCAATCTGTTACAGTTAGCTGAAGTAGTTTGCATTACTTTTTCTGACATAAGCTTCTATTAATACTAAAACTTGAGCCCCATGATATGTTCAGCTTTGTGACACAAACCAGGGGAGAGAAATTGCAGTGAACATGGAGTAATATTTTAAACGTGGTTGAAAGATATTTCCAACAATGGAAGAAACTACATGAGATAGCTTCAGACTTGGTTGAATTTCTTGATATGTGATCTCCATGCATGGAGCTTTTGTTCTGGTTTTGGGTGTAAAAACACCCTGGTAATGTGCAGATGTGGGTGTTAACTTCAGCCTCAGACAGCTGCAGTGATAGTAAATAGGAATAGGATGGGCCACAATAATTTATCAACAGTCTTGTTTTCAGTCTGCTGTTGCAGGCTGAAGGACCCCTTTGTGCAGCAGCCTAATAACCAGCAGGCAGATGACTTTGACTCTCATTCTCAGGGACACATGAATAAGACCTAATGAAAATAGCTGGGAGACAAGAGCGAGAGCTGCCTCCTGCTGCCAGCAAAGCCTGGCCTTTCTGAAACCCCACACGTCTGTAACAGGCCACATCTACAGCACAGCACCCAGAGCCAACAACTGTAAACAACTGTGTCGGAGCACAATGTGGGCTGTATGCATGTTTATCCCAGATAAATGAACACAGGTCTGTTCTTCACTGCAGCAGGGAAAATAAAGCAATTCTTTGTCACTTTGCAACAGCCTGTGTTAAAACCAGCAGCTTTAACCAAGGACGTTTGGAAATTAGATAGTAGTGGTGATGAGAGGATCTCCCATAGTTTTATATTTCACTGTCATCCTTATTTCTTGGAAAGATGGAGGATATCTAAATATGCCGCTCATGAGAAATGAAAAAGGGCTGTAGACAGAAGTAGACACAGTCAAAATTTTCGGTGAAGGCATCTTTATAGCCTCTAATAGAAATGCTTAATTCCCTGAAATATTTGCTTTTTCGCTCAAAAAAGAGATGGCCTTCTATCAATAGTTAAAATTTTCATCCAGTATTAAGACAAATAGACTAAGCAAATCCCTCCCTAGCAAATCAAAATACCTTTAAAATGCTGTGTTTAGTATCATAGCTAAGCTCCAGATGAATGCATCACAATCAATGGAATATTTGCTTGATAGATCTCACCAGCCACTAGCACGAGTAGACACAACACTTGCAGTATAAATTATAAAATGTAAGTGCAAAAATAGTTCAGTTTTACAAAATACAGTTGTGATAGATGTGTGATGATAGCCTATGGAAGAGTTATCCTGGAAAAATATATGGTGCCTTCATCACCCAGGCACATGAAAGAGGATGTGAAACAGGAGTAGGTATGAGGTAACGATGGACATGTGGGGAGTATCTTACAGGAGCAAACCAGAAGGGATTAATTTGTGCAACTTGGAAAGGGCGAGAGGGGCTGTGATCATTTTAAATTAGATGAATCAGAGAAAGAAACACCATGGAAAACTATTTTAGTTCAAATAAAAAGCCATCATGAAGAGAACTCAGCATAAAGTAGCCACAAATATTAAATGGAAATAAAATCATGATTTTTAGCCTTTCCAAAAAAAAAAAAAATTGTATGGGCAAATAAGAAATTTTAAAGCATTTATCAGCTGGAACAAAGGACATAGAGGGACAAAACTCAATAGCTGTTCTTTGTTAAGGAAAATTTGAAACCTTTTTGTACTTTGAAAAAGTAGTAGGTGCAGCAGTTCTTGAAAAACATTCACAGTTGTTGAATAACATTCATTGCTTATTGAAGAACCTCTTGTGCTCAAGGGACCAATCAACGTTAATAGGTCTGCAATAGCAGAGCCTTCGGTTGTGTCACGGTTCACACTGAGTAACAACCCTGCCACTCTCTGAAATATGTGGGAAAACTTCCCCTGGCTGTACTTGCAGTAGCCCTCCGCTGGGAATTAGGCAATGGAGCATCCATCCCTGTCTGCTTTGCAGCCTCGGCTGCTTTGACAAAGTGCTCAGAGCAGGCAAACACGGAAGGGCTGCGGCTGCCGTGACAGAGCATGGTAAAAAATACATAGGAAAACAATCTGTTCAGCTGGTGTTTCTCCTGTTTATTGTGAATTATCTGTGATCAGATGGTTATAATGAATTAATTCGGCCTTCAGAATTCCTTCATAAATGCTGTAAAGCGAAAAATTCCAAGTCTGAAGCATTTGCTTTGACTTTGTCTTGACATTCATCCCAATGACTTGAGCCCCATCTCTGTGTCCTGGTTAGGAAGACCGGAGGACTGGAAGTGATGCTGCAAGTTATAGCCTAAAGGCAGAAGAGATAAATGTTGCAAGCATCATGGTCCCCATTTCCAGGTTTTTGGGAGAGACACTCCCATATCAAATTGGACTAAGCATTGCCAAAGCCTCCGTGCAAAGCCCAGTTGTGCACAGTTTGAAAAGCAGTAGTAGTTATGGTAAAATCAACCGAAAATACCAGATATACAAGCGAGCATATGCTGTAGTTATCTTTTAATACTACTATTTTTATGCTGTAAAAATTTATGGTGGGATTTAATTTCATTAAATTAACAAAAATTTAATTTCATAAAATTCGTATGTATTACTGTTGCTTCTAGCAAATATTTCACTATTGTACTTAATTTACTTTAATTTTAGTATGATTTTATTATTCTTATACCAAAGGTTTTTTAGGTTGAAGTACCTTTCCAACAAAGGAAAAGAAAAAAACTTTAGCTTTCCATCTTCTAGTCATCTCCTAGAAATTAAATTAGTGTATTCTGAATAGACACTTTGAAAGTAAGTATTCAAAGCGAATTTGTCAAATTATTATTTTCAGGTGCCAGGGACCAAGATACTAATTACTTTTCGTTTGCTATCAAAGCTGATCTGAAAATTGAGCAATGCATTTATGGACAGGTTTTCCCCCACACCCCGTAACTAAATGAATATCCAACATAACCTGTGAAAGATGATTAGCATGCAGGGAGTCACCTTTCCCTGTGTTAGCACAGTGCTCAGAACAATTAGGCACCTGAGCGCTACTATAGCAGACATGAGTAGCAATGGTGTGATAAGTAGCCCATTAAAATGACAGTTGATGGCATATGAATAATTTCCTTCTCATTTGTCACCAGCCGCTGCAGGAACTTCTTTGTAAAGACAGCTCCTCCAGAGACCTTGCCTGAATGCAAGGCTCAAAGAGCAGGTTTGGGCTGCAGCAAGCATCCGGCAGCAGCACTGCTGTGCGGCCAGCCCTTGCAGCTGGCAAGGGCCAGTGTGCCCCCCTTGAGTGTGTCTTGGTGGCATTTCTGAATGCGATCTTGAGTCAGCCTGCTCCTGCTGCAGCTTAGGTGTCTGTGTCTATATAACAAACACTGTTGAGAGTGGGAGAAAACGATGTGCGATTTCCTGCTCTGGGAACAGTCTGCTGACGTGTGACATGTAAAAGCAAGATGGGGCTAGCTTGGTGTGGTTTACAACCACCTCGCCTAGGCAGAGCTGAAGGCTTGTTTCTGTGCAGCCCTGCGCACCTCACCGTCATCCCGGGCTGAGCACAGAGCACCGGGGCCGCCCGGGCTCCTGCCACCGTGCCGAGCTCTCGGAGCCGGCCGGGCCCCAGGCAGCGCTGGGAGCAGCCCCGAGGTGAGCGCCGTGCCCGTGGCGCTCTGCCGAGTGCATGGGCAGATGCTCCAGCCCGGCGGCTCCTTGTCTTGCCAGGGGCACGCTCCTAAAAGCCAGGCTGAGGAAAGTGTAATTATAACTCTGCAGCACAGTGAGAGCTCCTGCTCATTTCCCTCTGCGACTTGGGTGCCTTTTACCTACCCAGTTAGGCTGGCATAAGTAGGGACCGGAATAGGAACCATGGTGGGTGAGAGATAGTCCCTCTGTCTGTGCGTGATCCTGGTGGAGTCTCAGCACAGCATTTGGGGAGACCTGTGGAGTCTCCCCAAAGGTTTTGCACATAATGTTCCTGATTTGTATAAAACTCGGAGATAAGAGACAAGCTGTAAGGAGAGCTTGACTGTCCACAGTTGTTACCTCTGGAAGTTGTGGGAGTCGATAGCTCTGGAAGAAGTGAAGTGGAAGACCTCGCTCCAGTTGCTGTTTGACATCTTACTTTAGCAGAATATCTTAACGTGCAGGGTTTGGCAGAAGTCTGGCTGCAGCTGCTCATCAGCCCTGCGTGCTCTCTGCTCCAGTGCAATGAGGCATCGCTGGTACTCACACCAGCATCCCAGACAGTCCCAGACAACCCCGTGCTCCTCAGCCAATGTTTGGCAGGTGCAGGATACAGAGGCTGTGCAGCCTGGGAAGCCTCTGGGTTGCAATTTATGTGCGTAGATATATTTTAGTTCAGGGAACCGGTACTTATCCATTGATTACAGCTCACAAACACACAACTTCTCAGCCGTAATGAAGCTATGGAAGCTTGCTGCTTGATTTAAACTTTGAAAAAAAGCAATAGGTTCTGAAGCATAAGCCTATATTTTGCAGAAATAAAGCACCTTTCTTGTCAGAGTTCTTCAAAAGTTCTAATTGTATAATTTGCCCAGAGTGACATAACATCCACTTTTTTTTTTTTTTTTTCAGAAAGGAGAGGTAATTATGTGAACATCCAATGGAATTAGTTGGTAGAAATATGTCTTGTGGCAATATAGAAAAGCAAATAATGTCCTTCCTTGACGTAATGCATCATTTAAGAAATTGTAAAGCAATAAATGTATCAGGCTTCGGATCTAACAGGGCGTACTGGGAAAAATGAGGCTGTTAGAGTCACAGTTCTACAATTGTTACAATTTTCTGAGATAGCAACAGAAGAAGAGAGAGCTCAACTAAAAATAGAAGAGACAGAATATCAATGTTGCATGCAATAATTAAGAAATCAATAACAATACTCTATGGTATGCCAAGCTCAGCTGCTTCTGACATTTCTAGGACCTGAGACTCCAAACTTCTATGCAAACCTGAGTTTTTATTCATATCAGCATTATCGTTGTTGTCAGGGAGACAGTCGCTCATGTATCGTTGCCACACAGCATTTTAATCATCCCTACTGCAGACAGAATTTCTGCGTTTAAAATAGCAGACAAAGGTTCCTTTCCTCACTTACTTTGCATGTAGATATTGCAGTTAGACAAAAGTCCTGTGCCAGATCACGTGCAAAGAAGGGAAAAGTCATTTCAGAGAGAAAAGAGGCACCTATTATTAGTGTTCCCAAGACACACTGCTGTAAGAAAAAACATTCGATTTTTTTATCCTAAATGCATTCTGTGCCAATGCCCGTTATTTTTGTAGTTAGCTTTTCACATTTACTTCACTATTTTATTACATTTTTATTACAGCTATAACTACCTATTACCAAAAAAATATAGGTTAAGGGGAAAAAAAAAAAGCAAACAGGTAGGATGTCTTTTGAGACTCTTGATGAATTCAATAGAAATTGCCAAAGACTAGAATATCACAGAATTGTGGGAACCCTGACTGCTGCTCATGTGTTTTTAGTATTACTGAATAATTTATAATTTGAGGAAAAATGTGAAGTCTTTGTCACCTTTTATTTTTGTCTTCTCTACAAATTTAAATTTCTCAATGAGGCACTGTGGAACTGCCAGAAACATAATCAGAATTATACCATAATTTCAACCCCCACAATTTAAAATTTGTGCCTGTTAGTGCAGAATAATTGCTTCTCCAAAGACTATCACAATTCACCTGCAGGTTCAGCCTCTCACAGCCCCACCACTGACTCCCAAGGGCAGGTGGGATGAGGCTTTGCATAATGCAAGGTTGAAATAAACACACCGCGATATTCCGAAGTGGAAAGGTTCTCCCGTGGCTGTGCACTGTGGCAGTGCTGAGGTACCACGGGGCACCTGGATCTGCGCTGGGCCAGCAGGTGCCGTCTCACTGGGGCTGGGCAGGGCAGGGCTGACACCCTGCGTGGCACGACAAGGGGTCCGGGTGACAATTGTGCTACCAGAAGATGGGAGAGAGGTGATCTCTCAGTATTGATTGCCACACCTTAACTCCTGCTGACCTCCAGAAGAGACGTAGATCCTTTTTGTAAGTGTAAATAAATAACAAATGGGCTTCTGGTGAGTGGAGCAGGGAAATTCAGAGTTTGTGCTGGCATCTGCAGCTCGTTCTCGTAACGGCCACTGCCAGGTCAGCCAGGTCCTGTCCCCCACCTCTGCCTGTAAAAACTATTTATTACTTGTCTTGGGGGCACATTACAATGGTTGTTTGGCTAATACACCTGAAATGCTTTGAATGTGAAATGTGTTGGACAAGAGCCTGTTTCTTTCTCAACTCTGCTTCCTGAGGTGACTATAAGCAGATGTTGGGAATGTTTTTTCAGAGCTATGCAGTTGGAATAAATAGCTAGATTATGTGCATTTACTGTTCAGGTTTTTTTGTTTCCTTTCCTGCCCCGAGTCATTTGAGTAAATTCTCCAGGAAGATGACAAAGAAGGGAGATTTGAGAGTATCACAGTAAAAGCTTGCCCAAAACATTTAAGGAAGTTGGGCTAAACCTCGACATCAGTGTCAATATTTCTTTTTAACATTGTTTTCGAAAGAAGGAATAAATAAATTATTTAATTTTTCTTTCAGGGGCGAATCTGTAAAAAAAAGTTGTTTACTGCCTCAAAACTATAAATTGCATCATCCTAAGCTCATATACAATGTTGCTCTCTAGACCATACCAAAGAGAGAGGCTTGGCTGGTGTACTAAACTGATCTTGGGGACACAGTGGATGTTGTCCACTCAAATGTGTCATATATGCCAGTTCCCCATAGGATATAATCTTTTTTCCTTTTGCCCAATGCAATTATCAGACTGTAAGATTTTTATGATTTCTTTTTTTTCTTTGCCTTTTTGAGGTTTAAGACTATAATTCTGCTGCCCAGTAACCAGCACTTATCTCTGCTCACCTACCTTCAATCTTTCAAATTGGTGCCACAATTAATACCAGGCCCCCTATGATAATCTGTGCAGGTATACGATGGCATTCTTAGCAGATGAAACCCTTTTTCCCTGGACAGCAGACTTCCTTGATAACAAGGGTCAGGGAAAAAGCCAAACAGTTGTGCATAAATAAAGCTGTCTCCATGTTTAGTTAGGATTTGATTCCTTGAGAAAACATATATAAAGGAGTGTTTTGGGCTGAAACTATACAAATAAAATGAACTTTTATTTTTCTTGTAGGAAAGTGTTCAAATGAAAGGGAAGGAAAGATCTCATAAGGAACAAAAGCTTAGTGTTCTATTTCAGGTAAAGCAAAACACTTCAGGCCAGGCAGGCATCAAAACCAAAAGAAAAATTTTCACTCTACTTGTTATTTTTCTATTTTGCCACCTTCTTAGAAGTAAAATTTTCATGCTGTGGCACTCTGGCATAATGTTTGCAGAGTATCCGTTTTGATTATCACCTCTGGGCAGACTTGTGCCCGGGTTCAAGGAGTAATTTATTGCTCAAGCAACAAGAGAAACCTATGTTACCTGCAAAATGCAGAGCTTTCCTTATCCTAAGTGTAATTCATCTCATTGTAAGGCAAAATTTTCATGATTCTGAAATTAATAATATAGTCATCAAAATGTCTTCCAAAGTACATGAAGTGTCAAATGTCTCTGTAAATTTAATAAAAACTGAGATTACTTTCAATAAAAAGCCACCAGAATTTTCCAAGCCAGTGGGGACCCACATACTGTGCAAAAGTGCAGAATGTCAATAAAATGAACTTGACAGCACCATTACTTTCCATTCTGGTATAAAACCTGGTTTTGCTGATTAAGGAGGTCAATGAGGAATTCTGAAATCTCCAAACAATTGTATTTTTTGTCCTGGCTGTTTGTCTGAGTTGGTAACATTGGCAGACTAGGAAAGGCTGCTTGTACACTATCATGTAACTGTATTCTAAAGTGCAGCCTAAGCACTGAATTTCTCAGTCCTGTTGCACCTTATCAGGCTAGATTCCCCCCCAGTTACACTGGCATAAACAGTTGTAGCTTAACTGAATAATTGCTGTGAGAAGAAAGCAGATCTCACTGGAGTCACAGTCCAAATTAGTGTTTTAAAACCCAACCCAGTACACTCAGAAGTTATGGAGAGTGCTGAATGTTGTGTGTTCCTGTAGAAGTTCAAGAGACTTGCATTACATTGGTGACAAATCCTCATTTGGAGCACATTAATAACCTGCTAATTCCACTGTGCATTTTTATGTGATATTATATAAGCAATAGAGATGTAGGTATCTGTTTATAAATCAGATTAATTTGCTCATCTGCCAACAGAATCTACTCCTCTTAATTCTTCTGAGAAGCACAGTAGACCATGCACTGCTGCAATAGGTTGTATTGTAAAGCATAAAGTATGTAAAGCATAA
The DNA here is from genome assembly GCA_013397155.1 of Irena cyanogastra. Classification (NCBI taxonomy): domain Eukaryota; kingdom Metazoa; phylum Chordata; class Aves; order Passeriformes; family Irenidae; genus Irena; species Irena cyanogastra. The sequence continues at coordinate 2,011,418 of VWZV01006847.1, forward strand.
AGTTTGCAGCTGGGGCCTGATCCTTTGGGGTAGCCAGCTCTGGAAATGGGCTTATCCCGTTTTCAGAGAGAGTTCTTGGAATAAAATGTCTTGGTGAAGGCCAACATAGCACAGTGATAGACACACAGAAAATATGGTGCACAAAAATGCATTATCAGTCAAAAGGGAAAGGAGTAGCCGGCAAATCTGTAGGCTGTAGCTATAATCTTTTATGCAAAGGGTTCTAAAAACATTACTTCAGACTCACAGCCTCCTTGAGGAGTGAGGAAATACAATAATGTCAGAGACAGTTGCTCCTTGTTTAGGATCATACACTTAGCGGCAAAGAGGGGACTAGGAGTTGGAAACCCCACACACACAAAATGCTTGAGGATATTCCTGGTAAAGCAGCAGTGATCTGATTTTTAAAAAAAATTTAAAAATCAAATATCATAGAGATATGTGAATGCCTTTTTAACATTCCCTTGAGATGCCTCAAAGTGAATTTGAAAGATGAATATGGTAGGAGCAAACCTTACCCTCAGTGGATCCATTGTTCACTCCCTTGCAGGCTCACCTGAGGCACTGAGAAGAGCTGGCAGGATGCTGAAGGTATCTTGGGGGCAATCCCAGCACACATGCAGCTGTGGATGCTCCCCTAAAAACGCCTATTAACAGGCACCATGTTCCCTTCTCAGCTGTCCTAGTGGCAGCAGGAACCAGGCCTGCTCTCACAGGGCGGCTGCAAACCCTTGCTGGGGCTATACATGCTGTTCATGCAATCAGCTGCCACTCAAGTTCACTCGTAGGATGTCCCCTGTAGAAATAAACAGATAAATTATTTACTGTGCAGGCAAGATGATACTGAACACCATGGCAGCTAAATATTGTAGTTACACTAAGTTCCTGTGAATAGGACATAACTTATTCATAGTCAGAAAGTGCAAGAACTCTTTCACAAGCTAGATTTTTGTCAGTCATGATGATTTTCCATGTGTTCTGTACTATAGGAAGTCCTCTTTGAAAAGGAGACAGTAAATTATTTACTGTGCAGGGAGGATGATCCTAAATGGTACAGCAGAGGAACCATGTAGCTGCAATGAATTCACATGAGCACGTTGTGCTGTTCGCAAACCATTTCTTCTTTAGCCTGCCTGCCATGCTAAACTGGTGATCACCAACAGCCCACAAATGCTGGGATACAGAGCTGTCTCCTGGAGACCAGGCACAGGTTAGCCCTTCTAAATCTGTCACACCTGCACATCTGCCCAAGAAGCAAATTACTCTTGCCTGTGTAGATCCTCAGGAGGTATCTAAGTCATTATGGTGTCTCTTGGTATGCTCTGATTATTAATTTATTGTCATCTGGGGCCAGATCCTGCCCTGGTGGCCAGAGACTTCATCACCTTTCTGCAAGGTGATGTATGCGCTGCTGAGTGCTGGCTGAAGGACATGGTGCTCTCAGGGGTTGTTTTGAGGTGGAATTGAAGGCTGTAGCTCATGTTCGACACACTGTGTACATGGTATAGGCTGCCATAGACGCTGATACAAGGTGACATATCATTAACCAGAACTACTGTTTAAAAGGGGAGTGAGAAGAAAAATACCAGCAAAGACAGCAGATGGCATCTTGAGTACTGAAGTGAGTGGATTCAAGTGCTCATCCACTATAATGGCAGAATATTCATTTTGAACACCTGACTCTCAAGCTGCAAAGGCTTGTTGTCATCAAAACCATTTTCCTGTTGTCTTACATAGAAGCATTTTGAAGTGCCTGTGAGAATTATTGTGGTTCCTGCACCATGTTCCAGGGCACCCGGAGCCTGGCTCAAAGAGGGAGCTCTCCTTGCTGCAGCCCCTAAGCCTGTGCTTTTGTCCCTCAGTATGGCAAGAACATGAAATATCATGGGTCACAACATTTTTAAGGAATGAAACAAGAGAAATTCACTTTCTGCGTTCTCATACTTGTCTTTGTATTTCTTCAGATGCTTTCTCTGTTTGAAGGACTTCTGCATCTCCTGCCTCTAATTTGTAGTGTGGTGGTACTAATTTACTTGAGAGGCTCAGAGCTCCCATCTCTCATGCACAGATGCAAGACGTGGCACAATGAAGCTGAGCAACACAGCTAGTGATTATCTCTGGCGGCTGGACAAACCACCTTTCCTCTGTAACGCTGCTGAGGAAAAGGACTTGTCATCCTCTTTATAATTTAGTGTAGATAAAGCAGCGTGAGAGTCTGTGTAAATGCAAGTGGAAGAACATTTACCTGCAGAGAGTTAAAATCTGCTTGTCTCCTTCATTCATGTAACCCTACATATAAATGTGTTTGTTGAAGATAAATCAGAGATCATAGTTAAATTATTCTGCATGCTTCTTATTAGCTATGTTAATTCCCTTAACTCATCCCACCACATTTCTCCTCTTTCCATCAATTCTGTTTTGATTTTCTCAGCACTGGTTTGAATAGGTCTTACAACATGAGTGCTGTGTTAAAATACTTTCCAGAAACAGCCCTGTGCTTACTCTTACCTGTGTAGCTTTGCTGTCTTACGGCATGGAGGTTTTATGGTTTTTTTTTCACTATATGGATGCTCTTGAAAACATAAAGTTTTTTGGTTTTGCCTTTTAATTTCTGGAAGTACCTGTATTTGCGTGCTTGTCACCTACTTTTACACAATAAAAGCCTACACTGAGGCCCTGAGCCCAGTCTTGAGGGAATGTGCAGGCCTTTCTAGGATGCAGCAGGAAGACAGATGCCTTGCTGAATATTTGTAAGAAAATGTGCCATTTCAAGTAGATTAGAAGAGTGTGTAAAACAACATTGGAGTCATTTAGTAAGTGCTAAGGCAGCACTGCACTCCATGCAGTATACTTAGGGAGATAGCATTCTTCTCCCACTTTGGAAGTTGTAGGGGGATTTTGCAAGTGCGCTTGTTGTTCTGTTTATGACTGAATGCCTTATACAAGCATATTTCTGGGGAGTTATGTGATGCTCACTCACCCCTGGCTGCTCCTGTGTGTCTGCTGTGGAGTGTCCCCCCCAGATTGTGTCCATGTGTGGTTTGCAGCATGACTCTGCACCTTAGAGCTCTGGCTACCATCCCATGGGACTGAAAACCATTTTGGAAGTGAGGCTGCTTCACCTTTCTCAGGGAGCTCTCTAAAGCCTTGCATTATGGAGTTGTTGGCTAAGTGCTACTCTGTCAAAATCTAATTGCTGTAAGCAGTGAGAGCTAAACTGTGGCTCTCTCTCCCTGCAGATGACAAGGCTGCTGGCATGGAGGTCACCCTGGCAACGCCACTTGTGGTGGTACCTGCTGAGGGTGGCTGATGAGGCCTCGCCAGGGAGCTCTTGCACAGCAGCAATGGATTTTGCTCACTCAGGCTGTATCCAGCAGCTCAGTGAGAAACCCAGAGAGGCGAGGAAATCCTGCTTTCCTTAAGACTGTCAGACCCTCGGGGACTAGGAAAGGAAAGGAGAATTAGTGATAACTACTGCTTTTCCAAAGAGTGTTGTTTCTGACCCATCACTCCTTTGGTAAAAGCTGTGACACAAAATGCCATGAATAGTATTTTAGTTGTCAGCTATCACAAATTTTCTACAGATTTAGCTGGAAACCAAAATCATGCTCCAGTGGGGAGAGGGCATTAAAGTATAGCAGGGGTCCAAGTCTCAGCTGGAGCACACACAGCTCTGTGGAGATGCAAATACTCAGCACCTCACAGCAGTTCGGTGAGGGACTGAGGCTAAATGCTCAGCCAGTGCCATCACAGCAGCAAGTGCAAATCTCTCTGTTGAATACCTGGACAGCCTGACCTCTATGAACTGCAGTTTAAGATTTTAGCTTATTAGCTGTATTTCAAAGGCTTTGTTCTGCCTTTTCTTTACCCACATAGGTGTTTATTTCACGTTTACGCAAGTAGGGCACAAGGTTTCTGATGCTCTTTCCATGCAAAAAGAGGATTATTTAATAGCCACAACACACTGTTATCTATTCAGGTAAACATCATTTTGGTCAGTTTGAGCCTCCTGTAGTGCAAATGTGTTAACCATGATCATTCCATGAAGGATATTAGACAGCCTTTCAGCACAGCAGAGCTTTTCAGGTCTTTCTCCAGAAGCAGTTAAACCAATGCAGACTCTCAGCTTCTGAATGGGGCATCTGCATAGCTGCTATTTCAAAAGCATCTTCAGCTTCAGAGCAGAGATCACAGATGGCCCAGTGAGACACTTCAAGGCAAATCCACACTGTGGAGCAAAGCTCTGCTCCTCCTTCAGATCAGGAATCTGCCCCTCTTTCAAGTCTGTTCTTACAATAAGCTAGAAAAAGCCAGTTGGGGTGTCAATCCATATTTGCAAAATATTTCCATGAGAAGAAAAACAACCCAGGAAAACAAGCAAAACCAATCAGCCCTGTGCCTGTCAGGTGCAAGTGCTCCCTGAGTGAGTCAGTCAGGTGGGGGGAAGACAGGACTGGAGGTAAATTTCCACAGGTACATTGTCACCGGTGCTTAGCTGGTAGATGCAGGCGCACATCTCTTGCCACTTGCCTGTTCTGAACATGGCCCTCTGAGATCTAAAATCTCTTGCTGTGTTTAATTTACAAAACTCTTTGCTGATATTATCCCCAAATGCTTCTAATGGAATTACTTAAGCTTCGGTTTCACAGGTTGTTATCTGTCTGTAGAAATGCAGCTTGAGAGATAATTTTCCAACACTTGAGGCAAAACCTACTGGCTTGATTCTAACCTGTATTTCTAAGCAAAGTGAGTGGTACTGGCAGCTCTGGTCTATATACTCCTTAATTTAAATACCCTTGAAAATAAACTTCGATATGTAGGTTTTGAACAACAAGTGCCATATTTTAATGGATTTACAAGGTAGAACTAAGGACTGTTTGGGTAAACTGGAAGTTATTGCATTCATAAAAAGCATGAACAGATGAACGGATTTTTTTTTTTAATGAGATCAAAACTGATATATGCTAGAGGCTTTCTAACTTCACTGAGGAAATACATTTTGATCTAGTAGTGACTTGCACATCCCTTCTTAAAAGGCTAGGCTTTTACTCTAATTTTAATCAGACCTGCAGCAGCAAAATATTTTCCACATGGATATTTAGAAAGGTTGTATTCCAATAGTTAAACACTATACAGGACATAATATTGATGATACCCTTATAATTATTTCTCAGAAAGTTAACAATAGCATAGCATTCAGCAGTTGAATATATATCTAGACAGGGTTATGCATAATCCCAGTAGAATAACTCTCTTCTGTTATTATGAAAAAGAAAATAAATCTGTTGTGTGCTTTGATTCATGGGCAGAGTGGGAAAGTTTCAAAACAGGCACAAAGCATTGCAAAAATTTAAATTGAGAGAATCGCTTTGCAGGCTCCAGTTTTCACAAACAACACAATCTAGTGAGTTAGAGCAATTAGTAGTTGTGTGAGGATGTCCTCATCTCTAATGAATCTCTGATAGCTGCTGCTTCTCCACAAGACCTCATTAAAGCCTTGCAGGCTTGGAGCTGGGAGGAGATTGGCTTTTTGGGTTGGAGTCTTTGCGAGTCCTTGCCAGATGACCGGCTGCTCACACCCCAGTGAAACAAGCTGTCATTCACAGACCAAATGGGCAAAACAGAGCAGGGGTGTACCACCAACACACTGCACAGACCTGCCAAAAGGGAACATAAGAGGACAGAAGAACAGTGATGCTTGGGGTCAAGGCATTTACCAGAAAACTGTCAAGAGACGTGCAAAAAATGCTTTCTTTCCCTTGTGGGTGCAGAACAAATTTATTTGTGTTACTAACACAGGTTTTTATGGGTTTTTTTTACTTTGGTGTAATAGGAGGCTTTTTCAGAAATTCCTTTTCTGCTGTCCGTCAGGAACTAGCCTGAGAGCAGGAGTTTGTTTCTCTTCCTTGCAATCAGTGCTGACTTGTCATGCCTGCAGCTTGTGAAAGGAAATCAGCCTTTTCTGGTCATGGTAATTCTTCAGACACCATGAGGGCTGGAGGAGGTGGGGATTCAAGACATCCTGCCTAAAGTTTGTCATGTCAGTTGAGAGTGTCCAGTTCAATTTGAAAAGTCATAGCTGAAAAATTTCTGCAAACAGCCAAAAATAACAGCAGCCTTGAAAATCACCCATGTAGCTTGTTTTAAAGAGTGACTGTGGGCCATAGAAAAGAGTGATATTTCAACTAATCACTGACCTCAGAAAGGAAACATGCTTCAAGTAGTGCCAATTACAGCACAGAAATTTCATCCAAATTTTTGATCAGAGCATATATTAAAAGAAAAAAACAAACCCCATGTTTATTTCACCTTATATCTTCTCCCTGGCTAATACATTAACAAGGTTTGGGAAGGCTGGAGGGTTAAAAATTAGATCAGATATCTGTCTGCTCCAGCACATGTTTTGCTCAAACCTGTTTCTTAGGACTTTCAATTTGTTATTTTGGCATGAGTGCTTCACCATTTTATTGAATTGAATTGTGGTTTCCCAGCTGAAATGCAGACAGCACAGCAGGGTGAAAAATACATGAGAACCTCTTTGCTGTGGCATTCTGTGGCATACATGAGTAGAAAACTTGATTTACTTGTCCAGGCATGCAGTCATTTGTCAATGTCCTTCCTTCAAGTTTCCTGGTGCAGGGCGAAGTGCTGATACAGTGGTACAGGGTTTTCTGTCTGGGTACTTCCCTAATGTCTACGGTACTTCCTCTGGTATTCTCAAGGCCTCTTTTTTTGCCAATGTACTTTGCTTACACATATTTTAAATAATATCATTTTAGTTCTTGCTTCCTTTGGCAATTTTTGCTTTCCAACTTCTCCTGCAGGCAGCATCATTAATCGTGCATCGGGTGCTTATACCTTTCTTGTCATGGCTCTCAATGAGCTCAGCAAGTCTGCAGTCACAGTCAATGGGCTGGTGCTCCCTCATTGCTTCTTCTGCTTCAGTGCAGATTCTGGTTCCTCTTCATTTTTAGCTACAATAATATTATCTGTTTCCTATAATGTTTTTATTATGGGTGTTCAACTCTTTCTTTGCCTATTTGTTGCGTTTTATGCTGTCAGTTTAACCTCTGACTTTAATCCCATGACACGGCTTGATGACATCTGTCCTTGTCTGAAGGCTTGATTACATCAGGTGTTATGAAATTATTTCCTGGTTGGTGCAGTCACCAGAAAAACAAGCAGCGCACATCATGGTTTGTGTGCACCCTACTTACCTGTCTCATCTGAAAAGCAGGTAATTCTTAGTGCATATTTTTTGTGGTTAAACACTAAGCTGCTTTCAAACACAAATCACCCTCAGTGCTCGTCAGGCAGCACGGTCTCAAAGCACGCAATGATTTCTGCTCTCAGGGCTGAACAACCCCAGCTCTCTCAGCCTGCCTTCATAGGAGAGGTGCTCCAGCCTTCTGATTATCTTATTGGCCTCCTCTGGGCCCACTCTAACAGGTCTACATCTTTTCTGTTCTGAGGATGCCAGAGCTGGATGCAGTGCTCCAGGTGGGGTGTCACAAGGGCAGAGTTGAGGGGTAGAATCCCCTCTCTCAACCTGTTGTCTCCTCTCCTGATGCAGCCCAGGACACAGCTGGCCCCCCAGGATTGTGAGCGCGCACGTTGTGTCTTGTATTCCCTTCTCTCTTCAGTGCATGTTTATCAGGTGTCTCCGTAAACGTAGTAAGAATGAAAGAAGGCAATTACAGGCAAAAATTACATTCCTAATAGATCATGTTGCCTCCCTGATCTTACCTTCACACACTGATCTGAGCTTCTTTCTCCTCTTCATGTTAGCTCTTCCCTGGGATCATTGTTTCCTTTGTTGAGCTTCCAGAATAACCTGCTTGAAGACTCAGTTCTCTTGTGTTGTACGCAAAGCTGTACCAACACATTTATATAATCTGTCAGCTGAAACAGGGAATAAAAATAGAAATAGTCACGCAATGTACTAGACATTCAGAAAAGGAACTACGCAGCTTTGCGCTAAGGCATAGTAAAGAGAAGTTCCTTGGCAGGTTCTGGCTTAGCAGTTTTGTGCAATGAGCCCCGAGCACAGGTGGGGGGCATGGCTGCAGTAGCCCAGCAAGCTGCTGTGCTGCCAGGGAGGGAAACAGCAGCTGCCCTCTCAGCTTTAGCTAGTTCAGGGAATTTTCTCTCTACCCCAATTGCATAAATAACTAGGAGACCCAATTCTAGTTGCTACAATCGACACACATGTGGATTTCCTCCAGGAAAACAGTCAAATTCCACTGTAATCTAACATGACTTTCCAACTACCATAAGCAGCTTATCTTTTTCTTCTATGACAGTGTTTCTAAGTCATATGGATTTTGCAGATAGGATTTTAAGCCATGAAGAATAGAGCTATCTGCACTGAGGTAGCTGGAACCATTTAATTTGCCAAGTTTATCAAAAGCCTTTGGTCTCTGCACAGAGTTCAGATAATATTTTGGGAAAATTAGGAGGCTGGAAGGGGATGAATCTGAATGAATTTTCTGATGATGCATGTGTCTGCTAATTGGGTATTATAGAGACCTTTGCTTGTATTAATTACACTGGAGAATGAGAACAGATTAGTTCTGATTCAAATGCATTACTGCTGCAAAGCCCATCAGAAGATACTGTTGGAGAACCTTTTGTGGATCATAAATAAAATGAGAGAACATGATATATAATCTCCTAAGTTCTTCTCCAAAATGTGGTGAAAAGATCAAGGTTTACAGGGGAAGGCCAGTTTGACCCTTAAGCTTGTATGTCATAGTTCTTAGGCACTAAAGTGGAGCATTATTAAAGTTCCCAATTCTAAAGGCACATTTCTATTTCAAAATTTCTTTCTCTTTAAACACAGCAGCTGCAATTGGAGTCTGATTTATAAGGAGTAAAAGGAGTTGCTCGGTGGGCCAGAAATCAGTGTTTACACAGAAGATGATAATCACGTCCTGATTACATCAGTAACAGATTATGATCCAGTGGAGAGAGAACCAGTCCCAAGCACTGATGTCTATGGTGACTGACCTCCAAGGTCTGCTTTATCAGGGCTGAACAAAAATAATGACAACTATGACATGTGTGCACACAAAATGTTAAAGATCTCTAAGAGTTTTCTAGATGGACAAAAAGCCAGTATCCCTTGGCTATATGAAAATGTTGTTCTGGCTAAAAGCATGTTCTACTTTATAAGAAAACAAAGTAAGGAATTAGAAGCATAGAAAGTAAGAAGTGAGGGAAACCCAAACAGCATGCATTTAAAGTATTGAAATGCAAAAGAGCAGCAGAAGAAATCACCATCGTTCTGTAAGAGCAGGGAATTTGCTTAGTGACATTTCCAAAAAATGGGATAGTTCTCATTTTATATAGAAAAGCAAGAAAAATCTTAGGAAAAAGATTTATGACACAGAGAACTGAAGTCTAACAGTGTAGTTTTTGTGGTCAGACAAAGCTGATTTCAACCTCTAGGTTAAGTTTACTTTTTGACCGCGGTGTATATTTCAATCAGTATTGCAAAATCAAGTCTGTAAAGTGCACCTCAGTGCACAGATTCAAGGGGAGGTGCAGTTTCTCCATAGTCTGAGAGTAAGCATGAAAAATGGGGTGACACAGTGATTGGTAGAATACTAAATAGCAGGAGGAGCAGAGTGTCGGAAATATTGAGCCACGTCCTAAACTGTTTGAGTGATTTAATGGAAGAATTCATCTTTAGGAACAAAGATTGACAGCTACAGCTGTAGAAAGGGGTGCTGTGTCTATTGCTGAATGTAACAGGCAACTGAGGCAATATTTCATATGTAACTGCTAATATGTATTCGGCACTGGGAAAAAAATACACAGATGGCTAAAGGAGGCATAATAATTAGGAGAAAATGCGTGATACGGTTTTGTATACTCTTGGTAAATTGGTATTAGGGAAGATGGTCTGATCATGGTTTTTAAAAGAGGACAAATTAAAAAAAAAAGAAAACAAGTAAAAAAGCCAGCAGTTAGGAGGCAAGCAGAGTGGTGTAAGTATTCCCAGACTCACTTGAGGGCTAGAGATAATGCCTTCCAGAGAGAGGTTTTTAAGGTGCTCAATCTATGCAGTACATCAGGAAGAAGCTTGAGGGGCAACTTGATTACAGCATATAAATACTTTAATGGGTTCTAATGGGCTCTTGAATCTAGTGGAGAAAGGCATGAGGAAGATCATCAGCTGGAAGCTGCAGCCAGATGAGTGCAAATAGTGAGATAGGAATGTTTAACAGTAACGGTCACTTACAACTGGAAAAATATATCCAAGAAAGTGACACATTCTGCTGAAGTATCCAGTTCCTTACTGGCTGCCTTTCAGCATTGCATTCATTATTCTGACAAAAAGTCACTGGATTCAGTTCTGGAGCTTTTCATAATCAGGTCTGGCTATAATGTCTGCTTTTTTCCCATCTGGGCCTTCATTTATATCCTTCTAGTATAGAGACACTCATATTGAGTAAAGAATACTAGAAATTGTCACTGGCTATAATAATGAACTCCAGCACATTCATTATTGTATCATGTGTTGAGCTGACTGAAACATGGGTTTGTTTTTCTGTTAAAAAAAAAACAAAACACCAAACTCGTAAAGTTAAAAAATGTGTACCTTCCTTTAAATATGCTTCTGATAAATTCCTTCTCTCTCTCCCAAAAGCTGTGGTGAAAATAGGGTGCCTTGTGTACTGAGGGGGTTTTTAAATGTATTTTCAGAGCAAATTCCTATTCACGCCAAATAGGATCTTGAGTGCTGCATTGGAGAATCTCAGCTCATGATGCACCTGTGGCATATGGCAAAAGAAATTTGTGGTGTATTGATTCTCACATTTCAATTTTGGGATTCACGCCTTCTGCAAAGCCCTGCATTTCCAACCCCAAAACCAGGTCGCCCAAATTGTGTGTGTTTGCAGAGCAGCTGCTCCCAGTTAGCAACACTGTAGGTTTTCTAGTGTTTCTGTTCTGACCACAGTAAACCATCCATTGCACTGCAGAAACTGGCAAGGCAGGCAATAATTCATGTTAATCGTGATAAATTTCTGTGTCAGTGTTTTAAATTAAGTGGTCTCAAGCAGCGTGCTGTCTTCCACGAGCCACACGTGGTGTGTGCGGACTGGGAGCTGCACCTTGCTGCAGGCTGGCAGCTCCAGGCTGGGGCATGCTGGCCCTGCCCCTCCCGTGCCTTTGCCGATCTCTCAGAAACATCACAGCACAGCAGCATGCAGCCTGTGCATCACAGTAAATGCTAACTTTTGTTATATACACTGTGAAAAGAGAGTGCCTGCCACTGTCAACACACTGAAAAATTATTCAGCTGAACCAGCCAAGCTGAGTTAAAAGGCTCCGTCTTATTGTCCTGGGTTAGTTCACTACAAAATGCCAAAGCACACCTGGGAATGTGGCGAGAGTCAGTCCACAGGCTGAAGTCCATCCAAAAACAGATTTTGTTTTTGTTAGAAAAACCCGAACCCCATTTCTCTAAGCAAGACATATATTAATTTACCAGCCATTTATCTTATCCAAATCTGCCTTCAGAAGTGAACAGGAAAACATTGTTCCTGGGTAAATCAGTGTCAGAGATTCATGTGCTTAAAGGCTGAAATGGATCTCTCTTCTGAATAGGCTTGGGGTATGCTCCTCAAACCTGTTGGGATTTCATTGCAAGGCTCTGGTGCTGGAGGTCAGCCTGTTTGCACAGCGCAGTACTAAATTTGCTAAGACTGACTAGGCTATTTAAGTAAACACGAATGAGTGTAGAAATTTCTGGAGTCTGAACGTTAGGCAGAGTCTTCCTGCTAATAAAATTAATGGTGAATAGTTTGCTTGTGCAGGAAAATACATGTTAAAGCAATTACAGGACAGCAGAGTAAATGTCTACAGAGGTTGCTGGGAAAATCTGGCATTGATGTCTTGCTCTGCAGAACAGACATTCATGGCAAAACTGTAGCAAAGTGATCTATTTAATCTGATTCATATGTACTTTTCTTCTTTAAAAAAAGGCAACCAAACCATGAGTATGATTAGAATCAAAATAAATGCTATAAGGGCAAATATTTATATGGGCTTCAAGTCAGAATTCTAGCTGTGATGAAGCCAAAATGAACACAGTCCTAGAGCCAGAAATTCTAATTGTATTCATAACAATAGTTTTAAACAAAATAATCTGATCAATTTACTATATAAAAGCCCCAGGGTCTAGCTGTGCCAAAATTTTATGCTTGAAAAGACTGCATGTTTTCAAAGTACAAAATAATGGGGAGTTTTTCAAAAACATCCTAGTAGTGAAAATGAGGACACAGAACTGTCCCTTTGCAGGCAGAGGAAGGAACTCTAGTATTTATGAAGAATCAACCACAGCTGAACTCGAGAAACCCAGAAGCCCTGACTGTGCTGTGAGTGCAGAAAATGGATGCGTTTGGTACCTCTTGCACACAATCAAGACTTTAGATGAAAGGCTTTGGAGGACAAGGCAGAATTCTGTTGTTTTTCCTGTGTACAAGTATTCTTTTTGTTGGAACACAGCCATGGAGGGAAATGGCCCCCTGTGTAGGAAAGGGACAGAGCTGCAGCTGAAGCACAAAAAACAAGAAAGCAGGAAAACCAATTTTGTCAGCAGGGTAGCTAAACATTGCTTTGAACCTAGCTGAACCTGCAAAGCTTTTTGAACAAGTGTGTGACAGGTGATTCCTCTCCTTTTAATCTTCGTTTAATTTTTATTGTTATAATGAGCAAAACACCTCTAGGTAGGGCTAAATTTTCAGGTTAGGCTGGTTAGGGGCTATCAGTTCTGGGACATCTCCCAGAACATAAGCCAAAGTCCCTGCCTTGGTGAGGATGAAAAAGGAGCTACTGGGCTCTTTCACCTTCAAGTGCTGCCCAGACAGCCTTATAGCCATCCTCTGCCCCCCCAGCTGCAAAGTAGCAGCTCCAGCTGAGCTCCTGAAGCTTGAAACACTTTTCTGATACGTGTTTGTTTAAGCTTCTCTTTAAACACTGCAGTGTTTCTTTCTTGGGTCATTTCTCAAGGACTTTGCTATCCCTGCTGTTAGAAACACTTTTTTTTTTAATTTGTGAAGTTGTGAAGAGAAAGGTTGAAAGTGAGTGAAGTGACTAAAGGTGGCTTCTGACAAACTTTTCCTCCTAATGTATTTGCACATTGATCTAAGAACACAGAGTATCACTCCAGGATTTGAGGATCATTCCTCAACAATCTCAAGAAAGTATGAAAGGCAGTCTCAGGGCAGAAATAAAACCTATCCTTGGCTCAGGCTTCCTGTCCTGTGTCTGAATAATTACAAACCAAAATTCACATGTTCTTGATGCAGAGACACAAACCACAAATAGCACCATTCAGGGGTTTTGTTACTGTCTGGGAAAAAAAATGCCACAATGCCCTCAGTGGTTTTGGGGTTTTTTTCCTAGTTCTGTTTCATGATAAAGGCCTCGTACATTAAAACCGACACATACTCTGAGATACCATTTGATCTGCAGTTTTATTCTTGTAGGCTATGGCAACGTTTTCAGGCTGAGCAGTGATTTCTTGCCAGAAAAGCAGCAAAAGTTAGTTTTAAGCTTTCATGGCTTGTCTGTTCCTATTTTCCACCAGTTGCTTGAAACTGAAACAAAAATACTGACCACCCAACTTGAGTATTTCTAGGACTGCTGTGCCTTTAAAAAAATAATGCTAAGAGCACTTTATGTAAACCACAGTTTAGTAACTGCTTTTTATTTTTTCAACCACATGTATAAAACATTTTGACCTCACAATATTCTCTTACCAGTATCTGGCTTTTTCATATTAATTATCTCCTCTTATGTTGGGTAGGAGGGGAAGAGGTCATAAACAGACATTTTAAGCACAGGGCTTAAAAGGCTGGGAGTGCCCTACAGATAACTTCAGCTCTAAATAATTTCTTTGGGTCTGCTCAAGCTCAGCAGGTAGTGCAGCTTCTTTAGTAGGTTATGCCCAGCATGGTGCTCTGGGATACCATTCCACACAGTTCTTCCATAAATCATGTCCAGAGAGCAGTGATTCAGAAAAGTCTTATGGTCAGCTGGGTTTTGGTGTACCTTCAAGTCAACACCAAGGACATCACTGTCTGCCAGCCAGTGTGGATTTGGCCCTTCCCTTCCCCCTTTCTGAGTGCTTCCAGGAGCTACAGCTCAGCAGGGCCAACATCTGCCCTGCACACGATTCTCCCCCAGCGGTGAGGTGTGTGCAGGTGAAAGCACTGAGGGTTTCTGTGCAGACTTTCAGTTGGTGCTGATGTTGCTGGGGTGCTCTCAGCACAGCCAGAGTGACCAGAGGTCACCCTGGTGGCAGAGTGGGCACAGTGTGTGTGCCAGGAGGATGTGCTGCATGCCTGGGCTCTCCTCCTCACCACTGTGGAGCCTTCCAGGCAGAGGGGTCGAGTCTTGTGGAGGTATAATCAAGAAGCTTCTATTCATTGGTAGCTGAATAGTCTTGTTAACACTGCATGTTAAATATCTTTCAAACCCTTTGTGATAAGAGATGCTGTATAAACGTGGCAGACTGGTGCTTCCTTAGACCTTATAGGTCTAACTCTTCTCCCTTAGTGAGTTCTCTCACTCCAGTGGGAGCAGGGCAGGACAGTACTTCTGCGGAGTTTCTTTGTGATCTATAGTGCTAGTGGAATAATACTGCTTTGACCTGCTCTATTTCTGGAAAAGAATATTATGTTTTACCTTTATTCATTTGCTCTGAAAATGCTTTTGCTTTATCTTAGCAATGCATAATTGAAATCTTACAAGAATGGGCTGCCTTTGTATTAATTGTTGCCCTGGATGTGGACTTGGACCTGGGTGGTTCCCTCCCAACTCACACACCATGATTGTCCGTATATAGCAGTAGGGATTCAGCTTTTCTTTCCCCTTTCTTAGCTGTGTGTTTGGTCTCCTGTCACAAAACCACCACCGAGCTGAAGTTGCATTTTGCATCTGAATGCTTTCCTCAAACAATTGGGTCCTGTTTTCCTTCCCGATTCCACAAATTAGTAGAATGAACTTAATCAAACACTATATATAATGATTCCCTTTTAAAGAGCAAAATATTTTTTCTGGCTCTTGTTTGTGTAACTCCTGGTGACTGAAAGACTGTAAGTCTTCTCCTGTGGCAGGCTCACTCTCAGCAGGATGCTTTAGCAGCTTGGATGCATGTGAACAGACATGTGCTGTTTTCCAAGGCAAGCACCCATTTGTTAGTGAGAGCTGCTTGCTCTCCTCTCCACAGGAGCCCTTCCCCACTGACCTTTTGAACCACCAGAGCAAATCGAATTATGTAGCTCTACAAAATGGAAACCGGCATTGGGGCTGTGTGAGGGAAGTGTTCCAGCTTCAGTGCAGCTGCCTAGGGAAGCAAAGCCAACAGAGCTCAACACATTGTCCTGGATGAGCAAAGAACAAGGGCCTGCTGAACAAGTTTTGTCTCTCAAGTTTGTATTATCTTCCTTGTGTCATCTCTTAGGCAAGACTACATAGGCAAGAGGATAAATTTTTTGCAAGATTTTTCATGTTTGGCTGTGATTGATGTAATCTGTGCAGTACCTGCTAATAGGGTTTCCAGGACTGGTGAGATGATGGGAACCAGTGCCAGAAATAACAGCTCTAAGTTCATAAGGGCCATATGTACTTTCAGTCTTGTGACAAAGGAATGTACCAACTCTTGTAAATGGGACACCTCTACCCCTCCCTGCTTCCCAGGCTCTGTGCACACCACCATTTCCCAGGCAAGAGGTGTGTGCCACCCTGCAAGTCAATTAGCTCCCCTAGATGCATCAGGCAACATGTGGGGGCACAGCCAGCAGCCACAGGGAGTGCAGGGGGTCTTGGAGCAAAGGGCCTGGCAGGCAGGGCACCTGTGGGCTCCCAGGGTAGCTCCTCTCCTCTCCTGGCTGTCCAAGCAGCTGACATGGCTGAGCAGAGGAGGACAGCAGCAGGGGCTGGTATCCAGCCTATGATAGCAATGCTGTGGGGTTTCATATGTGCACAGATTCGTCCTGGCAGGTCAAGTTCAGTGAAAACTGGAGGCAGCGAAGTAAAGCTTCCTTTAAAGTGGCAAATAATAATTGAAGAAATTGATCCATCTGCTATTGTTGAAACAAATTCTTAAAAATATTACCATGAAACAGACTTCCCTTTAGTGTGTGTTTCAGACCTACCACTTTCCTAAAATGGACTTAGAATGACCACACCTTTTCTCAGAAATGCTGCATGACTGGAGTTGCAGTTCAAAAAGATCCTGACCAGAGGCATTTCCGTGGCCAAGCTGAATTGTAAATTGAAGTGACGAATACTTCTTAGCTGATCTTTGGTGGATTTCTTTTCTAGTAACACAGTAGCTCAAATCTTGTTGCATTTCAAGACTGTCTTCTTCAGAACAATGTCCTCAAGCTTGGGAGGATGGCACTGATTCAAGCGGGCTCATCTAAAATGCCTTCATCTTTCATGCAAAGATGCTTACTAGCTTACACAACAGCAGTGAGTCATTCACATCGGATCATGCCTTTATTCACACAGCAAAAGCAAAACTGCTATTCTCTGTCCCCAGCCTCAGCACTGCTAATATGCAGGAGACATATGATAGATGTACAGTAAGCCCTGAAAAAATGAATTATTAGTGGCTGATGATGCCTCCTTAGTGGACAATCATAGTGTCATTCATAAGTATTAACTTATTAATTTATATTCCATGTTTCTTTTCCATGTTTCCAAGAGGAAAGAAATATGAATGATATTTCTGCACTTCAAGGAAAGGAGCAGGAAAGGTCAAAGGTGCTAAAAGCTCCTCTCATATGTTAGAGGCACTACAGCTGTCAGTTTGCTTTGTTCTTAATACTGTGTTAATTAACCCCGTTAAGAATGGCATATAATTTATATAGGGTTTAACAAGTGAACATCAGTCTTTCTTTCAGACTGAGGACATGATTCAGCAAGTCCCTTTTGCATTTGCCTGACAGTAAGAATGCACTAATCTCATGGAAGTAACCTGTAATGTGCCTCTGAAGGGAGGCACTGGGGCTAGGTCGAACCTGTGAAATTAAGCAGAGTTGATCTTAAGTAAAAGCAGCAGCTTCACTGCAGCTGGAACCCATATCTTTTATATTTGGCTTTATAAATTTCAGCTATGTAGCCAAGGTCAGCTGTGTAGGTGAAGCTGGTCACTGGAGAGGATCCCAAGCTGAAGATGGAGTAGAGTGACATGCCTTTCCTGCTTCTTAGACTGCAGAGGGAGCCTAGGCAGCTGTCAGACTAAATCTCTAACGTGTGCATGCCTGTACATGGCCAGTGAGGTGAATACTAGCTAATTCCTGGATCTAGTGATAAGCTTATGTCAGATGTATAATCAGACCACATTGTTCAGGAAAAACAAGAAGAAAAAGGCATATTAAGCAAAGGATATATGGCAGCACAGTATGTGGGCTTTTTCTTTGTTTAAAAAAAACAGCTCTTTGCTTGTTTCAACTAATTATCAACACCACATGATAAATTAGCTTTTAATTTTAAATTATTTTTAAATAGCTAGAAATAGGACACCATGTTTAAATCAAGCAAGCAGCCATTTTATAAACCCCTGCAGAGCAAGGTTCAGATTTAATGCTTTTTCAGGGCTCTAACTTTGTGCTCAAGTAGTTATCTTTACATATTAGAAACTTGAAATTATAAAATAAATGTGTCCTATGCCAGTATCTTTGCTTAATCATCTTCCTGATATTACTCTGTTTTTGTACTGTATGACATTTGGATCTACAGATCTGCTGCATTGACTGTAGACAAAAGAGAAAACTCGTGTGCTAAAATTTGATACGCAAATCAATAAATCGTATGTCCCTTTAAATATAATGAAAGCAAAAGCTCACATTGATCTACATCAACTCTGATTAGAGTTGCGTGGTATTCTCTTTGGGAAAGAAAAAGCAGAATAGCTGCTGATGAGTGAATTGTAGGCATCAGATGTTATATAGCTGGCTCTCACTGCAGTTAGGCAGCGGAAGCAAAACAACCAGGGAGCCCCAAGACTTTACCAGCTTCTATAAAATGGCATCTGTTTAAAAGAGGGGGTCTGCAATGTATTTTCTACAGCTCAAGTGCTCCTTGAAATTTTCATCAGTAAGGAAAAGAAAAAAGAAAATCTATCTCTTAGCTGAAGAAATACTTGCATACATTGCCCATTGATTTAAGGTTTTGATTTTAGGGAAACTTGCCAAGTGCACAATATTGTTCTGCCAGCACATTCAGAGCAGAAGTAAAACTCTTCCCAAGATGCATCTATCTTCACTTCCCTATGACACACAATTTTTAAAATTAGGTATCTAAGTGCTTTGTACACTTCCATGCTCTAATTTGCTGAAAAGTGCTGCTGTTTCTGCCCATGGGTATTTCCTGTACCTGCCCTCTGTAGACTTCTTTCAGCCCTCACTGTGCTGGACAGTCCTGGTAGGTAAGGCAGCCCCTGCCAGCTCAAAAGCTTGTCAGCTGCTCAGAGATTAAGAAAGGCAGAAAGTCAAAAATCCTCTCTGGCTTCTTTCACAGCTAGTTAATTCATACTTCATTTTGATTTTCTGACTTTGGCTTGGGCAGGTTACATATCCAGATTGTCTGGGTTGGGAACACCTTATCATTAAAACTCACTATTGACACGGTGTTGCTTTGCCCTTGACTGTAGGTTTGTTTGTTTGTTTGTTTGTTTGTTTGATTGTCATTCCACATTTTGTACAATGCGTTTTCCAAAGTGATGTTGCCAAGAAGACTGGATCAGAGAGGAGCCAGTTGTCAGATTTGTGGAGCATGTAACACACCCCTCTCTATGTGAGGAGGGTCTCTGGAGCTGGGGATGCAGGGCAAAGTGGCAGCCCTCTCTGTGGGCTAAGAGTGCCTGCTTACCTGGGAGATTCTCCAGCTTCTGTATCCCAAACAGTCTGCAAATGCCTGCATGCATGTCCTCCTGGCTATCTTGTACTTAGGATGAGGGTAGGGAACACTGCCAAAGAATAAACAAAACCTGGTGAGAAAAATAGGGAAGATAGTGGTTGAGCAGCACTTTCCTCTCTTCATTTGCTCTTTTTTGTAAAGTAACAACCCTTACCTCTGGAAGTGAGTGCTGCTTGGATCTCATAAATGAGCTGAGGTAGCAATGGACAGCCCTACACACAGTTACACAGATTCCAGGGGCATCCCATCGAGTAATTTGCCATCACTTCTTCTTGTGACTACTAGCATTCCTCAGAAATTGAAAACTGCCTCTTCCCCCTGGCCAGACTTCTCCAAATCACAGAAACACAGAATATTCTGGGTTGGAAGGGACCCACAAGGATCATCATGTCCAACTCTAAAGTAAATGGCCTACACAGGGATTGAACCCACAACCCTGGTGCATTACGGGCACCATGCTCTAACCTAAGACCTTTTCAAAGAACATGAAACAAGTCTGTAAGATGAGACTTGTGGGTAGAAAGCAGGTGAATAGCTCAGCAGATCTGGCCACAAGTTCAGAACAACATTTCCTTTTGAAGAAAGCTACCAGAGCCAAGCATCTCTTGAGCACGGTACCCAACCCTGAAGAAGATGAAGCATTGCTTTCCTCTAGCACTGGATGAAGTAGGTTGGTGCAATAAACTTAGCCTCTCCCTGCTTCATCACTGTGTTTTTCCTCAAGACTCCATCTCATCCCTTTCCTTGCTGTAAATTTAGAGAGGCAACAAATTTCTAACATATGTAGTATCCTCACTGCTAGGGTTGTCCTAATGGCCTTAGACTTTCTCCTAGCCCTGATCTCTCACACAAATTCTTACTGTGTTAATCATTAGGCAGTAGCATGGCTCCGTGCAAAGGAAGTGCTGTGCTGGGTTAACTGTGGTGCCCTTGTTGATTCCTGTGGAAGCTCTGGTTTCATGTTGTCTGTTATCAAAGGATATCAGGTAATCCTTTACACCCAACTTTTTCACAAGTTAAATCAGTACAAGTTTTAAAATAGGAGCAAAAGGCTTATTTCCTTGCCATGTCCCAGCAAAACTGCTTTCCTGACAGGGTGCAGGACTATTGAAAACACTTGTAAGGATGGAAACATGTATTGGTATATTTTATTGGCTTATTTGGAGCTTGAAATGGAGGAGCATGCAGAAAAGTAGGACACCAGTGGCTCATTCTCGTGCCTGACATTGATACAGAAAAACACTTTGGGATTTACTTTAGGAATGGACAATGTGAGTAGGTCTCTTCTCTGTCCATGAGAGTACAGCTAAGGAATTCTGTACGCTTCATTCTCTGCATCTTCAGATTTTACTCGTAATCCTCTAAAAAATATGGGAAATTGATTACCAAAAGCTGCATTTTGGAAATAGTACATCTCTTCCTTATCAGAGATAATTTTTTGTGCCATATGTTCAAATGTACTAGAAAATCCGTGCTTTTGTATTGTTGCTCAGTGTTTGTGTTTATTACTGAATTCTTTTTTACACTGATTAAGAAGTAGTGGCTGCCCGTAAAAGATTAAGTATCCATGTAGATGGTTTATCTAAGCTCAGATCTTGTATACAATTAAAATCCTGCAATTTTATCTATGCTTTGAAATTCAAATGGTTAAGAGAAAAGCTCCTTAAGCAGATTGCAGCCAGTTAGATATTTTATTGTATATAAATTGTCAGTACATACTTACAGACAGATATGCATAATGTGATAGTGTATTTTGCTTTAGCAGACTCATGTGTGGATTGAGAAAAGTCTCCATTCCCAAACTAGCAGAAACTCGCACAGGACCTCTTCCCTGTGCTGCAGACAAGACCTGTATTGTGGCCTTGTTCTTGAAAAATTACAGATTGTTTAAACTCATTATAGAGTTTAAACATGTCTCATAGCCTTCAGAGCAGCCCACTGGAGTTAAGAGGTGGAATGCTACTGAAATTCAATAGGAACTGGGCATCTAGTTCCTTCAGACCCCTTGGAAAATCCCTGTCCAAATGTGGAGGAATAAACAGCTGCAAAACAGATTATAACTTTACTTGGAACAACTTTTATGAACATGTGAATATGAATTATTCTTAAGGCTCTTCCTGTCCCAACTCTCCCCTGTCATTCAGTGCTAAACTCATCCTCAGCTTTGTGGAGCAAGATGCTGTGCTTTAGAAACCATCATGTCTTAATGTATAGAAGAGCCCTTTTTTTTGGCCCAGGATTGAAGCTAACTTCTCTTGGGCTTTGAATCAGTTTTCATTTTCTAAAAAATCCTCTATTTTAATGTAGACAGCAGGCTGTTCAGCAGCATAAAACTTCAGAATAAATCCCAAGACAGAATGGTTATTGGCCAGAGAGTAGAACAGGTAATTAAAGATATTTAATAGGTGCATTTAACAAATAGCTCTGTGGTTTATCCCTTAGCTCTACAGTTTATCATAAGAATATCACTTCCAGGCATTCCTGGCTGTATGTAAAATATTCATGCTAGCCCCGGCTTTTTTTTTTGGCTTCAATATAATGTTTCATGGGAACAGCAAAACCTGTTGAAGTCAGAGATCAAAGCTGAATGTTATTTCCAAAATACCAGTGATACACAGAATGCTGTCATGGAAACGTTCCTTACAGGCCCTTAGCTGTATAATGGGCCATCATCCCACGCTGTGCCGAGGAACTATTCATCTGTCACCACACCAGAATATGTGGTCTGTAAATTGTAGTCACAATAAAAATACAGATAGCATCGCACGATGCTGCTTTTCATAGACAAGTGGCAAAGCCTGCTCTTCATGCCTGCATATCTGTCTATACAGTGCAAAGATGTGGGATCAGTTAGGCTTTGTTTCCTTAAGGAAAGTTGAATTTCTTCTTTCCTCTGAAACCTATGTTAATATTAAAAGAAGAAATAAAGTTTTCCAATGACATAAGAAAAGGGATTATATTGTGCCAGACTAATTTCCAAGCCACGTATCTCAGGGAAAATCCAAATTCTTGAATGAGAGACTACAAAGCTCTGCAGATAGATAAGCACTGAGAGTGCAGGCATCAGCTTCCTCTGGGTGAGGGATATTTAGGTGTGGGAGACTGTGTATTCAGGCATGTCTCAATATGGTTATAGTTGCATCTTCAGTTTCCAGGTGGACTAAAAAGACTGAATCCAGATATTTGCAATTTATTATAGGGAGGAAAGAGGTAAATCATTGATCTTTTCTTGGTTTGGACTTTGACTGTTCCCAGTAGCTGATTCCTATAATGTGTAAGTGGAATTATTTCTTTTTTGCCTTTCAGTGCCTGTGGTTCAGTGCCTAAAGAGCATTGATGAAAATTTAAACAGCTTGCACTAATTATAATGCATGTGAAACACAACCCTCAAATCCCTCAAAATTTGCATGATGGAAATACAGTCTTCATTATTAAACATGATCAAAGAAAAATAGAAATATGCTTCTCTATACCCATAAAGGCACTGGAATTCATCTCTGTCCTTTACAGGAACTGCAACTTCTCAAAAAGTCTCAGACAATGCTGCAAGTTATTGTAACTTAAAACTCTGTTAAGATTGTCCATTATTGTAGGTCTGTGTCAAAATAAAAAGTGAAGAGGATGTCAAATATTGGCTTTCTCATGCAGCATGTACACAATCAAGTGTTAGAAATTTAGTCCTGTATAATATCCAGTTTGGTGTGGGACTTTTCAAAGTCTCACTGCACAGTAAATAATAATACAAGAAAATAATGAGATGGGCTACAGAAAAACAATGACCATACAAGATCCTAGCACCTATAAGGAGCTGCCACAAATTGGTGTTCCACAGGGAATAATGAGCTAAGAGGAGATAATGGCCTAGGGAAATATCTTAGAAGTTAATGGTACTTATAGCACTGTGGTATCAACTAAGATCTGAGGCCTTTTATAGAAATTGTCACACAGGAGGGACAAGGAAGGAGGTGCCATCTGCATACTGTGGGGAGCACAACAAAGCCTGCTTTTCACTTTTTTTTCTTTTACTTTCTGACGTTGCATTTGTGACTCTGCCTCTTCTCCTGCCTAACAGATCTGGTTTTCAGGTGAATGAATGCTACTAAGTTTTGTGCCAAAGGTGTGAGGGGACAAGTCTCCCCTTGTGTTTCTATACAAGTTGAACTAAGTGAATCTTGAGAAGAAGAAAACTCTCAGTGTACTTTCAGGCTGAACAGACATAGCTGCTCTCTTGTTTGTGCTGTGGTACTTACTCCTAAGCACAAACCATTTTTTGATTACTCAGCTTGGAAGGTCTCACTATGCTGACTGACCACTGACCCATATTCTCAGCTTCTGTTTTAGTTATGTTGTGGTAATTGCAAGAAAATGAGATCTTAAAAAAATCTGAAGTAATTTGTATGAGTTTCCTCTGATTTTGGAGGCTTTCCTCATTGTATCAGAAAAAACACTCGTTCTACCTGACTTAAAGCTGTACATGGGTTGTGTTGGCAAAGAATGTCTCTTTCTCAGATCACAAACAAAAGTTTCTGGCTTTCTAGCCAATACTTAAATTACTCAGAACTTCCAGTAAGTTTTGGAAGAGGTCTTCTGCCTTCTGCTTGCATTTCCTTCCTTTTAATAGGAAACTTTGTTCCTGCATCTGAAAGTGAAGAAAAGCACACTTCATTAAGCCTGCAATTGTTTAGAACTCAGAAGTGTAGATTGATTAGCAAACACTCTACAATAGCTCTTATAATGGAGAGCTTTAAATAAATGGGTTTTAAACTATTCTTACAGTTTCTAGTGCTTTTTATACAGTCCAAACATGCTGTGTACACTATTCTTTGACTCTGCTGTGTTCCTGGAGGGGAATGAATTAGAATATTCTGAATGCCTTATGTAATGTATTTAGAGAACTTTTTTGTTTGTATCTTTGTTTGAATTTCTTGGACGGAATTAATTAATGGCAAAGTATAAAGGCCAACTTTGAAATCCTAGCTGACTTATACACTAGAGCTCAATTTGTATTCTACATCAAGGAAATGTTTGGATTTGAAAGAAGGACACCATTATCAAAAAGATTTCTGTAGATGGCTCTGTTCATCAGAGTGCCATCTCTTTGCCACAGAAGCAGAGTTTTAACATTTGGGTAATTCAAAAGGAAAATAATTTTTTATCAAGGTACGTATTTAATTTCTTATTAAAAATTAAATGCAAAGCAGGAAATAGTAACTGAATTGAGAAAGGAAAAAAATATAAAGATTGCATTTGTTTAAAACAACATTAATTTCAGGTGAATGGTAGAGAGAATAAAGTCTGTAGCCTGGAGACTTTTATAGTCCTGTGGAAATCTGATGGGGTACCAGCTTCTAGGAAAGAGAAAGATTCTTTTTCTTTTCATATTCATATTTACATTTGTAGCTATATTTCTTTGTCCAGTAGTACATATATTGCAGTAATACATAAGGATTAGTTTCTATTGGGTATAAGTTTGTCTAGCTTCATTGAAGTCAGTGCAATAAAGATAATTTACATGCATTTCCAAAGAGTTTAATCAGCTGGTCTCTGCAGCATTAGGGAAGTCAGCAGCAAAATCCTGCTTTTGTCTTTGTGGAAAAGAGGTTATTCGTGAAATGCCATGTTGTGATTCAGACAAGTAAAGCAGCAGCTGAGAGTGTTCCTGTGTGTGCCTCACCCCTCTGCCTGCTCCTCTGTGGGACAGGCAAAGGAGAGCAGACAGAGGTTGTGCTTGCACACCTCACTTCCCTAGATACCACATGCTACAGACAGGAAAGGGTTTTCCTTGTGGGCAAAGCAGCTCTGCCCGAGTGATAACACAGAAATGAAAAAAATCCCACATCATCTGGGGCTGTAAGATGTACATCAGCTTCTGTTAGAGCTGCTGGAATTTCCACGAGTCCAGTGTAGCAGCTACATGAGCTCCTGCTCTGTAGCGGTGGGGCCCAGGGGGAGATGACACCCCGTCTTTGTGGCAGACAGAACCAGTGCCTGTCCAGTTAGGGCTGTAGGAGGCAGAAAAATCAGCAAGGAAGGCCAGAGGGTTTCAGGTTCGTGTATGAAATTCAGGAAGCACAGTGGAATTTTTTTCAGTCTAGAGATCTCAAAGCTTGGAGAAGACAAACCTTGCTGATTTTTTTCGGATCTAGTTCTTGTGTTCTCAAGCCTGGAAATTTGTGTGGTCACGCATATCCACGCAAAGTCAGCAAGATGGTCCAGTAGTTCATATAAGTAGCTTGCGTATAGTGCCCAGCCAGTAGGGTACTAAGACGGCTAGGTAGATGAAAAATCTTGTCTTTTTGTTTTCCAGGATTATTCTCTCTGTCAAAGATAAATTAGACAGGAGGGAGTATTGATAACATAGTTTATGCTTTTAAATATTTATAGTGTAGGGAAAGGATCGGTTGAGATAGTATTTTCTGGTTTCAAAATAATTTTTCTTCTCACACTAGCAACCCTCTATTTTTTCTTCTCAGACATTACGTATTTTCTGCCTCAGTTATTTATCTCTGTGGCACCTTGGCATGGTCTTGAGAAATGTTAAATACTGGCCAGTCTGAGTCTTTAGAAATAGTGGAGCATTAAAGAAAATTTTGGAGCATCAAGCTCTGAACGAGAATATTTATCACAGTAACATCATACTGTCATATTTCTCTGATACCAGTGAATTTCCACATTCCTACAAGAGACAGGATATTAGGATAAGGACAGTAGCTGCTGTACGGAAAGCCCAGCTTCTCTGGCCTATTTGACATTGGGCAATCATGGATTTCCTCCAGAGCTGTTGGGAGCACTGTGGACAAGCCTGTGTTTATACTCCTGCAGTACAATGTGAGCAGTGGCACAGAAATGCTGCTGGGCTCCTGCCAATGGGCCACACAAAGGCAGCCAGATCATCTCCCTGCAATGCAAATGCGATGACAGTGGCAGCAGGGGAAGCCTGGCTGTGCAGCCACCTCCTCCTCTCCCCTGCTCAGCCTCCCCAGTTCTGGTACTGGGAGGTTACCAGGAGCGTTGGCTGCAGAGGGATTTTGCTAGGCACAGTGCCTTCAGAGCTCAAAGCTCATGCCCATCTGAGTTTGGGACAGGAACAGTAATATCCCAGGACCTTTACTGACCTTTCTCTTCAGGTGTCTTTGGAGTCTGGCAAATGGCCAGAGTGGGCAGGACCATTCCCTCATGAGGCCCCAACACAACTTTCAACAAAACCTCTCTTCTCTGTGTCCGGATGAGGGGACTGGCAGGAGCTGGGGGAGGAGCACCAGCAGGGCAGTGCAGAGCCCTCGGTGACGGGAAGGGCCCACGGAGAAGTTGCCATCTCCAGCGTGAGTGAAGGCAGCTCCCCAAGCAGGATCCCAGACGGTCACCCTGTGCACGAGGTACAGCTCTCTTGGGGCAGAGGGAGACTGCAAAGAGGGAGGAGAGGGAACTAGAAGAGAGATGAGCAACTAAGAGAGGAAGGGGCCAAAGAGAGCAGAGAAACTGGAATGGAGGGGCTTGGAAGACCCTGACCCACTGCCTGAAGGGAAAATAAGATTCAATGGGACGGTCAGATATTCGGAAGCTAGGGAGTGGTGATGCTGTGGGGAGCAGAAGGAGAATTTACTGTGCAATTAATGGCTTGATGCAATCCTGAGTATGCAGTGACTGAGGGAGTTGAGTGGGAATACCCATGTTATGAAGACAACTACAATGTGCATTTTTCTTCAGATATGTACTTTACTTATATTTTTTTTGTCTGATTCCCACATATCTCCAGAATTCATCAATATACAATTGTATTTTCTACATTGCTGATCTTCTCCTAAGCCATGAAGTCAGAAAACTCTCTAAAATCAGTTTTCAAAATCAGAAATATCTCTTCCTGAAATCAGCAAATCAGGGATTCACTGCATCCCAGTCCACCAGGTTTCCCACCTGTTCAAAAGAATATGGCTGTTTCCATGAAATGAATGCTTTTCAAAATTTATTTCTGGAAGAGGAGAGTACATGTATGTGATTTGGAAATAAGATGTAAGAGATGCTGCCCTTTTCTGAAGGGATGGTTAGACCCACTCTTTGGTATTTGTACAAAGCTCAAATATGGTTTGTTTTCTTGGACTTGAATGCCTTTGGATCATAAATGCTCAAGGATAAAGGTTTACTTGTTTGCTTGCTTGTTGCTTGTTTTCTGAGTGGAATTTTATATATTTATTGATATATGTGCAAAGTGCTCTATTCCACAGGGTGGGATGTCAAACTATTTATTTTAAGAAATAGGTGCTTTTACTCTGCAGCTGAAGTGCTTTTGCTTCAAGTTCCCTTAACATTCTAAACCCCACCAGAGCAGTGGTTGACTATAAAACAAATAGTACTTGGCTTTATAAATTTCATAAATATAACCTTCCATTTTCATGTATCTCACATGGGTCAGCATGCTTGGATTTTCTGATTTTTTTTCCTTCATTTTAATTCTTACTGGAAAGTTAGTTATATAGGGTATTAAGTCCCAGCTGTCTTTATTTTGAGACAAGATTATTTACTGCTTGATTAAGAAACTTTTCCAAAATACCACTGTCTGTGTCATAGCAGAGTACTCTCTGTGCAAAATGCAGTTATACCCCACTGGTATTTCCCCCAAGACTTGTTTGGTGTTTGGAAGGCAGGCTGAGGACAGCTGGCCAGCACAGCCATGGCTGCAGCCTTATCTCGTTGTTATCAAACACACAAACCATGCAGCAGCATCCACGGGACAGATCTCCACTCAGGGACTGGCTACAAGGCAGGCTGAACCCACCAGGTAGGATCAGCTCAAAAAGAGTGTTCCAAGCTAGAAATAGCAGCCACCGGGATGGAGCTCAGCCTCTCTGAGCAAAGCGTGAGTGCACATATTCCTGCTCTCCGGTGACCTTGCCACTGGGAATGCCCCAGGAGAGAGCAAGTAAGGGATTCATCCCTCAGTTTCATTACTGTCCTGCCAGTCTGGTGATGGCAGCACGAGGCTGCTCTTTCGCCTCCTTGGTAAATACAAATGAGGCAGCAACACAATACAGCCTTGCTCTTCAACTAGAAGAGAAGTGGTGACTTTGCAGAGTGCTCGGGTTCCCCACTCCTCTGTCCTTCTTGGGGAAGATCCAGACTCATCCCCGAGAGCTCTTCGCTCCTCTGTGATGGGCTGAGCCCATGCTGGCAGGAAAAAAACTATACCCACCTCTACCTTAGTCTTTCTTGGCCACCTGCTGCTAAAATTGGCCTGCTGATGTCTCACTTTCCAGAGCAACATTTCAGGATCTTAATTTCCATTCAGAAGGTGCTATTTTATGCCTGTGTTTTGCTGTGAGGCAGTGTTGCTGTTTGGTATTTCTCTACAGCTATAAATTTCAAGCTTTTAGGCTTGAGAGATAGGGTGGAGAAAGTATCTTCCCTTTTTGTGGGCTTATGCCAATAACTGAATGTAAATAGCTGCATTAATGAGGCTTGTTGAAAGTGTTTTATTAGGAAATGTGAAAGTCATTAGCTTTTCAGTAAGAAAGTGTAAATGACCCATCTTATATGTGCATGTGAAACTATAACACTTAATTTCCTATGCATACAAGAGCATTTTTGTCCATCATAATACCCAAAGCACTTTAGTAAGGCATTTTATCATTTTAGTTTGAAATAGCACTATTTAATACTTTTTCCTACACCACCTTACATTCCCAAATCCTTTCATAAGAGACAGTCTGTGCTTATGTCAACGTGAAAATAAGTGCGTGGGTGATGTTCTGTGGGTAGAATCCTCATTTTGTTGGTTGGTTGGAGAGTGAATAGGCATTGTTAAAACCGAAAGGAAAATTTTCTCTACCTGTGTAGCCAGTTGATTTTACAAGTGGTTTGGTAGGACAGTTTGTTACATAGTATATATTTTGAATTTGCTACAGTTCTGTTTGTTTTACTTGCATCTACAAATCAAGATTTTTGAGGCTTCACAAAAATTCTTGAAAATCTCAGTGGGTTTGACTTCAGAATGATATTTCAGTTGTTGATGTCATGATAAATTTTTATTATAGAGAACTTTCTTCTAAGGGAATGGGGCTGTGGGATTTATTCAGAATTAGTAGTTTTGTAGAAATTACAGAGGAGTAGCAGTGGTGGACAGGACGGAGGCAGGGAAAGGAGGCTTTTGAAGAGGTGGAGAAAGGCTGGGCACACTCCTCACAGAGAGAAATGTCACAGCAAAATGAAAACAGAACATGAATAGAGGACAGAACCCTAACACTGGAATTTTTTTTTCCCTGTTAAAAGAATTTAGTGAATCATTGTGTAAGGGTTGTAGAAAATCCACAGGAGGAAATCTCATGGCAAGAAATAGCTGTAGAAAAATGCCCCAAAAATGTCTAGTGCCATTTTTATCTACAGTATCATTTTTGACGTTTAACTCCAATAGTTACAAGTTCATGTGTAACAGAAACAATTTCCTCAGTCCTAAAATAATAATTTTAATGTCCTTCCTATTTCTAACAGCAACCAAAAAAAAAAAATGCTGGGAATAACTTAAGTGCTTTTGTGGATGCACAAATACATAATACAGAATCCAAGTCACATAGTAACAAAAATAGTCACACACACTGGACAACAGGCCTGTGTACTTTTCCTTAAGGGTTGAATCAGCTGAGAAAAAGTGCCATGTTGAGCATTACACTGTTTTTCTCCAGATACTTCAATGTGTGAATTATTTCATTATTATTTCACTGCTTCCCTATATGCTACATTACAAGAAAGCAATTTTATGTGTACAGTATTTAAGCACACATGAAGGCCTGCTGAGATTTGTTGGGATTACACTTAAAATCCTGCCACAGATAGAGAATACTCAGCTTCTTCCTCCAAAAGGCTAGTCACATCTTCACATATGGGGAGATATTTATTGAGTGCAACGTTAACAGCTACCATATTGCTGTACTCCCACGTTGACACAAATGTTGGCAAAAGCTACTGTGCCAGCTGCCCACTTTACACACTCTAGTGGCACCTTTTCTCCTCCTCGAATCCATAAATTGCCATTATCATCCAATTAATGCTCAAACAGTGATATTTTTTTCTGCCTCATGTATTTCTCAGAATATAAAAGAAGATGGATACACAGGAGTCTGTAAGACTAAGACTTGTCTGATGCCAGAAAATACTCTGGAGTCCTCTGTGGGAATATTATTATAGAGAACCAAGGATTAGGGTAGAGATTGGGGAGATTAAACCTTAATTAAAATGTGCTCTTGTACACAGAACAACCAGCAGACAACTATTCTTTTAGTTGTAGTGGAGCAGGTCTTCCTGCAGCTGCCCAGGTCATCCATCCCATCCTGCCCAAGGGATGGGTTCCTGCAGTGGCTGCTGAAGAACACATTGTTTAGGTCACTAGAGAGACATGCAGCTACAAAAGCCTCCTCCAGGCATGGGGCTTCTTGCAACAAGGTAAGGTGACTTCCATAATCAGCATTTGTACCTAAACTGCACACAAGGTTTTTGTCCTCCTGTTCATGGACTGTGCTGCTCCAGCCCATGGTGGTCTGTACACTAATAAGACAAAGCATGGGTGCTGCGTTTCCCTCCTGAATTGCACAGTATTGGAGGTGATGGTAATTTCTGAGAAGTTTTCATATTCAGAAGTGTTTATTTCAGATCTAAGATAGTGTCTGCCTGTTTGCCTCCAAAATATGCTGCAAGGGTATATTCAAAACTTAAAATTGTGTGCCATTTTACTTCTAAGGATGTTGACACAATTTTCTAATGGAGTTATATTTCTCACATTTAAAAACCAAATAAATCAACCTAATTTGGTGCATACCATTTCTGTGATTGCATAATAATTTTTTCCTGTTCCTAAGGGATTTTATGTTCCTCAGACTTACAAAGAGTAGGAAGCATGTAAAGATCATACTGTGGTTTACTAATCATTGAAATGTTAGGAAAAAAACTTCAGCTTTTTATGTACATCCTTTCAGAACTTAATGGTCATTTCAATTATTTTGAAATAGAAACATAGAATACAAAAATACGTCTAAATCATGTACCAGCATCTTTCAAAAATGCCACCAGTACCATTCTTGTCTGGAGTTTGGGTATAGAGTCAAGAGGGGTTCTTCTGGAGTGTAACTCTTTGAATGCTTTCAGAATTCCTGATGTTGTAATCCACTGTTATCCAGTATTTTATTACTCTCAGTGGGACATTTACTGGAGAGATGAAACCTGAGCAGCGCACAATTAATCCTTTCAGCAGTTCCCATTGGGTACTCATGGCTGCGTGGAACTATTTACTCTTAAGTGGAGCTCTGGAAGACCTCTGTGTTGTGATGGTGCTTGCCAACATTCCCTTCTGGCCTAATCTGTGTTTTGGTGTCATGTTATTTTAGGGACATGTTTGTTAGCTTAGAAGCAATGTCTAGAAATAGACATCAACATACATGTCTCTTAAAGCAGAAGGGCTTCTGCTGCTTGGACTCTCTCATAACTTCATTCCTTGAATTTATTCTGGGTTTGCTGCACTAAAACCATTCCTCCAGATAATTACCAAATTATTTGTTTATAGTTTCAGGGCATTTTTTAAAATTACTTGAGATAGTGTCATAACAGGTATAAAGAAGTAGTTGTTGCTATTATTATTATTATCATCATTATTATTATATTGTTGAAATACAGTGCCATCAAATTCCAGATCTATTTTTAGAATTTTTTTTGCTTATCCACTGAGTGTATTTGAGCTGAATCTCTCTGTTTCATCTCCTGTGTTGGAGTCAGTGAACTTCCTTTGTACTGTCACCCTGGGAAGAAAGAACATAATCTCTGTCTTAGGTGACTTCATAAGAGATTCATCCTTACAGTTTTCCTTACTTGGAAAATATTTAGGTGTTATATGTAAATAAAGAATAATTATATTGTGTATGCTATGTTATTAGGTGAATAGATTAAAAAGGTAACTTGGCAAAAGAGGATTGAGAGGAGAAGTAGAACTATGACTTCAGTGCAAAAGGAAAACAAAAAACTTTGCAGAACCAGAAGAAAAGATCTTCCTTCAGAATTCTAGTAAGCAGTATTAGTGACTTTTAAAATAATAGTGTATGCTGGGGCATGTACATAGGAGGACTAAGAAAGCTCAGCTATCTGGTGACCACCAAATGACACTGCTGTACAGCCACTGCCTCCAACACAAACAGCTCAGCTCCATCTGAGGAGCCCTCCTGGAGGCAATCAATCACATACAGAACACAGCAGTTATAAATAAGGTCTGCAGTTCATATACGTTCCGTGGTTTTTGCAACTAAGCTGTATTTGTGTCCAAAACAAATATTTGGATGACTGAATGTCTCCCTCCTAGGAGCGGAGAAAAAGAGTGCACGTTGTCAGCACAGGTCAAGGAATAAGTGAAACTCAGAGTTGTGTGCCTGGATGCATCTTGTCTTCTGAATCAAAGCATTGCCACCCTGCACAACCTTTTGAGAGCCGTTGGTGCCTTAGGCTTAAGTACCTAATGTCACAATGAATGAAGAGAGCCAGACAGCCAACTTACATCTTAGGATGGAAAACAACACAGCAACTGGAAGGAGGAGGAGCACTGGAAGAACCTTACGAAAACTGTAGAGATGGTTTATAGAAAATCGTTAATAGAAAAGATAGATTTGAGCAAAAAGTTAGCTTCTTGAAATTCCCCTGGCTCTGTGTTTCTGTGTGATGAGAGCAAAATAGTTTTAAAACATTGGGGGGTTTTGGCTTTGGTTTTGTTTTTGCTATCATTGTCTGCCTCAGAAAGAACACTTCTTCTAGAAATTCCAGATAGGTGTGTTACACTATGAGTTAGTTACCAGCTCTCCAGAACTATCCTGAGGAGTCTGTCTAAAGAATGATGAACTTGGATGCCAGTGTAGCACCTGTGAGAGACACAAACAGATTCACTTGGTGGGCACAGCCCAGCAAAGCAGGAGACTTGCAGCACTGGTGTGTGCAGCAACAGCACGAGCAACAGGGACAGAGCTCAGTGGGGCTCATGCCGTCAGCCACAGTGGTCACAGGGCTGCTCTCATTCAGTAATAAAAACAGTAAACTCTCATTTTCTTAACTGACTGGATCTAGAGATTATCAGTGGGTCATTACTCCGTTTCCACCATGAAACAAGAACATGCAATAGATTTTCCCCTAGTCTGAGGTTTTTTCCTCCTTACTCTCTCTCTTTTTGGACATTCTCTCTACCAGAGCCATTCTGCAGGGCATAAGAGAAGATGCCTGCATCTATGGTGTTTGGATTTGTTGTGTCTGTGTTTTTTCATCGTAAAGCCAATGTTAGGAGCTTTAACAACTTTTTCCTTGAGTTCAGTCTTGATCTTACTGCCAAGAAAATTTACATCAACCAAGATTTTCCATTTTACGGAAAAAAATGCAAAGAGGAAAGAAAAATGAAAAGTTTTTGATAAAATATGCATGTTTAGGCTGTGTTTTCCATCTGAGAGGCTGATCAAGTCCAGCAGGAAAAACATTTTAAAATTAAATAACTTCAGAATTACAGCTTTTAGAATAGGACAAAAACCTCTCTGGATAAGGCCTTTTGTTTATATCTAGTGCAACAAGGAAGAGGTGAAATTTCATTAGTTGCCTCTGTCTTTTAGGAACCCAGTCTTTACCAATGCATTATTCCAAATCCTTCACTGAATAATCTGCATAATGATTGCACTGTCTATGAGTCTCATCACCAGCATATTTGTTCATTAGAAAGTATATGAAGGACAAACAGAGCTAAACTGAATTCATTAAAAAGTTTGAGCAAATGCTGCTGGAGGGTTATTCCAGTATTTTCTCAGCTCTCTTAAGAACTTATACAACTCTCATCTAAAAGCAATGAAAAATTTCCATCTCCTTCTGAGTTCTGTAAATGTGTGAGCCCTCAATACCTCATGCTCAGAAGTAAAGACAGGGCAGACCCTCTCCTGATCATGACCTTTTTTCCATAGACATGAAATTTCTCACATTACTGCAAACAGCCTCCACCTGTGAACATTGTTCATCTCTTTGGTATTTTCAGGTCTTGCATGTGTTGGCTCTTTGCCACTGTATCTGAGCACAGCGTTTTCAAAGCTTGCAGTATGACACACGATACAGCAAAGAAAGATAAAGAAAGGAACAGAGCAGACAGTAATCAATAGGAATGAAAAGGACAAAAGAGCCTCTCAACAGTTTCCACCCATTCTGCTACTTTACTTTTTTTCCATTCTCTTTAGCTTGTTTTGTTTTTCACATTCCTCACTCTCTGCCATCAAGATTTTAAACATTTTAAGCCAGTCTCTCTGTCTTTACCACAAGCATAAGCTATGAGGAATGAGAAAAAGGAGCTACAAGCAACACACAGCAGGAGCTGCTGATGCTGCACATGGGGAGACCAAATAGAATATCATGGCTCAAAATCACAAATCAGCATGCAAAATGTCTCAAAATGTGTGTTTCACCATGAGGTAGCTGGTTAAGAAGAGCAACGTGTGTTTCTCCAAACTAAACCTATCCTAGGAACAACCCATTCACAATCTCTAAGCTCCAGTTTTTGAAACTTTTTGTTCAGTTTTGTTTAGTTTTTCCTTAGATTAAAATTGACTTGCTTAGTTACCTCCCATATTATTCATCGAACATCTGATTAGCTAAGCACCACGTAGTGGATTAGCACACAAGGTTCTGTGGTGAAGTGCAGCTCTTATTTAAGTTTCTTGTATATATAAGAGGGTGAGCTTTATTTCTGTTGGCTTTTTATTACCTTGGAATAGTCAGAAAAGGTTTTCAAGATGTTGAACTCCAGATCCACTGCTGTTTGATGATCAAATTCTGCACTTCACATTTTCTTTCTCAGTCCTTACGTAAGAAGATTACACAAGAGAAGACTGTAATCTCCAAAATCATTTACCATATTAAACAGCAGCTACCACCAGTGGATCTTTATCAGCAGCCTGGAGCAGAAAGGAGACACGTGGCTGTACATATGGAAACTGGTCATTTACAGTACTCATCAATGTGTGCTGCCAGTCGTGGGCAGATGTCATCAACAGTCATTACGCAGCTCTGAAAATAGAACCAAACTTGACCTGGGCAGGTCCTCAAACAATTGATAAACTGCCTCTGAACAATGGAAATATGTGGAGTCCATTCTCTCCACCAGTCTCTGGCTGCTCAGTGATCCTGCAGACCCAGTGCTATGGCAGTGTGGGGAGGGGACACTCAGTCAGGATGTACAAGGCAAGAAGATGTCTCCTGACTCCTCAGAGTTATAGTTTCTCTATATGTTCCTGATTAGGGACAGGAGAGAAGCATCACTACTGTGTCCTGGCTGGTGTCCAGAAATGGCAAGTTTTATTTGCCCATTGTATTTTTTCCTTTTTTTTTCTTTTCCCTGAGAGCCACTGGTAAGCTGAGTGAGTAGGAGAAAGCACTCTGGGGGGAAAAAAAAAAAGGGCAAAGTGGTTTTAAGAGTGGGGATAGTCCTGTGCAGAGCCAGGAGTTGGACTTGATGATCCTTGTGGGTCTCTGCCAGCTCAGCATTTTCTGTGACTCTGTGAGAGTACCTCTGCCCTCTGTTTACTTCTTCATCTGTCCCAGGCACTGTGCTGTGCCCTAGAAAGGGAAGGAACAGCATCAGGATGCAGAGGGGTTCCTGTGCTTTCACCTTGCCCACTTTCCCAGACTATGTGAACTCTGCATGGAGAGCTGGTGCCATGGCCCTGGCAGCACTCCCTCAATTGCTGTGCTGTGTGGAAGGTGACAACCTGCCATGGTCTCACATTCACACGCTTTCCTAAGTCTGGCTTCCTCTGCTTAGCTTCCATGACAGGATAAAGAGTATGGGGGGGGAATTCCTTCCCCCTCCCTTCCCTGCTCTCCCCCAAGGCTTGAGAGGAACACTGGCTTCTCGTTTCCTTTGAGAAGTGCTGGCAAGCACAGGCTGTTACAATGCGCACACATAGTCCTTGGCATCAGAAGTGGTCAGCTGCTCCCATGCTCCTGTTTGCTTGCTGGCATGTGGCAGAGGGCACGAGAGAGAGGAAAGCAGTGCTACAGTTTTGAAATGAGCTATAGCAAGTGCTGTGTGCCTGCAGCTCCAGCCAGCCTGCCAGGGCTTGTCTGCTTGTTAGTTAGCAGGTAGAACATTACAAGTGACTTGCACTCAGTTGCTCCCCTGCGCCAGCCCCTCTGATCTCCAATAGGGCTAGAAGACGTGATTTAAGGCACTAAGAAACGTCTTGCTTAGCCTTTGTGGAAGTGCACAGCCAGTGTTTTTGTGGTAATGTTACCTTTGAAACACAAGAATGCTTTGTACAGGCTACCAATACTGCTGCATGTAATGACAACAAAAAATAACTTTTAAGATATCTCTGCCAGAATGAAAATCTGATTGTCAGAACTAGCCACCAGCCCTCCCCCAATAAAGTGGGAGGAACATCTCTTTGCTTCTCCTTTACTGTCTCTAGAAGGGTGTGTGCAGAGGGGCTTTTATGTTAGTCTATGTCCCAAAACAAAGAGGACACCACAGCAATAATCTTTCAGTGACAGAAATGACTGAATCAGACTTCATTATGAGCTACACAGCAGAGTATGTTATGCTGTATCTGTGCAGGGAGTGATCTCTTTATTTAGCAGAAGTTGCAGGAACAAATTTTTCTGACTATGGGTTTTGTTTTTATGCTTTTCCCAGCGTTCTTCCTTTTGATTGTTCTTGAAGTTGTGACATGAGATCAGGAAAGCTTAAGAGCTTAAGTGACTTCTTAGAGTACCATCATTTCAAGATGAATAAGCATTCATGAAGACAGCCTGTGGGAAGTGAATTGATGTAGTATTTGAATGCCTTGACTTTATAATTCATACAAAACTCTCTCTGCAGGAGTGTGCCCAGTGCTGAAAACTTTGCTGTAGGGTTCAGCTGGATCAAGCAGTAATAAGACTCCATCAGTAGTTGAGGGGGAGGAAGAGGGGAAAACAACTTTAAAGGAGTGAAAGAAGATACCCATGATCATTGCTGTAGCAAAGGTTTTGCTCCCACAGCCTGTGGAAGCACCACATAATAGGCTAGAGAATTGACCCTGCTCCCACTGCCTGCTTTGCAGCTGCGTGTGATATTGCAGCCTCGGTTTGGGAACAGCTGGCTCAAGCAAAGTCAGCTAGCTGCTCTGCTCAGCTGTGTTTTGAGATGAGCTGTTTTCTGTTCAGGTCAGTGGGAGTATGACAGTATAAGGAATTCAGACCACCATACTTTGAGAGAGTGGAGAAATCCAAAATGAGAAACTAGAGACTTACATGTTCTCTCTAAAGCTGGCTGCATGATCTATTTCAGTCTGGATATATTTGCTGATAAGGTGTTTTTGCCAGTAAGATACAGGAAGGAGATTTTACTCCAGGATGAATTCACCATTTGCATAATATTTCCATTTAGACAGTGCTGTCAGGCAGTCATTTTAATGAGTGCTCAAACCCCCAAAGTGACTGTAGTCTAACCCCACTGCTTGTTCCTGTTTCTGTATTGACACTCCTATTAACTCCTGGTATTTGAGCTCTGCAGCCAAACAGCCGCATTTGGGAATGAGCACCTTTGTCCAGACTGACTGTGACTATATAATGCTCGCTGACAGCAACGGTTCCCAAAAGGGCTGCGTGGCACCGTTTCAGCTGCAGTGGCACTGCACCAAAACAGAGCCAAGACCCAGAGAGCATGGGTCTCCCCACCTTAGCCATCATGATCACTGCACACTTTTTAATCGTTTTCTACAAGTGTTAATTATAAAGGCAATTTTGAACTCTCTGGTGAGAGGAGTGGGGGGACCAACCTCTGCTTTGACAGCTGGGCTTCCCAATTTTTGTCTTATTTGTCCCTGAGCATCCCTCATGCCTCCTAAGTATGGGAGGAAGCCCTGAAGACATTGTGGATTATGTTTCTGCCTTTTGTCTCTGAATTATTTGGTGCCACATTTTTGTCAGACATCACTGCTCCTGTGCTAGGAGTGTGAAGGTTTGTTTGCAATTCAGGTAGAGGCCAGTCATGTGAATTTTCCATGTTGTGATAGCTGTGTAATTAACTCCTGAGGGCATAAGACTTAGTGGTCAGTCTATAGATAGCCTATGGATCTGATAGCTGCTGATCTCATTAATCCTTGAATTTAGCTTGATTTATACCTCATTTATTTCACCTAGTTT
This sequence comes from Irena cyanogastra, assembly GCA_013397155.1. Taxonomy (NCBI): domain Eukaryota; kingdom Metazoa; phylum Chordata; class Aves; order Passeriformes; family Irenidae; genus Irena; species Irena cyanogastra. Next base: position 2,049,527 of record VWZV01006847.1, read on the forward strand.
ATAGTGATATATTACTCGACTTCAAGAAAGAACAATAAAAAGTGGTAATGGAGCTTTTTTTCTCAGGCTTCAAACTGTCTGCAGAGAATGGAGGATTCGGCACTCATTTCTATTGCACTATTAGACAAATGAAAATAGTCACTGGTTAGTGATAAAATATTTCCATTTTCAGTCTCTCCTTAGGTCAACTCTGTGTCATATCTTTCTTTTCTGAATAGCTTTGCTTGATTTTATGAATGTAAACACGTGTAGCAATATGTTTCTAGACATTTTAACGTATGTGAACATTTAGCTCTACTCCAGAAACACATACAGAGTTCAGTGCTGCCTTAATACCAGGTCTAATTCATTCCTGGTAGGAGCAGTTTGGTGGTACACAAAAATTAAGGGGGAAGGCTGTCCTTAGTTTTTGTGAACTGTAGCTATATTGCTGTAGGAGTGTGTATAATTAAACTGGTGCAACCTCTAAATTAATTTGATGGAGCTACAGTATTAAAATATGTTTAAAAATGCAAGAAATTAAATTGCAGCAGTCTAGCTATTGCCCACACAAAATAGTGGGGCTAATCTAGATTGCCATTTAAAGTACAAAACTGCATAACTCCACCTCATACCCTTACTTCTGTTGCTGTGCTCGATATGGCATTGGAAAGCTTTACTGTCACTTATGTGTACAAATTAATACTTCCACAGCATGGCAGGCAATATATGATAGGATTGATAAAATCCACACAGACAACTTCCTTGTCAACTGGCAGCTACTGTAAGTAGCTTGCTAAGGACAAGAGACCAGGAAATTTATGTGGTGGCTTGACCCAGGCTGGGTACCAGGTGCCCACCAAAGCTGCTCTGTCACTGCCCTTCTCAGCTGGGTAAGGGAGAGAAAATGTAATGAAAGGCTTGTGTGTCAAAATCAGGGCAGGGAGAGATCACTCAGCAATTATTGTTGTGGGCAAAATGCACTCAGCTAGGAGAAATTAGTTTAATGTATTATCAGTCAAATCAGAGTAGGATAATGGGAAATAAAAATTAAATCTTAAAATACCTTCCCTCCACCTCTCCTTTCTTCCCCATCTTCACTCCTGATTTTCTCTATCTCCTCCCCAGCCAGTGGCACAGGGGGATGGGGATTTGGGGTTTGGTTGATCCATCATACATTTCCTCTGCTGCCCCTTCCTTCTCAAGGGAGGACTGCTCACACTCTTCCCTTGCTCCAGCATGGGGTCCGTCCCACGGAAGACAGTCCCCCTCGAACTTATCCAACATGAGTCCTTCCCACAGGCTGCAGGGGAATCTCAGCTCCAGAGCTTGGAGCACCTCCTCCCCCTCCTTTTCCACTGATCTCGGGGTCTGCTGGGTTGCTTCTCTCACATATTCTCATTCCTCTCTTCTGATTGCTTTTGCACAGTGTCATTTCCCTCTTCTCACATCTGTTACCCCAGAGGTGCTACCACCAGTGTGGATGGGCTTGGCCTTGGCCAGCTGTGGGTCTGCCTTGGAGCTGCCTGGCATGGGCTCCATCGGACCTGGGGGAAACTTCAGCTGCTTCTCCCTGTAGCAACCAAAACTTTGCCACACAAACCAAGTAAAATCTAATTTCATTAATTAAAATCAATTGCTTGAACACAAAAATCAATTTATTTTGCTACTTTCTACCTCATTTTCCCCCCTCATCCCAGAAATAACCAGGTGGATGTCATGTGATCAACCCCAAAAATGTCAACGGCTAAATTGAATTTATGTGGAGATACATTAATCAGAAGCTGGCTCTCAGACAGATGGAGTAGGTGAGGTTAGACTGAAAATGGATGCGATAAGAACAGAGTGAATCAAGAAGAAAAAGACTGGTATTAAGAAGAAAAATTAGATAAATAACTCTAGTAAATTTGGGTTTAAAAACGAATGTAAGACATTGGGTTAGCAGTTAATATGGAAGAAATAGAGGAAGTTAGAGAAAAAGAATTTACAAATGATGAGCATGAGTGAGTTCAGCAGGTCTCAGATAAGCAGTGATCAGACAAGTCTGAACACAGACTCACTTTCCATCACACAGGAGCCACTGTTGGTCCTCTGTCATCAGGCAACAGATGTGCCTGGATAAATGAACACTTGTTCTGCTTTGCAGGCAGCCCTGTCCCTATCAGCATGTGTAGATTAAGCCCCCTGAACCTCGGAGAAGGAGCTGAGGAGCTTGTGTTAGCCCTGGAGAGAGAGTTTTGCCAAATTTGCTTGCTGTTCTCATTTCTCACTCCAGAATATAGTGCAGGTTATCAAAGATGGCTCTTGCAAACACATATAGGAACAATTTAGAGGGCATTCACAAAGACTAAATTTAGCCTCAGAAGGTTTTTCTCCCCCGGCTTCCTGTAGAATCAAGAGGGAGCATTTCCTCTGGAGCAACTCCGAGCACCTACAACGAACTCCCTTTGAGACACAGATGAGGATTTTTCTACTCTCCAGTGACTGCAGAAAGATCCTAAGGCAAATAAATTCCTTAGGCTAAAGATGGCCTTTGCAATTATCCTCCTGTGCAGCCTGGTTTAAGAAGCAGGAGCAGTGAATCAGTCACTAACAGATTTTAAGTCAGTTCTAGGATTTTCAAGGCTCACAGAATGCCACAACTCCTCCACTGACTTTAAACACTCCAGGGCACTGTGTATGTACAGCAAATGGAAATCTGTAAGGATTGCTACACCACGAATAAATAACATACTGCAGGGCTGACATATATTCAGAATACAAGTAACAGTGGTAGGACATAATTCAGAGCAGAACATGGTTTAATTAAAATGCTTGTGGATGTTGTTAAAGAAACAGTGCTACAGACAAATGCTCATTTTCTTGTTTATTTCTTTACTCTCTTTATCTAATCTGCCTGTATATGGGTGCTAAGTGGACATGAGCAAAGCCATGGGAAACACAGCTCATCATTTCTGGTTTTAATATGAAATTATTTCTTATGAAATTTTGCGACATTTTAATTGTGGACCAAATATTGCATTGGATCTGCATTGCAAGGTTCTGGTAGCAGGGAAGGGACAGGGATGGCTTAAGGGAGTAGCCGCTGGAAGCTTCCCCCATGTCCAACAGAGCCAAAGTCAGCCAACTCCAAGACAGACCCACCACTGGCCAAGGCCAAGCCAATCAGAAATTGCAGGAATGCGTCTGTGATAACATATTTAAGAAAGGGAAAAAAAGGTTATTGTGCAGAAGTAATTGCAGCCAGGGAAGGGAGGACTGAGAATATGTGAGAGAAACACTCTGCAGACACCAAGGTCAGTGCAGAAGGAGGGGCAGGAGGTGCTCCAGGTGCCAGAGCAGATTCCCCTGCAGCTCGTGGTACAGACCATGGCAAGGTAGATTTTCCTGCAGCAGCCCATGAAAATCCTCAGAGAAGCAGAGACCAGCCTGCAGCCCATGGAGACCCGTGTCAGAGCAGTGGGATGCCCTAAAGAACACTATGAATCTGTGGCAAGCCCACGCTGGAGCAGGTTCCTGGGAGGGACTTGCAGACCTGTGGAGAGAGGAGCCCACGCTGGAGCAGGTTTGTTGGCAGGGATTGTGACCCCATGGGGGACCCATGCTGGAGCAGGCTGTTCCTGAGGGACTGCACGGGAAGGGACCCACTCCAGAGCAGTTAGCCCGTGGGAAGGACTCACACTGGAGAAGTCTGTGGAGGACAGTCTACTGTGACAGGGAGCCCATGCTGGAGCAGGGGAAGGACTCTCCTCCCTGAGCAGCAGCAGAAACAATCTGTGATGAACTGCCCATAACCCCCATTCCCAATTCCCCTGCACCACTGGCTGGGGAGTCGGTACAGCCCAAAAAGGAGGGTGGGGGGAGGAAGGTGTTTTTAAGATTTGTTTTACTTCTCATTATCTCACTCTGATTTTGGTTGGTAGTAAATTCAATTAATTTCTATAAGTCAATTCCATTTTGCCCATGACAGTCACTGCTGAGTGATCTCTCCCTGCCCTTATATCAAGCCACAAGTTTTTCCATATATTTTCTGTCCCCTGTCCAGCTGAGGAGGGCAGGAACAGAGCAGCTTTGGTGGGCACCTGGCATCCAGCCTGGGTCAACACAAAACATATATATAAATAATCACAGATCTGAAAAGCAGTATAAGAGCTTGCAGTAAGTGACTGAGTCAAATGAAAGAAATTTAAAGTTAGTCTCACTACTCATCCAGTCTCTGAGCTAAGGAGAGGGAATGTCTTGGTGTTACTACTCTCCCTGATTTAACACAATCTTCCTGGTGTTTTCTTAGTGCTTAATTGACTGTGTTCATGGTAGCAGTGGGGGATGAGGCAATGGTGTCTTTCCTGTGTTGCACATCACCTCAGTCACAGCAGATTGTGATGGTACAAAAGCAGTGACATCAATCTAGATCCCATCTTCTGTGCTTATGCAAAATGCTTATAGCTCTATAGCTATAAGAAAATGAGATCAGTAGATGACACTGAGGAACTAATCACTTAGACTTTCTTCATTAACTTTATTAATACACATTCTTCTTGGCTACCTGAAGAGTTTCGGTTATCCAGTGAAAGGGTGTAGTATTATGGGGAAAATCTCATTCACAGGATCAGCTGAGAGAGTTTCAGAAAAGGCTTTGTGGAAAGGGGAAGGACAGTAGGGGGAATGTGAGAGGATACTGTAATGAAATCCAGCAGAAATGTGTCTTGTTCCAATGAAAATGGGAAACACTGAAGAGAGAATGGGTCACTGTGGGCTACTTAAACAAGTAAAACTAAAATATGAACTATGCTAGAAACAGAAAACTGGAGGGTCACCAAAACAGGGTTTTGCAGTCCAAGTTTAGTACACAGGAGAGAAACAGGAACAACATGAGGATACACTGAAACAGCTGTCAAGAGGTTAAAAACAATATGAAAAGACCCTGTTATAAGTCTTGAAGGCACAATAACACAAAATTACTTGACCAAGAAAATATTAATTGTAATTAATTTGTAATAAGGAGATAAATTTTGAGACCAATTCTTATTCTCCCTAAGACTAATTGGACTTTTGCCATGAAGTTTATGGGGAAGGAGATTAAATAATGGCTTGCTTAAAAAATCATTGATGTAATTATGAACTGCTGGGAAAAAGTAACTAAGAAATACATAATGAAATATCATCACTTAAACAAATGCATCTGAGGTGTCCCTTCAGATATTTAAAGAACTGATGGAACAGCTAGCTGCTAAAAAATCCCACAGAGAATTGAGGAAGTATCGGGAGACTAATAAAGTGTCAGCATGCCAGAAGTCTTTAAAAACTGAATTAAGAGTAACTATGGAAACTATTGTCTTATGGGCATGGCTCCAAATTGAAACAAATACTATAAATAGTGAAGCTGAAGAGGGAAATGTATTTACACGGAGGTGAATAGTGTAAGGAGACCCTGATCTGGCCCAGGTGTACTGCAGGAAACCAAGCCAGGCCAATTAGAATGTTTATCCCTCCGCATCTTTTACGATGAAGTCTGGAGATTAGCAGAGGACAGAATAGCATCAAGACTTTACAAAGCTATTTGATACTGTGCCACATAATATCTTAAGGAAATTACTGAAACAAGTCAGCTGGGGCTAAAATTCACTTAAAGGTATCAAAGCTGGCCACTGAACTGTAGACAGGAAGTAAATCTGAATAGCAGTCAGCATTGTCAAGGATAAGCAGACAGTAGTATCCTTTAAAGGTCAAGATATGGTCCAATATCTGGAGGATAAGGCACTAATTAAATGTGAAAGTGGTTACAGAAGTTGGAAGACTGATTTTCTGCACAGAGGAGAGAGGTTCACATTGTTCTCTAAGGTTACTCTGGATCTCATAAAGGGAGGCTAAACTTAAAATGAAATTCATAAGTGATAATGCTAAGCATTAACAGTACTTTGTGCCCATCAAGGAAAAAATAAATTTTATTAACTACAAATACTTTTTTTTTTTTGCATATGAAAAAATTTGTCTTTCTTAGATGCCTATTCAGACTGTACAAAGCTAATCAGAAAACTGAAATTCAGAAAGCAGCACCATAAATAGCATTAATAAAATGATAATTTCCTTGATATCTTTCTTGGTCTGAGAGGAATATTCCCTTTAAATTGTTTATATTGCTCAGATTAGGTTGAGATTTGCACACCCAACCGCTACCATCAGGGGGCTCCATACTCTGAAGTTTTCTTCCTGAATGAGGATGGTGTGGGAGTGGTGGGTGATAAGGAATGAAGGGTTGGATAGCAGGGCATTTCTGTGATTATGCTGGGTCAGACCAAGGACTCAGCCAGGATAGTGCAGTCCCTTTAGCAGCGGCTGAAAATGGGTATTTACAGAAGATGAAGGGCATGACAAGCACAAATAACAGCCTTCAGTAACTCTTCCCTGGACTCTATTGGTTTTCAGCTTAGGGCTCAGTCACTCTCAGCTCAGTCATTTGTGGTTTTAGTAACTCTAAAAGATTTCTTTTGCGTGAACTTTTCCAGACTTCACTTGAATGAACAAAAATTTCTAGCACTGGCACTGTCATTTAGTCTTACAGCTGTCACATCCATTGCAGGAAGTACCACCTCCTTTCGTTCGCTCTGAAGCTGTTGCTATTAACTGCAATTGGCACCCTCTAATTCCTGTATTGGGAGGCTTGGCAGAGTCAGACTCTGGCTACTCCGTTTGTGCCACTTGTGCTGTAGTGAATTTCTATCTCATATGCCCTTGGTTATCTTTTCCATGGACTCATTGTCTTTTAATGCGAGTTGTAGACTAGTTTTGCCTACACTGAAGCCATTTTTCCAGATTCATGTTCCCTGGTACCAGAAGTCACAAGATTGCCTCAGAATCATATCTTTGATGTTTTAAAGTATGCTTTATGGCCTTGCAAGAGAAGTCTGAATGCATAAACTGAATTCAGCTGCTGCAAGCTGAAGCCCTCTGAACAGGAAAAGAGAGACATTTTGAGATGTATGAGCTACTGCATGCACCTCACCAGAGAGTTCCCAGAAGTTGTGGGGCTTCCCAGCATCTCAAGCAACACTGAAGCAGAAAACAGCAGGCAGAGACATTTCCAGGAGAGCTGGAGCCTCACTGCTGGACTTGGTGTCAGGGTGCCTGGCCATGGGTGCTACCTTTGCAGAAAGAGGGAGAGAGACTCACTCTAGAGCTAAGAATAAACACTGCTGCTCTGCCTTGGATTTTCCTAGAGTATAAAAGGGGGACCTCTGCCATCATCCTCATCATTTGAGCAATTGAGGAGGCTCTTGCTTTGTTGTCTGAGAAAAAGCAAAGAGGCTCCTGGTTAGATGCTATACCTAGTGCTCTAAATTGTCACACATCAATGTCTGTCTCAGTTAGCAGGATGTGGTGTCACATCGCACATTAACTCTACGGACTCATGGCTTTCACTTACGGTCTTAAGTTTTGGGGTGGGTTTTTTGTCTTTCTGTCACCAGTCTGTGGATTTTACTTCAGTTCTATGGTATTTCATTAATATTTTGCACACAATCTTTCTTCAAGTGTGTGCCTTTGCACGTTTGAAATAGTTGACAAGTCCATTAAAGAGAGGGAATGACTGCAAAATTACACAGAATTTATTTCCATGAAACTTTAGGGATTAGTTACTAAACTTAGTCAGTGCACCTTTTAGGATTGACCCTCAATACTGATTTTCATCTTTCTTTTTATCTGTCCTTTAATATTTTGCTTTTCTCCTCAAAAGTGACATATTAATAGGAGGAAAAAAATCCCAAAATGCTGTCTTTAATTCCTCCCTGGTCTTTCTTTCCTGAAAACTATGTCTGTAGCCTTTTTGCCTTCTGCTTGCACAGTCCACTGAGCAATAACACAAGTCGTTTTTTATTCCCAAGTGGGAAGGCAGAGCTGGAACTCTGAGTCTTGCTGAGGTCTGAGAAAGGGGGTTTCTTTTGTAACTTGCAGATAAAAACCTGCTACAATGAAATACAAAAGTGTTTTCAAATAGTGAGAATGAGATTGCCCAGCTCTGTGCCGTGTTCTGCTGCTAATGCACAGCAGTTTTCCCAAAAAAGAGTGCAACACAGGTGGGGCTGAACTTTGTAATCGTGGCAGGGGGAGGGAGGGATGGGGGGTGGAGGGAAGGAATACACAGGAATCCCTTTTCCTCTTGATTTTATGGTTTGAATAAGGTTGTGCCTTTTAGGAAAGAAGCCACACACCTTTCCAGCTGGCTGGCAGCCTCTCTGCCTTTCTACTGTAGAGTGGTAGCCCTGCAGCAAGATCTTGCTGACCTACCTGGGGGACTGTGAATGCCAGTCTGAGGCAGGAGAGCTGAGATTGTTGAACCTTGTCAGGCAAGAGCTGTGTGTCACGGCTCACGTTTCTGGGTGCATGCATCACACTAGAAAATGCTGCTTTGCCCTCCTTGTGTGAGGCTACTGTAATGACAGACACGTTGTTGTTGAACTACAGAAGTTGGTAAGATTCTGTTTATCTAAATGTTGAAAGTCTGAGAGATTGCTGTTGTGGTAAATTCTTAGCAAGCTTTTGCAGTTCTAAGCACGTGAACCTCTGCTGTCTCTAACATTGTGCTGCCATTGGCAGACTTTCCATTACATAATGTTGACCCATATTTGTGATATGTGACATTTTTTGCTAAACACTGTCAGAGATAATCTATCACAGAATAAACTTTCTGATTATATGCTGAGAATGTCATCCTTTGGCACAAACATAACTTGTGCCTCAGACAATGATATTCCCTGTTAAGACAAGCAGAGTATAGTTCTCTCAGGTGAGAAAAACATCATGAAAGCATTGTGTGCTCTGAGACTGAAATACCTAGGACTAAATTCATTGCCAAGTGATTGCATGGAATCACATCTGGGAGGAATTTGAGCTTTAAAAAATGTTGATCCCTTGCCCAGGTGATGGGAGTGGTGATAGGCTGAAGGAAGCACGCAGCCTGAAGTGTGACTCTGCAAAATACTATCTCACGCAGGTCTAGCTTTAGAAAAGTGGAGCTATGGGAAAGGTTTCTCTGCTCTACACTTACATTGAAGTCTGCTGGTATTTGGAGAGTTAATCAGTCCTTTTTGAAAAAAAAATGTAATGCTGTGGAGAAAGAAATAGATATAGCTCAGACAGGGGTTATTGCTGCAAGGTAACTGAGAAATGAGAGGCCTTTGAGGAATGGGAACACCCCCAAGTTGCCCACTTTCAAAGAGCTATGCAAAATCCATCCGTTCTTAAAAACCTGATTCCAGCTGCATAGAATAAGAAGTAGAAGAGAGAAAGGTGTATAAAATAGAGGCAGAGAGAATAAATTGGGAATTCTCTCAGTATTCAAGAACAGTGTCTGTTTCAAATGGACTTTATATAATGTTATAGCAAAGAAGTAACAAGATTGTGTGAGCTGCTGAAGTGTCTGCCACATTGTGGAAGGGAATGAATGTGGAACATAAGGCTGAGAGACTAAACACACCATCTTCAGGGAAAGAAATTTTCCAGCCTTACGTAGGAGATGCCTGTGTGCTAAGAACAGTTCCAATATCAAGGAGAAAGGTTTTGATTCAGTGCAGGGAATTAATGCCTGTCAGAGACAAAATTAAAACCTGATGAATGCAGTCTCACCCACTTTAATTTCTTCCCTTTCTGATTCTATATTTGTCCTCATTCTGTCTGTGCATTCATTCATATATTCCTCTCCCTTCCCACCTCCCCATTGACTCACACTCTCCTTTCCTGTTATTACTTCCTTTTCATTTTCTCATCTCTTAGGTTCCCTTCCCACTCATTCCATTTCTCCTCTGCCTGACCCCTCTGCACACATTTTCCATCATGATGAAAAACATTAGAGAAATAAAGAGCAGGGGGAAGAAAAAAAGGATGAGCAAGAAGGGGCATAGGGGGAGCAGATAAAGAGTACACAGTCCCAGAAGGGTGCTCAGCATTGCTCTTTCTCCCCAGGATGTACTACAGATTTTTGAAGGTGTCAGAGGAATCCAGGCTCCTAAAACCTATTCCTTGCTTCTAGGCTGCAGCACTTGGCCATGGCTTCGTGAAAAGAAACACCAGAGCTCATTTTCTGAGATTAATGTCCCTGGAAACCATCATAAAGAAGGGAAGGATCCCAAAGTCCAGTGTTAATGGAATGACAGACATCTAGCTGTGCATGGGGCTTGCTACTGTGCCAGATCAGTGAGGGAGGACACTAGGTGGTCTTGGGACTGCAGAAAAAGAAATGGGAGCCTTAGGGACTCCCTGGACTTGCTGTCATGCAATGCTGACCAAGAAACATCACAACCTCAGTCTTGGTGGGAGCTTGCATGCAATGAGCTGCTGTTTCTCAAAGCAACCAGTGTTGATGTCTCATGATCAATGGCTAAACAGTGTCAATTTTATTTTGGTGAAACAACAAGCTGGTGCCAGGAATGCTTGTTGTAATGTGTGGTAGGAAATGGGCTCAAACCACTTTGTCTGGAAACCGGTGATCCCATCCCAGCACGGTGAGCTTGATCCCAAAGTCAGTCTGTGACCCGGAGAAAGCAGTGCACCCCTGCAGCCTGAGGCCCAGAGGCTGCACCTGTGTCCAGTCAGTGGTGGGGAGGGAGCTCAGCTGTCACACCTGATGATGGTGCAGTGCTACACAAGTTTAATTAATTATCCTATTGCTCTTTAATTTTTTTTGTTTGTTTTCTGGCCCCATTCTTTTTCCTGAAGCTGGGAACTGATAAATAAGTACTTTTCAAAAAGCTTGATAGGAATGGCACTACTACCATGTGGATTATTTCTCCTTCCCACAAAAAGGGCAGGTGGGAAGTGTGCAGGACAGATAGCCAGAAATGGCTCATTTCCATACCCTCTCTTGCAATTAATAACCTTTTGCCAGTTTTTCTAGGTTTATCAACCTAAAACCGGCTATTTCTTTTTGCAAATTCTTGCATAATCAGGAAGGATCGGAGTGGACGGCAGAGCCCTTGCAGTTGGGTGTAATTGCACACAGCGGTCATGGTGGGCTGTGCGCTTAGGGAAGGAGAAGTCGCTAACGCTCGTTTGGGGGTGGCTTTGCCTTGGGGGACTCTCGGGTTACGGAGTAACCTCGAAACAAACCACGCCGCGGCGGTGGGCAGCCGTGCTCGAGGCAGGCCGGCTGGAACCCTGACCGGCCGCTCGCAGGGCCTGACCCGGAGGGGTTGGACTCCCCGGGAGCTTACCGTGGAGGCGCGGCTGCCGTTACATAAGGAGCGGAGGGGGAAGGGACGGCGGCGGCTGCGGCCCCTTTAAACGCGGATCCCGGGGCGCGCCGGGCACCCGCCTCGCTGCTGCCCCCTCCCCGGCTCGCTGCGGTGACAAATCCGCTCCTCGCCCGCCTCCTCCGCCGAGCGCTCGCAGCCGAGCCGGGCGGCGCCGGGAAGCGCTGCCGCGCGGCTCTGCACCGGAGCCGGCCAGCCCCAGCCTCAGCCCCAGCCCCCGGCCAAGCCACAGCAGGCAGCGGCGAGGGGCGCGATGGAGGCTCCGCGCCTGGCGCACACCATGAGCAGCCCCACGAGCCCCTGCGAGGAGGTGATCAAGAACCTCAGCCTGGAGGCGATTCAGCTCTGCGATAGGGACGGTAAGTCCGGGCTCGGCGCGGCTAATCCCTGCAGACGTAAGATGCTGCTGTCCTCATGGATGCTAATGCAAATTAATCCCCGTGTCGTATGGTCCTTTGTTATCCCCCATGAATTTGTAGGTGCAAGTGTTCCCCACCCCTCCCGCCGCTGCCGCCACCCTTCCTGGCATTGAGAACAAAAGAAGAAGAGAAGGTTGCACCTTGCTGGAGGGAAGGGAGGGAAAACCGCCGCTCCCTAAGTCGTGCCTGGCGTTGCGGTGCGATTACCCCGGGCAAGCCTGATACACAGCCCTGCCCCTGCCAGGAATGGACGCTGGGGCTTGTTCTGGGAGAGGCAGCAACGAGGGCCAGAGCACGAGCTGCGGAGAGTCCGGAGCGAGGGATGGGGTAGTGGCCCTAGTGGGATTTTGTTGCCCGCGGTCTTCAAAGTCCTTTGTATTACAGGGCAATTCCCGTGCTTCAGATAGACGGGCGAATGTGCCGGCTGGCGCGGGCAGACGGCCAGACTTGTTGCCGGTCCCTCGTGAGAGCCATGAGGCGGCGAGCTGACCGAGCCTGGGGCTCGCAAGATGGGGCGCGGGGGCAGGCCGAGAGAGAGGCGGTTCAGCACCGCGAACAGCACCGCGCCGACGGGCCCGGGCGCACCGAGCCCTGCACCGAGCCGCGCTCCCGCCGCGCCGCGCCTGGCGCCCGCACCGCCGCGGGGACCGCAGTGCCCTGGGGACAGCGGCGGTCGGTCCGTCCGCCCCTCTGTTCCCAGACAGACAGATGAAGTTTGGTTTCACGGTAGCAGGTGCGGATGTTAAAGGTTGTCTGTGTTGAAGCAAGGAGATAAATGTCAGGTGGTGACGAGGGACAGCCAAAACAAGTGTACGTGCTCGAAGCGACGCTGGCGGCTGACTAGGGGAGAAGAGAGACATGTCGTTTGTACCCAACTGTGACTGACAAAACTAAACAGACTCGCTGGCTGTCAAACAATGAACTAATATTTTTTTCGTAGAGTGGCATATAATTTGTTCTCGTGTAGCAGATAATTTCTATCTTGTCATTTCATATCGAATTATTAAAACTAGCTTCTCATTTTTGGATGCAAAATGTGCTTTGGGTGTGGAATTTGTGTTACCTAGTAAATGTACCAAGGAATGGGGATACTGTAGCAGTGATTGGTACAGTTGAATTAATGAAACTATTTCCTTGTGGTGAGTGTATTTCTGGAGCATAACTGTTAAAGCTGATGGCTATAGAGGGAGTCAGACCAGTTTTATCTGTTATTTTTTTACAAATTGGGAACAAATACTTCATGTCTTTTGACCTAGGCAGACTCTAACATTTAAAAACCTGACTTTTTGTGAGGTCTTTATTTTCCTTGTAATATGAAAAAATATGATAAGGCATTGAAAAGTCTCAGTTGTTATTTTTATCAGTTTCTGGTTTTTATCAGTATTATTTTTATAGCTACATTGTAAATTCTTGATTTTTTTTCTTTTAATCTTTGAATTAAGATATATGCAGTTCCATCCATTCATGCCTTACTCACTGCCACAGGAAACAGAACTATGTTTATAGTAGTGGAGATTACACTGGTTTTTTTTTGTTAAAACACTTTTTCACATATATTCCTTTTAATTAATAGTAGATATAATTAAAAATAGATAAATTATGCAGTCTTTCATATCTGCGTACCCTAAGTAATTGTAGTGAAGTAGTCCATGTTAGTCATGACAAACTCTATTTGGATCAACATACAATAGAAAAGTACTGCTTGATTCCTATGGATTAATGTCATACAGACAAGCAAATAGAAAAAAATTAGTACTTTTTGTTATTTTTGTTATTTAGTATTTTTTGTTTAGTAGTGTTTTTTGTTTCAGTTCCTTTTTGGTTAGACTTTTCTGGAAAACAACAACTTTCCTGTAGATGTGGCTTTACAAACTCAACTTCATCAAGCAAGCTGCCATCATCCAGGGCCGTTGCTTCCTCAATAAGTGGCTGAATTTCCAAAGGCAGAGAGACAATTCGGTGCCTCAGTTGGCACAGGGCTGCTCTTGAGCATACTCCAATATTTCCTACAGGTGGCACTTATGCATCAAAAAGCTTGTTTTAATGGAAACACAAAACAAGGAAGCAAAGGTTAAGGCATTCATCTTTGAGATAAGTGAACAAATGTACACGCCATACATTTTGATCCCTGAGTGTGTACATGGCTACATTTGTATTATAAATACTTGCAATTTATTTTAGGGTATCTTTGTTGAAAAAGGTGATGTTCTTAAGGTGATTGGCATCACTGAGGTTCAACAAAGTCTTGTGATAAATAGCAATGTATTACACTCAGTAAATTATAATTAAGCTAGATTTTCATATTCTGAAAATGTCTTTCATCTTTAAGCTGTGGTAACTGTAAAGACAGCCAGTGAATCCATAACATTATACATCCAACTATGACAAATTCTGCAATGCACTTAGTTGGAATTGCAAGCACTGCTGCAGTAAAAACATAAGCAGTAATGGAAAATTTATGTAGATAGCAAAATATTTTTCTTGTTTTCTGAGATGAGAGGGTTAATATTGAGATGTTTTGTATTCAGCAAATTGGGCTATACCTTTTGTGAAGGTATATACAGGAGCCAAAAATGTAGAAATTGGAGTAAGCAATTAATAATATCATGACAGTTCATATTTTTTTTTCTGGGTTTCTTTCAGTGTTGTTTTGCAGGCATCATCATCTCTCTTAATGAATCAAAGCAATTTAAAAACTTACATATGTTAAATAAGAGATAAGAAATGTATGCACTTTGGAAATTTTTTTTAGATAAAAATTCCTGATAAGATTTGGTTCAGAGTGAATGCAACACTAGAAAGCCAGTTTTTAGCAGTTTTTTTTTCAAAGGCATCTTGCATTATTTGCTCTTATTCTTGTACCTGGGTCTAATAGCACAGCTCAGCCTGAAGCGCAGTCTAACGTGTAGTTCCTCAGAACTCTCTTGAACTCACTCTGTGTATAGGAAAAGGTGTAGCATTTGTTATTTTTCTTTGCCATATTTGTAGCCATACTTCTGTAAGCTTAGGCCAGGAACGAATGTTTAATCAGTGCTGAACGTTCTGGTGACCTTTTTTATAAAATTTGTATTAGCCTTACCTGGGGATTAAACCTTGAGTAGATGAATGGATATCTTTTGTGTCATGAGCACGCCAATGCTGTGGAAATACAGCTGATGTCAGAAAACCATAAGTCTTGGAAAAAAACAAGCTTTTCCCAGCCTTGGTAGAAAAGTCTTGGATGTCAGCAGCTGAATTTCCCAAAGCTGCTCTGTGGCTGTACCGTGCTCCCCCTGCAGATGATGCACTGTGGCTGTGAGTCCCACGGGGCCGAGAGCGGTGACGCCATCATCTGTTGGCATAGACAGAGAGAAAGCAGAAGACACCTATCAAAATGACACCTGTCAAAATGCAGAAAGGAGAAGAGCAGAGAAACAAACCTTTAAAGGGATGCTGGAACTTGGGGCACACAGACAAGAGAGTCAGGCAAGAAAACTGGCCCCAGAGGTGCTAACAGAGTAGACGCAGTCGCTGGTCAAGGGCAAAAGAACAGGAAAGACTTGCAAGATAGGGATTAGGTTAAATGGGAATTGGACAAAATAACCCAGAATGGGAAAAGAAGATAAAGGAGCAAGGAGGGTAATCTAAGTTCAGGCAGCATGCCCACGGCAGTAAAGCTGGGGGGAAAAGTGAGGCCATATTGATCCAGATTAATTTGAAGAATGAGGAAGTACAAGAGGGCGATTACTGGGCAGTTTCGACCGCAGAGCTCAGGAGTAAAGGAATGGAACTAGGACTTGCTGAGCAGAGAAACTGGGACTGAAAGGACAGCCTTTGGAATGAAGAAAAGGACTTTTGAAGTGTGACTGGGGAAGAAGAAGGAAGGGGGACAGGAATAAGTTCAAGGAACAGGGCAGAAGAGGCCGTGCTCTGGTGTGACTGCCAGAGAGGGGTTAATGTGTATCAGTGCATGACATCTTCCAAAGTCACACACAACCCCAGGATGACAAATTCGCCTTGTTCATTTGCCAGCAGAGAAGGGTGCATGGAGTACCTACAGTCAATGTCTGCTGCTGACTTCTGTGAGAGTAGGACTTTTAAAAAAAGGCTTCGAAGGGAACATCAATCACATTAAGTAACTTTCCTGTGCCTCAGTTTTCCATGTGTAAAATGGAAGCATATTGCTGCCTCCCCTCACAGCAATGTTTTCAAAATAAACTAATGAATGTTTGTTAATCAGACAGACGCTGTAGTAGCCTGGAAAACCCATGAGGTGCATGGAAAAACCCATGATGAAATTCATAATTTTGTCTTCAGAGAAGAATATGAATAATGTGTAGCAAATAAGTCCTGGGACTACACGCTGAACAAAAGCAACTAGCTGTTACAAGAAAAATACTTCATTATGTACGCACTATTCATTATGTATGCTGAATGAATCAGAATTTATGTGGAAAAATTAGTATGTAATCATGCAGTTAAAGGCTATATCATAATCTAAACAAAGTGTCCAATTTAAGGTTATTCAAGTATGCTTCATTCTGGTATTTTCTAACCATTGATGGCTTGAACTATACAATCTCACTAACATGCTTTTAAACTTTTTTTCTGCCTTCATGTATTTGAAGATAGTATTTAGGCATCAGGATCAGAGCTGGAACTGGTATCTTGGCCAGTTTCAATCAATTTCATCACCTTCCAAACACTTGGCACCATCACAACTGTTTAGTCTACCAGGCTTGTATAAAAACATTACATCATATGAGCTAAGATGTCATTTCTGGTTTATGTAAACAGCTTGCATCTTTGGCTCTTCATGTTATTTGAGCATGTCTCGTGTTTTCTAATTTATTTCAGGAGTTTATTACCATGCTGGATTTATTGGAGGATTCAGAAATATTTTTCTGGAGTTCATTAATTGGGGTTTACATTGCCGTATTGTGTACACATTCACCTTTCAAACAGAAGGGATAAAGTGGCATCATCCAGTCTCTGGATGCAATCTTCATTGGCATTATGCAGCAGTATCACTGCTATTTCTGAAATGTCATTGTGTATGTCTGAGATATGGGAAAAAATCTAATATCTAGGTAGATTCCCACATGAGGGATAACTGAGAAATCCAGATTTCACAGTAATTCTTAATGTCCTGAATCTTTGTTGTTGAACAGTTGGGTTTTTTTTAAAACTATGGCACTTCTGAGCGCAGTTCATATTTTCTGTATCCAGCATAATAGAGAAGTGCTTGTATTTGTGATATTTTGATAGGACACAAAATTCAGAGTTATGCTTATTGTTGGTCTGTTCTAGGGTTTGAGTGGTGGAATGGCCAACTAAGAAATATATTTCTTCCATAAAATTATGTCGAACCTGGCTGAACTTGAACATTGTGATTTTTTTTTTTTGGGAAGTGACAAACAATAATGCTGCTTCAGGTAGGAGTTAAAATCTAGTGCATCACTTCAAAAGCACTCTTGCTGCAAAGAAAAATACTAATTTATGTTTTAGCTTTACATGCTTGCCAGAGACTAAGATTTCACATATTCCTCATTGTTAGAACAGAAAAATACTAAATAGAGGCAAGCAACAAGTCTTCATGAATGATCTTTAGAGTTGTGGAAGAGAAGAAAACTAATGATTTGCCTATGTCTTCCACTTCAGCAAGTATTTCATCCTGTCTTGGTTTATATCATAAGTAATGATAACTAAGTAGCAAGGCTTTGCTGGAAACTGGCTATTCAACATCCTGGTGTCAAGAAATGTAGTCATCCAAATTCTTCCTTTATATTAATGAATTTTTAGCGTTGTTTTTCTTCCTTCTTCCTTCTCATCTTCTTTTAGATCTTTGTGATGCCCAAACCTGCGTAATTGATTATGAGCTATTTTGTCTGGCAATGACCAAGTTATATATTATTAGCTATTTATATTTTTCCTGCAATTCTATTTCTGCCCCTTTTGATTCAATTCTTCTTTACTATAACTCTATGAGATCCTTTATAAAGCTACTGAAATGCTTAATGTGTAATTATGCTAGATTCACCTACAGAATCACTGCTCTTTCCCAGTGCTGATACTGCTGGGTTGAAACTCAAACATATAATATAGCTTTTGTAGTTAATTTCTAGTCAATTTTATACTTAAAGCATTTTAATCATCATTGTCTCCTGTGTATATTCCTTCTTCTTTGTGTTTGTTCCAGATTAGAGTTCCCAGATGCATTCTTTTATTTATTCTGTTACAGAATCCATTGTAGCACTTCCTGCCTGTGCTTCTAAGCCATCTTGTGCTTGCAGCTCCTGTTTAATGTTGTCTGCAGTACAAAATGTGATCTCTCTTTAGATCATTCACAAAGACACAAGGCATGGAACCAGCCACAGGCTCTATGGTAGCCCAGTGGACACGTGAGCTGCTTACCTGTTTTTCCGTATGTCAGTCTCACCTCTGCCAGCCCTGGTTCAGCCCCACAGATAGTAGTTCTCAGTGAGTACAATGGCAGGAGGAATCATTTAGAGAAGAGAAATTCTAACCCCTCCAGCATCTGAGAAGCAGTCCCCTAGAAGAAGAAGCCGAGCCCACCCCTCACTTAAAATTTCATATAACTTCTGCTAATCTCAAAGACTAAGCTGTTTTTTATTGAGGAAGAGTTAAGCCGTTACTATCTAATTTGTGGCTTTCATCTTTCATCTTAAACTATATTTTTCTATTCTACTAGCAATTTTCTTCTGAGCCTACTAATCTGGTGGCTCTACCACCTCTAGTAAGAAGTATTCTGAACTCATGTTTCCAAATTCACAGCTTACCCTGCCATTCTGCCTGTATGATCTAGGTCAGAGTACACCCAGAAGGTGAATTCAGCCTTTCCAACAGCTTTCCAGTGAGATTCCTGGTCCCAGAGACATAGCTTCTAGAACAGACACTGTATCCCTTCTGTCATGTAAGGTGTATTGAGGAAAGACTCTATCATATTAATATTTAGATTTCTCTAGTATTTCATCATTGATTTTTGAATGGGCTCCAGTCAGGCATTGTTGTATTCTGTTGTCTCCAAAGCCTTGTTGAAGCCTGTCTCCCTAACTTTGGTTTTCCATTCTGGGACTTCTCTGCCTGATTAGTTTTCAATTTTTTCCCCTAGAATAAAGAAAGATCTCCTCCTTTACCCATTCCTTGTCATTTCCTCCATCGTTTATTGTTCATGGCTTCTAAACAGCAGGTTTGAAGGCTCTGCTTTTTCTGAATAAGGTAGTTTTCAGTCCCCTTTGTGCTGCTGAAGTAGTGGTGGTATCTGCCACCCTGACTGAGGAGGTAATCTTAAAAAATCCTCCCAGTCTGAGTTTTTATTAGACCACTCAGGACAGTAGGTACATCTTCTGTTCTGCCAGCATGCATGGCCTTTCGTGCTGTTTGTGACCTGAAGGCTATATTTAATTCTGGCTGAACATAGGCCATAGGCTTAAACTATGTCTTCTGTTCTCTTTTGACAGAATTTTTTAGCATTTTTCTTGCAGACCACTTTCTTCAAAAATTTGTAAACATATCTGGAGAAATAGTACTAACACTGCCAGTACAGGATATGTGTATAAAAATATGTCACTGCTATAGAAAAGTATGAACAGAGACAGTATTTAGGCAGTTGGAACTAAAGAAAAGTAAAGAAAACTCTGCTCCAGTATCGCTGTGTGTGATTTCCTCACTTGAGTTTTTTCCACAGTGGAGTGTTCTTTATTTGACCTTGAAATGTTTTCCTTCAGCACAGAAGATTTGGTTAGAATTCATTGTAGCATTTGTAACTGAATCAGTTTTCACAGTGGTGTTTGTAGTTGAATCATTAGTCAGTTTTGTTGTATTGTTCTCAAAGTGTTCATGTTTTATTTCTGCTTGAATGAACAAGGTGTTTTGCATGGATGTTTCCAAAAGCAATGATTAGCTGTACTGTTTTCATAACCTAACAAGTGTTTCTCTGAGTCTTGACAGGTGTAGCTGCTGCCAAGAATGAGAAGCCTTAAAACTAGTTTGGTGTTTCTCTTAGATTCCTGCAGAGTGACAGAAAGTATTATCAGGGTTGCACTCTTAGCTCCAAGTGGAGTGGAGTCAGGAGTTTATTTCTTCGATATTGGAGAAAGTCATTCCCAGCTGGCAGCTCTAGGAGAAGCACAGTTGAAGGAATTGTGGTATTAAGCTTTGTATATGCAAGCACTCTTTTTAGGAGAATTCTTTGGTTTGCAATGGTCTGAAGCATCCCATAAATTTCTTTCCTGAGCTGTTCCATTGGCTTCAGTAAGAGTTTGTGTAAAAACCAATTTGCATTCATAATATGGTATGATTAAGATCTTACAAGTGCTGTATTTTCCTAGTCTTTGGTGTGTGTGTTCTATCTTATTTGATACAGATAGGCATCTCATTTGGAGTTTTTCTCTCCAAGTTAAGTTGCAGTTTGTCTGGATTTAATGTCTTTTTTTATAAAATAGATTTATATATTTGTTTGTATATCTAACCTGTACTTATAATCTACATTTAACTTTTGGCTACAAAATAACATTTTTAAAAGATTATTCTGAGCATTTTTTACAGTTCACTTCTATGTGTACTCATAGTTGAAAACATTTGGACTTCAAAATAAGCAGGATGTGGAAAGGCTTTTTCCGTCTTGGCCAGCTGTAAGTTCTAGTGTACAAGTATCTGTGAAGTGACTCATGCCGTGTTGTTGTTCTTTTTAATGCAACTTATGTAAAGGGAAATTATATGTGAATTTATATAAAGGAAGGGATAAAATTAAAAACAGGGCATGCAGCAGATTGTATTTTTTAGTGGTACTAAGTTTCATCTTCCATGTGATGACATAAGGTAAATACTATGCACTTACACTTTCATGATGAACTTTATGCTGGTGATTTAATTTATAAATATTGAGTAGTAAGCATGTGACTTTCAGAGCACCAATGTTTGTGACAAACTTCTAGTCTTTACACTTCCAGTGTAATTCCAAGACATGTCTCTAATCACAGAAACTGAAAATCCCCTCAGGCTGCTGACTGATTCCAGTAGATTACAGGGAAGTTATGTCCCTCTTGTGTGGAACATACTGGAATTTTAGGCAGTGTTACCTGTGCTGCGATGACACAGCTACCACCTTACTCCTCATGAATGTACAGGTTTGGGCAGTAAGACTACTTGTGCCATTTATTGTGATGGTCTCACCTCTGCCCAAAACTCCGGGTACAATTGTTTTTTTTCCCTCTGTCTGTGAACAGCTCTGTGCTGCTGGGACCCTGGCACAAAGAGTGTGTCACTTCTGTACTTCTCTTTGTCACTGTTTAGGTAGCGTGGAGTTCTTTAATCATACTTGATATCCAGGGATCTAAGTAGAGCAGCCTTTCTAGAGCATGAGAGGTTAATTTCAGGTTTTGTGACACATCAGGTAGCCAGGTGGCCCAGCATGACTTGTGTGGTAGGAACATATCTGGTACTCTGCTTTCTCATAACTGGACAAGTGCAGGGAAGACAGAGCCACGATCTCCATGTATAGTGATTCTCCTTTTTCTGTTTTTGTATATTCTGTAATGCTCAGCTGGTTTCTGTGTAGCTTACTTGAGCAGACCATCAGGGAGCCCCCTGGGCTGCCTGGTGGGGCTGTCAGCCCTAGTTCAAGCATGCAGTGCTGGAGATGGGAGCCAGAGAGGGAAACTAAATCCTTCAGTGTATCTCAGTATGCTTATTAGATTAGCTCATATAGTAGGGAGTGGGAACTGGAAAGCATTCCTTGAGATGCTTTTAAATGCTCTAAATCCAAAAGATGAAAAACTAATCTAAATATGAATTCCTTTTAAGTACCATACCCAAGGGGACTTGTTTGGCATTGTGAATTTGTAGAAAGTTGCACAGCTATTCCTCTATAGCTAATCAATTTTTGTCTTGTCATGATCATGATTGGTGCCATTGTTGCAGTCCGATGGCTGTTGATAGCCTGCATAATAAGACTACAGAGAAATTTATGATGGGAACTGTTGTAAGTATCCAACTGAGCTGTGCTTTCTTTAAAGAGCAATTTGAGAGTTATTGAGGACCATGGATTTGAATCTGATGTTTTTAGAATTATTCTAGGTTTCTTTTAACTTAATTACATCAAAACTTTGCCTTGAGTTTTCTCCTCTTCGTTAGACAATTTTCATTAGATAACCTACAGGAGAGGTCTGTCACAAATGCAATCAGGACAGGAAGCTGATGAGCTACTGCTGAGACTTTTAATAAATATGCATGGGCAATATGCTATACTATGTCTGAGTGAGGGGTGAATTCCAATGTGGTGAAGACTCTGCTGAAAGATTTCTTGTAACTAGAATATTCATAACTGTGTCGTCTTTATATTCTAGTAACAGTGAAAAGCTTGACCTCATTGTAGCCTTCCTCTTGATAAGGAGTGTTTAGCAGGATCCTCTCATTTCTGCATGCTTGCCTGCCGTGAAGAAACTGGCAGCAACCTGAGTTATCTGTGAGCTCTTTGCTCTTGTCAGAGGTTCAAAAGTTAGGAATAGTCAACCAGTGGCAGACCTACATCTAAAGGCCTTGGCAATGTTTAGTTTCCCTAGGAAACCAGCTAAAAATGAAACAGAACAACTCCTGCCAAAAAAAGGGACTCTCAAAACTCCTGTATCCTTTATTTGTTAGGGCCTGAGAGAAAGTCTAAAACAGGCCTACAATTCTGAAACGTGCATACAATTTAAATGTAAAATAGAACAGTACAAGTTACAAAGTAGAATTTCCTGAACTACTGTGAATGTGTAATACATTTCAAATCACAGCTAAAAAGCACAATCTAGTGTAAACCAGCGCCAAATCCCATTCCTTACAAGAGATGTGTGTGAAAAGCACACAGCAATTGCCAGTGTGCTGAAGTAAAGAAATGCTCATTCATGCTGCAGACTGCCAGGGTATCCAGAGAGTTACAAAAGCCCACTCATGCTGAGCACCCTACTTTCTCAAGGAAAATGCTTAGTAAAACTATGCTGCCCAGCCTTGAGTTCTCTCTGCTGCCCTTCAAGTGACAAGTTTTGCCTTTCTGTCTGGGCTTCCCTTTATTGAAAGGAAGTGGATTTTAAATGAAAAGATCCTTTTGTGATCAAGGCACTTGCAGTTTCAGGGAAGCTGGCAGGTCACATTAAAGCTCATGTGAATACAAGGCTGCCTCATCTTGCTAGATTTGAACTCACATGACTTAACTTGAAGTAGAGAACACGTTTTTGGTTTAGATGAAGACACAGCTGCAATAAATGGCACAAGTTGTTGCCAGCCAAGGAATGAGGTAAACTGATATGAATGAGGTTCACAGTAATAAACTAAAATGGAAGTGTTTGTCTCTCTCCTTTGTTTAGTGACATGTGGAAGCACAAATCATGAAAGGCCACTGACTTCTCTAATACACAGTTAATATTAAAAGCAATGGAAAACTAAGGGCAATGCTTTGCCTCAATTACACTGTTAGCTGAAGAGCACTGGAGCAATTAGGCCAGTGACCCAGAGCAGTGTGACTTGGATCGGAATCTGGCCCCAAGCAACTAGTCTGGGGTCATACAGTCAGTGCCTTCATCTATGAAATCTGTTTTCCTTTGTTGTTAGTCCTGGAGACATAGGCAGTTCCACAGTCTTGGACACAGCTGTACATTTTATTCACCAGAAGAGACAAACCTCATGCCATTAAAAGCTTTGTATCCCTTTCCGCTCCAAATTCTGCCCCTTTAGGAGTCAACAGGGTAGGAGTCTGCTGAAAAATTTTATTCCCAGTTTTCAACAGAACAGCACTGAGATAGCATCCTTACAAAAATACACCACAAAATGGGCCTGAGTGCAGCCTGAAGTAAGGTCAGAATTTCACACTGGATAGATAACAAAAGAGATCTGGTAACACAGACTTCTGCTAAATGAATGAAATGCATGTGATAGGTTGATCTGGGAGAGATTCTGTAGTAGTTTCTGACATACTTGATTTCCAAGTCTGAAATTCTGTATAACTGAAGGTACATGTTATACTCAAATTCTAATTGTATCTGTAAGGACTGTAAAGTTAATTTTATTTTTAAATGGTATTTAAATTCAGCAAGATGGTGGTTTAGAGCCTTTTACATCCCTTGTTACCTTCTTTCCCTTTCAGCAACTGAGAAATGCACATTTTAATTAAAATTTGTTTTTCAAATGTATCTTGTGGCCAATACATGCTGAGAAGAGCCACTTACCACCCATGTACTGCAAGCTTGCTGTGCTGAACAAAATGAGAGTATTTAATTAGGAGTAAACACTGTGGTGGCTTAGTGTTTGTGGCCTGCAATAATGTCCTTGTTGATTTCAAGAAGACAGAATTGCCCTTGCCTAGCTCTGATGGCAGAGCCATGAAAACCAATGGTTTGCCAGTAGGAGATTTTTTTTTTTTTTGGCATATTGCAACTCTCATTTCACAGAAGGCCACAGAGAAGCTTGTTTAGCTTTATGTGACAAGGTAGAGTATGTTTAATAAAAGCAGTCTGAGAATGTTAGAGGGAACTGGGTGTAAATTGTTTTGCATACAGGAGTCACCCAGCAGACAGGATGAGGAGCAGGATGCCGATGGATGGTGGTGACATTTGCACTCAGTCTCACCTTATCTGGCCAATTTAGTTTGTTTGGTTTTGGTGTTCGTGGGTCATAAAAGGAGATCCCAGTACTTCTCAGCTCTCTACCCAGGGATTTAGTCAGTCCTTAGAGCATGGTAGGTTCAAAGGATCTCAGCAGATCTCCATGTCTTAGGTACAGGGGAGAGTAGATGTGATAGCATGGATGGCAGTTTAATCCTAGCCTAAGTGGTTTTTCAGTCTTACAGTTTTCCTGGTGCTTAGTGAAGAAAAATGTACCTACATGATTATTTACAACCTTTCAGTTGCATATTCCCATCTGAAAATAAAAGTCCTCCTTTTTCATATTTTCTCCATTTATTTTTAACACAGTGAGAACTAAATTTTGTGTGAAGCTGTGTGTGTTTAGCTTAGCACATTACTGTGTTAACACTCCTCAACTTACTTGTAATAAAATTGCAAAAAGAAAAGAGGAAAAAATCGATAATAAAGGCCCAACCTTGTGGGACACAAGTACTTTATAAAGGCATAGAGACCTCCAGTTTTCTTACAAATATTCTTCAAAAAATATCTAAAAGGAGTAAGGGGAACTCTAAAAAAGGTAATTATATCAACCAAGACTTGCATCTATTTCCATTTCAGTACTCAGTCTAGGGATTTGGCTGCTATCGACATTCTGAAAGTGTGGTTTAGTTTTGTATGACTAGGGTATAAATATTAAATACTTCCAAGATGTCAGGATATCAAATAACAATTAAATCTTAGTGAAAGAATAAGGTCAGCCTTGCCAATTTAGCCATTGATCTGATTTGCAGTTGGGGTTTGTTTTGTGCTTTGGGTGGGTGGAGTTTGTGTACATAGTTGCAATCATGTTTTCAGACGTTCTTGAGTAACTCCATTGATTTCAATGATTCCATTGATTTCAGTAAGACTTTTGCAAATAATTTAGGCATTTCTGAAGGTGTTACAAATCGTTACTTAAATTTTTGTTTCAGATAAGGATAGGTCAGAAATCAAAGAAGGAATTAATGCTGATTTAGACCATTTGGCTGATAACAACAGAGGACAATGTACAGTGATATATCTGAATTTTCTGTATGGTAATAGCAAGAGAGGAAACAATTATTCTGAGGAATTAGTTTAATGATGCAATTAAATGCACTATTTATTTAAAATTAAATTACAGTTATTAAATAATTTGTTTGTAATTGAAGCTAGCAAGTTATAAATTTATCCATATTCAAGCTTAAATGGTCGTGAGGTATTTGATCCTATGAGTGCTTTCAGAAAAAATATTGTGGGGATAAATTATGTATTTGACACAGAAATTCATAAAAATTTTTCTTGAAAAGTTTGTCCCTTTTAAAGTATCAGTCCAAAGGATATTTCTGAGTCAGTGACATGTAGATTTCTTTGCTAAGGAGTTCAGAAATTGGCTACAGTGTAAAACATACCATTTATCCCCATGTTTTTTCTTTTTTCTCTGGCAGAAATCTTTCAAATTGCTATTGCATCATGAGAATCAGTCGAATTGACAAATGTAATTTAGGAAATTATAAAGGGTAACTTCAGCTAGCTCTTAGCTTCTATGACCTCCCTCTCTAGTTTCTGAAAAGAATCTGATTCCTCCGGGGCAAAGTTAAATGTGAGAGCTGCCTGTAGGTACTCAGATTACCTCATCTTGGAAACTGCCTCTCTTCACTGGATGCAAATCAAGCCTGAGGAGGCTCACTGCCCAAGGGGGATGGATTTTGTCAGTATTTTTGTCTTTCTTAGCATAGTAAAAGTATTAGCTGTTTCCACAGTAGTCTGGAAAATTCATATATATATATAGAGATATATATATGTATGTATGTATATATAAATTCATATATATATTTTGTGTACATCATATGAAAATTGTACCTGAACATCATTGCAAGTCATAGGCATAAAGTCTTCTGGAGAATAGACTATGCTTTTGGATTAACAGATGCATATTTTGTACCAAAATTATTCCAGGTGTAATTCAAGATATCTATGGTCTTATCACAGGAGTGAATGTTGTTGGTTCTTTTCTTCTTAGTGTTTCTGCTGTCATATTGAAGAAATATTTGGGTTTTATTATTAGCTTAGAAGGAATACATATGGCCCAACAAATCCACTGTCGAGAATCTAGTATCCATGCCAAAATTTATATTCCACAGAAATGTTACAATGTGACTATCTAATTTCTGCTTACTAATTATAGTAACCTTCTCTGTAAAGATACACTTAAATTCCTATTGAACATAATGTTGTATTCAGTGCCTGCTGAGAGAATGAGCTGTAAAGCAAAGCCTTTCAGTTCTGATAGCATAACCATGTTCCAAAATCTGCCTGGGTACTTCTGTTTGCTGCTGCTAGCTGTCAGGTTTGCCACTCGTGCGTTGTGTATTCCCACTGGTGTTGGTGGAACACACATGTTTGAAGAAATAAAGCCCCTGAAGTTCCACCTGCTTTTGTTCAAGGGCAAATGAGTGTCCAGGCTGGCTGGGTGTTGGAGCAGGGGGCCCAGCTCACAGCCCCTGCCGTGGTTCCCGTGGGCACGCGCTGTCCCCGGCTGCTGTGCTGCACCTCCGGCCAGGACAAACGGGAGAGCTCCGGGCCCCTGGTGACAGCAGGCACTGAGAAACCAGGCTTGGAGACAGCAGGACCTGCTCCATGGGAACTGGGAGCCTGCACATCTCTTGCTGGCAGTGGCAGGAGTGAGAGATTGAGCTGCTGCTGGTGTGAATCACGGCACCACTTGTAGAGTACATTCATCCTCCGTGTGAGAAGGAGGAACAATTGAGTCCTTTGTAAGGGGCTGAGACAAATTTTTCAGCACAGAAATCCAGAGATTGCTCAGTGCTTTGTTTATGTGGGTACTCTTTGGGGGGCATTCTCAGCTGAAGAAGATGCCTGTACTGAAGGCACATTTGTACTCACAGAGTCCAGTTGTGTTCTCTTCAATTTGTGTGTGGAATATTCCTGCTGAAGTCAATGTCCTAGATCAGCAGGAAACAGATAAATTAAACTGTTAAAACCAAGTAATAAGAATTTGAATGTATATGCACGTTTCAAAACCACTCAGTAAATATAGATATGCATGTTATAGTTAAGTAATGCTTTATTTTTGAAACTATTTTTAAAAACGTTTGGACACAGTGTACATTTCATACCAGAAAATGCACAGCAGTAGTATCAGACAACGGGGAGGAAATGAGGAGAAGGTTTAGAGGAGTTTATCCCTCTAACAGGATTTCTAGGGTCAGGCAATCTCTCTTTATCTAATTTAGGAATTAGTTTTACAAGGATACTTACTTAGAAAATATTCCTAAATATGCTTATATAAGTATAAAAATCTCTATTGGGAAGTAGTTTACCAGGATTCTGGGGGAGAGGAGAGAGAGATACTAAAGAGTCTGAGACTCTTCACTCATTTTTTTGTACATGAAAAGAGGCATGAACAAAACATAAACATTACTTCTGTGGTTATGGATAAAAAATTGAGCTTTGAAATAGAGTAGCTATCTTAGAGAAGTGCACTTACATAGCCTAACAAATAACAGCCTTGATTTAATATTTTTTTGAATGTTGTTGTGCTTGTATTTCCTCTGTGTGATTTCACTGTCTCTCTTGAACACGGTGTTGCTGTGATCATTGAAATGTTGGTATGCAGGTTAATTATTTGTGTGGTGGGGACATATTGTCCTGGCTCTGTAAAACAATTCTATATAGCCAGCCATTGGACAGGGAGCCGTTCATTCCAGAGCACCGGAGGAAAATATGAAACTGTATTTTTGCTTAGTTAGATTTAAAGTAGCAGCTAATATGTAATTTCCTGTCATTTTTGATGGTTATACAGAATGAAGTTTTCTCCCTTCTATTGAATTTTTGAGGAAATTAAATACCTTCTCAGTAAATTGGAGAATTCAGTTTCAATTACAGCACTTAAATATTGTCAGTTTATATCAGATTTCTGTAGTTACAATATTTTACCTTTATAGATCTGATATATAACCTATCCATTGAATTATCGAGACAAAAAAAGTTAGAAACTCTTGTATTTGAGAAGGTGTAAGGGTTTTTATGTTCATGTTATGAGACTTCTTGTTTGTAAATGAGTTTTTCTCAGTTGTTAGCATCCACGTCTAATAAGAGGATTTCTTATGTCATGGTACCTGTGTGCTCTTAGACATTGATCTCTTCTCATCAAACATTTCTTCTTCAAAATACCTTACCCAATATCTCTCATCGTATTGAAAATGTTAACTTAAGAAAACCACATTCTGATTTCCCCAGTGCATGCATTTTAAAGTCTGAATAAGGTGAGATTTTTTTAAAAAATGTGATTCATATTATAAAATTCTGTTTGGCCTTTAGTGTGTTTATTACATGTGCTGTTGGTATATATCTATATCTATCTATATAGCTATATCTATATATATATATATATATATAGATATCTTTCAGGGTCTCAGAAATTGCATCTCATCCTCATCTACACATAGTTTGATTTTCAGCTATCTTCCCAGGATGTATTAAGCATCTAGCATTAGCTTTTAATTTTGTGCTGTGTGAGTGCAGGTTTGCTTATTTCTGGCTCATGAATCTGCGTCACGTTTCCCCCATCACATTCCTAGGTTTTCATGGAGCTGACACCTCCCAGAAGTAACTGCAGGAGTTAATGTCTTGTGTGTATTCCCAGATACAATACACCCAGCACTTGGTGCACCCTCTTCTGCATGACAGCAGCCCCAATGAGTAAAATTATATCAGTGTAGGGGAATAGTGTGGTGGCACACAGAATATTGTGGTCACCACAGTTCCACTGACTTTCCTCCCAGTCACCAGGGCTTCCCTGTGCTTTTGTCTTTTCTAATTCATTCAGTGGCTTCTGGATGTCTCACCCAACATAAAAAAATTGCAGCAACCTAGATGCTGTTTTGAGGTGCTTGAATGCACACAGACATAGTTTGGGTGAGCAGAATAATCACCACTGAATCTGGGCTTTCTTTTTTGTAGCAAACTTTCAGTCCTGGGAAAAAAATTTAGAGGTGGAGGTTCTTCAGGAGCTTGGCGTGTTTGGTGAGCTTAGATTTCTTTGTTGTCTTTATACTTCCCCTAAAATATGTTTTCTGTCTGAGCACTACCCTACCACTAACCCCAGCACCATGGGTTTCCAGATCACAAAGACTTGGGAGCAGCAATGTTGGGGCCCTGCCAGGATGGCCTTGGTGTGCCTTTTCCAGCCTCAGTTTTCTTGAAGCTGTAGACTCTGACTCTTTCAACCCTACCCTTACCCTAACCCTAAAATTTACCTGGAGATTTTCTGCTTGATATTTACTTAAAGCAATTTATTCGCTTCAGAAGCAAAGAAATTAAAAGGGATGGGAGTGCAGATATCTGGAGATATGTGCCAGATATTAATACCAAGAAGCACACAGAAAATGATAGCTATTTCCAGAAGCACTTTTGCTCTTTGCCACTGGTGTCCTCCAAAATGTTTCTTTCTCTCTGTTACTTTTTGTCAATGGTCGTTACTGCTTTGCACGTGTCCTGAGGCTTAAACCACCTTGGCTGTTTGTAGCATGGCTCAGGCCCTGGGTGTGGAATACAGAACCTCATTTCTAGGCAGATAATTTGCACATTAAGGTATTGGCTTGGATTTGCTGGCTGCATGTCTGTTAGAATGTTACACAGTGTTCATGTGCTGGGGTCTCAGTCTGTCCAGCTCCCCAGCTCTGAGAATCTCAGCAGCCACACTCCATCTTCCACTTAAGCACAGAGCCTTGCTCTTGGAAGAGCTGATCATAGGAAGCCTTTTCAGTGTACCTGGCAGAGCTTTCAGTCATCTTTCAAATACAAATTGCTTGCAAAAGAAAGCAGTGCCATTTTCTCCCTGCTGGCTTTCTGAAATGTCATGTAGGGAAAAGCACTTACCACGTCTTTCATACGAAGAGAAAGCTGTCAGTAATGACTGGTATTGAGTCTGTTGCAGCCAGTGCAGCTGTTGAAAATGCCAATATGTATGGCACAAATAGGGGGGCATTTTGAGCAAGACCATGAACTAACTGATTTCAGTATTAATTGAAAAAGAAGAAAAAAAAGGCAATATAATATTTGAAGAACAGACAACCTTTTGGCTGTAAATGCGTAAAATAAAACAAAAATAGAAAAATAGTTTTATTAGTTCTTGAAGTCATCAGTTAAAATGCATTATTCACAATGCTAGCTGGAGAGCTATGAATTTTGCAGATTCTCTGATTGAATTTCACATATCTATGAGCAGATTTTCAAATAATCAGGCCAACAGTAATATTCCTGAATTGAAGTGCTGGAGTAATTCTTTGGCAGAGTATGTTGAGAGGCTGAAATGTTCCCAATGTTTTCCAAGTAAAGTTTTTACTTTTATTACTGCCCAAACACCTCTGAGTTCAGTTTTTTATAAATTTTTATCAGTTTATGATGTAAGTATAAATACTAAATACTATATATACTTCTATAATTAGATGTGACTGTGAATAATTCTGACAATTCATTGCCTCATATCCCTGCATGAGTTTCCCATCTTCATCATCTGGCCAGAATTTGGGAGCTTTCCTCCCTTTCCTGTAGAGACATTAGCTTTTTGTTTTCTCCTTGGTTCTATCTGTCCTTATCTATGTTCAATTTTCATTTTTTTCTGTTCTGTTTCTTTACTTTTTCTCTTACATTGTATAGATTTTTTCATTTTCTACCCAGTACCTTTTCTCAGCTTACTGAGGTTTTTTTTATTTGTTCACTTTTGACTTGGGTCTTATGTAAGTGCAAGAACACCTAACAATTCTGAGTTCTAATGTTCACAGAATGCTGAACTATAAAGATGCCTTGGGAGCTAAGGAGATACCTAAATTTAGAACCAGTGATTCTTTTTGAGGTCAATGGTCATTTGGTCATCTCCCATATGTACTTAGAAAAGAACTTCCCAAGAAAACTGCAGGGTCTCAGCTGGGAAAACAGAAAGAATAAAGAACAGAAAATGAAGTTTGCTTGTTTGTCCCTCTGGCTGTGGCTCATCCAAGTGCTAATTGTTTAATTTCAAAGGAGTTGCTGTTGTAAATATGTGTATACATATGTGCATATGCATCCACCATCTATAAACCTCGCAGAGATTGGCTGTGCTTCATGCTTGGAAAGTGGTTTAAGGATGAATATGATTTCTGCTTGTGTTTGTGTTGCTGACAGATATGGATGGGACCACGATGTTAACTGTGGGCATTGCTGGCTTCTTTACTGAACCTTGGAGCACTTGATAGCTTCACATGGTGTGTCCTGTCAGCCTGCAAACACACACAGTGATGATGCCAGCCACTCTGTGCACCGTGTTATTAGTGCTTATTCACCTGAGGAATTTCATCCCTTTCCAATGCTTTCCATCTCTGACATCCAGACTTGCATAAACTGTACCCCACTGGCTCCTGAGGAGCCCCTCTGAGTGTGAAAGACTGCTCAGGGATGTGCTTGTACTGGAGCACACAAAACACTGATCAAATGGGTCCTTCACTGAACGAATCGTGCTTATTTTCTGTGCAGGGAATAAATCACAAGATAGTGGGATTGCAGAGATGGAGGAGCTTCCAGTCCCACACAACATCAAAATAAGTAACATCACGTGTGATTCCTTCAAGATTTCTTGGGACATGGATGCTAAATCCAAGGATCGCATTACTCATTACTTCATCGATCTCAACAAGAAGGAAAACAAGAATTCCAACAAATTCAAACACAAGGTAATTTTCATTTAAAAATCAAGGCACAAACGCTTGATTTTAAACAGATCAGTCTCTGTGTTATATTAACCTTTCAAAGCCAGGCCATGGGAAACAGGAATTGGATATCCAGCAAAGGTGGGTTTTGATCAATCTGATGGAATTTTGATTTACTCAAAGTACCTTCTCTGTCTCTAGCCTATGTGCATGTACACACAAATACATTTATTCCACAGAGAACTGCGCATTACCTTTTCTGTTTCATTTGAAAGCACTTTTGGAACCTCTACAATGTAGTGCAAGACTGCCATTTTTATTCCTGACTAGTTCTTTATCATTATTTACAAAATGTGTGTATTCTCTGCCTGTCCTTGTTCAGTGACAGACTCCTGAGAGCAGCACAAATCATTTCAGCAGAAGAGCCACAAATTCTAATGCACTTCAGGAAGGCTTCCAGCAATTTTAGTTTGCAGCATTCAGCACTGTGACCTGAATATTCATCTGGCTTCTTTCCTCAAGCCTCTGGTGCAGGAACATATTGAAGGCATTGCAGGATCTGTGCTTACCAAATCCAGCAAAATTTGCTTTGACCTCAAAGTAGTTGAAATACTGAGATGTCTAGAGAAACGTGGAATGAGATAGAACATTCTTCAAATTTAAAAATAATGTTGGCATTATTTAAAAGATAAGGTTTGCCAAGGCATAAATAACCTTCCCAAGAAATGTAAGGGCTGTAATTATCTCAGCACCTAGATAACTGGTTTTTTCTAAGCCAGTGGGATAAACAGAAGGTATTCCCACCAATTTCTCTGAGGCTTTTTATTGTGAGAGTACTTTTCATGAGATTTCTGTTAATGGCAGGTGTATAATTTTCTTATTTGACCTTTTTTTGTTGTTGCTGTTTTTTTTTTCTGGTTGGAAGTAACATGTGCATTAAGAGTAATGAAAAATCACTTACTATTGCTTGAAATTAAGAATTTTACATGTTTGGCCAGGGTGTTGCAGTTGCTAGGAACCAGTGTGAAGCACTACTAAATCTAATGTTATAATAGGCACGTATTATGCCCCGTTTTTAATTGTAATAGCCAATAAAGCAGGGTACTTTTGCTTTTTTCTTATTCTTACTAATTTTGGACTCACAGCCTTTGAATTGAAATTCCCATTTTACACTGCAGGAATAAATATACTCTCTAAAGTGGGATGGATTCTTTCTAGTTTCATTCTAGAATGTTTTTTCATTCATGTGCAAACTGATGCATACTTGGAACATTTATTTTTGTGAAAAGTAGAGCCGTGCTAGTAGAGCAAACACCACATAGCTTCAGAATCTTTATCACAGGGGTGAGACTAGACTTAAAATGGAGAGGAGGGGGAAAGGATATTAGTAATATAATAAAGAAAAGCTATTAGATATATTTTGTGTTTCTCAGCAATTCCCTAGCTTTTTATTGTGCAGTAGTGTTTAGTCTAAGGACAAAGGTAATTAGTTTTGTAAGAACAGGAGACTAAAATCTATCAATTAAAGCAATGAATAATTTGGATGTTTTGTCGGAATTAACTAAAAATTGCTTGCTACTAATTTTGTTAGTGACTTGGTTAAGATTTTTTTGTGTAATTTTTTGATGGTTTTGTTCCCAAGCTTGCATGAGAGAGATTCAGAGAGTGTGGACAGTAGTAAAGCACAGACTGAATACTCCAGCTCTGTGCCAGAGCACTTGGGTGTTAGCTTTTATGCACCTTTAGTACTAAGCCGTTTTTAGCCCACCTTCTAGAACGAACTTTGGGTGATGATTGAAGTGCTCAGATTCCCAATGTGTAACCCAGGTATGGTTCAAGACAAGCATCCTTCCTCCCTCTAAGGTCGGCCATAGGAGTTCGCAGCTGAAGCTCAGCAGCAGGAGCTGATAGCCCAGCAGCTGCAGCACTGAATCCTCACAGCAGGGAGCTGACTTCGGTCCCCACCCATTCGCTGATTTCCTGACAAAGCTTTTGCATAAAGGGAGGGATAGCACTGCCCTTTCTGCTAGAAGAGCTTTTTTAGAGACAAAACAGTGAGCCCTACTGCCTGCATATAAAAAAGAGCATTGGGATTTACTCCTAGGAGTCATCCAGCGTCCTGAAGACGCCTGTGCAAGGAGATTTCATCCTTATCTAGCTTACAGGTAGGGTAAAGCACAAGTGCCCATGTCTCTCACAGGTGATAATACAAAGGACCAGCTCATTTTCTAATTTACACAGAATTAAGTATCAGTTTGCTCAGATGGCTGTAAGTTACTTGGGATATAGACTTAACTTGATAGATCCATGCTGTACCTCAGGAAAGGGACCTCTTTGTTTTCTTGTGTACCTGGGAAACCCTCCATGAATGATTCATCCTTCCAATACTGTTTCTCTTGGTAAATATATATATATTTATATATATATATATGTATTTTATATATATAAAGTATATTCAGCATACTTAGGGTGCATAAAGTTTTATTATTTTTGACTATTGTCATCATTTCTGTGAAGGAGAAGGTTTGTATTGGTAGTGGTGTGCAAGGACTAGAATTGTAACAAGATTTTGTCTTCTTTTCAATTCATTTTGCATACCTCCTCTCTTTTTAAAATACAGAAATATAATTACTCCCATGTAATATGAAAAATACTCAAATATTTAGCAAAACTGGGACTAGAATCTAGGTGTGCTGAGTTCCCACAATATGTTACATGGGATGACCTGGCAAAGGGAAGGGTAGGTAACATGAAATGGGAAAAACTTGAAGACTGAAAGCTGCCTTTTTTCCCAAAAAGGAGCGTAGAGTGACTCATGCACCTTGCTGCTTAGTTATTCAAAGCTTCCAGGTTGTTCTTAGAAATTATTGCCATCTAGGTACCTTTAGAGCTGTCTAGTGGGTGCTGGTAGTAGAGCAGCCATCTGCCACTCTAGAATCCTGGCTCTCCTTGAGCTGGCACAGTATCTGCTTTGCACTTCTTTGGTGGCTCAGCCAGGAATGAGAGCTGGGCAGAAGAGAGATGAAAGGGAGAAGTGGAGAATCCCTAGAGGAACACCAATGTGAACATTTCTTCTGTATTGTGGCCTTTAAACAAAAAAAGTGGTGTTTGCTTAGAAAAAAGCCAGCAGGTTAGAGTTGTGAGAAGCATCTCATCTTCCCCAACTCTCCAGCTGTGCAAGACATAAACCCCTCAGTTTAATATGGTGGTCTGCCCCTTTCTCTTTACCCCTTTTTTTTTGCAGTCTCCCCCTTTTTGGTATGATTAAAAGAAGTTGCTGATGCACAGCTGGAAGGTAAAGCTTTGACACCTGGGGCAACAAGGCTTTTAATGTTACATGAAACCTGACAAAAATAATGGGGAAAAAGCCACCACTGGGGTGTGAGCACAGAGATCTGACCCAGGTGGAAGCTGGTTTTGCCATAAGCCAAGAAGAGGTGACAGGAAGACCAATGATGTTAACTGGCACCTGCTGACTGCATTAGCAGTAACAGACTCAGTCCAGTGGGATGCCTTTCAGGGTGGTAGCTTTAAATGTCATTTGGTGCTTTTTTTTTTTTCTTTGTAATTTTTCTCTACATATTATGACTTGTAGCATGCACAGCTCTCTCCTTTTCAGATAAAGTTTTTACTCAACTATTATTTGATTTAAATGAGAATTGGCAAAAGAGAAATCCTGATAATAAAATTTTACCATGGATTATCACTCAATTACATCAATTCTTGTAATATCCCAAGCTACTAATTTTACAGTTTCTTAATACAGAAACTGAAGATAATTTTTTTGTTGATAGGAAAACAAAAGGAGAAAGATCTTTTTCCATAATAGAAGACAAGGGAAAAAAAATTCCTTCAGCTCTTGCTTAGGGATCATGACCACGAAATGTCTCCCTTCTATTCCTTTTTTCTAAAAGGACTACTATGCTAGTATTTATGGGTAGATGATTGTGGACTAGTATTTATAGGTGGACAGTTAAGGATGTCATTTAAAGTGCCCACCTTCTACATGGCAGCCATCTTGCTATTCTGTTATTACTGGTGAATATTCAATAATAAATATCTCTCATTCTATCACAGCTCCTCAGGTACACTACAGAGAATCATTCAACTCCATTGTGAGTCCTTTCCCCCACAGTTCTAGCATTAACTGTCCTATTCTTCAATTTTTTCTGTCCCGTGGTGGTTTGTACCAAAGTCTTTGGTACTGTAGAAATCAAGTATTTCAGATACTCAGATACAACAAGCAACTTTTTGTCTTGGTTGCACCCTGGGGCTGTGATATACTGTAAGAATGAAACAGACGATCTGAAGGGGCAGTGGAGGGGAAAGCAAGAGGTTCAGTGATAGGCTTGAGCTGTTTGGCTTCTTTTGGCCATTGCTGTACAGAAGGGTATTTTGAAAGATGTGAACCAGCCGTAGTTACTCTGCAATGTGTTTAATTTTTTCTGTTGAAATTTAGTTTGGAAGGTAGCAGCAGCAGTGTAGCTGGACTGATTGACAGCTGAAGGAATTTTGTTTGATTGCGTTGGCAGAAAGAAAACAGTGAGAGCACAAACATCTCTTAAATTAAGATACCTTTGTTCTCAGTAGCATGTCTTTCTTTCTTTGCATACGAAAGCACAAGTGGAAAGCAGTGAAGGAAAGGGTGGCAGATTGGTTTGGTTTCACCGCTGACCTGTGTGTCCTTGTGTGCTTTTGTTTGTGTCAGGACGTACCCACCAAGCTGGTGGCCAAGGCAGTTCCTCTGCCCATGACGGTGCGCGGGCACTGGTTCCTGAGCCCCAGGACAGAGTACACGGTAGCGGTGCAGACGGCTTCCAAGCAGGTCGATGGCGACTACGTCGTGTCGGAGTGGAGTGAAATCATCGAGTTCTGCACTGCAGGTAAGGCTCCTGAGGGATCTTGTTCCACAGGCTGGAGGCAATTAATGCTGGCTCTGCTGCCAGACTGGGCTGGTCACCTGCCAGTGCCAGCTGTGCTGGTAGCCTTAAATAGTCACCCCTGGAAACTGGAATTCGCACTTTAGGCTTTGTATGTGCTGAGGTTTGGCACGTTAAGCAGAGGCAGCTGGACTGCCCTTTTCTTGTGCAATAGCTTAGCTGTCCTAAAGTGCTGTGCCTGGCACCACTGCTTGTCCCAGGCTAGGAAAGGGCCGCTTGTGTGCCTGTTGCTGGCTACCAGAACCTGTGGGGAAAGGTAGAAGGGCAGCTCTCTGACAGCTTAAGACATTCTGCTGCTCTGCCTTCTCTGCATGCTGCAAAGCCTCAGCACCATTAACACCCCGTCTCAAGGGTCACTTTGACCTGTCTGATTTATAAGCCTTCTTTTGGATGTTCATGACCTGCTGTCACTGTGCATACCTGTGTGAAAGCTGAGGACTGAGGCAAGCTCAGTGTGAATCCTATGTTGGTTGGGAAGCCATTTAAACTGGGTCCTAAGCAAGTTTTGTTAGTGCTGTCATTGGTTAGTGGGTCACGAGCAGGTACAGTGTAGCAGTTTGTCAACTGATATGAGCCAGAGAGGGCAGTCCTGAGCTCCTGTGCAGTCCTGAGCTGCACTGCAGTCCCAAATACAGGGAAACCAGCTCTAACATAGGAAAGCAGAGTCTTTGTGAGGAAGGAGTGGGGAGAATCACAAATGCCTGCTCCTGCCATTTGATTTGCTTGTTGCCACTGGTGAAAACTGGGGCGTGATGTGGTGTATATGACCAAGATTCTGTTCCTAGTTTTCAGTCTGCATATGTCTGCAGCTTTTGGAGAGTGTTATGGTTTTTCCTTCCCCCTGTACTAGCAGTTTGTCTTTCCTTTCCAGATTATTCAAAAGTTCACCTAACACAGCTATTGGAAAAAGCTGAAGTGATTGCAGGCCGTATGCTTAAACTGTCTGTTTTTTATCGGAATCAGCACAAAGAATACTTTGATTATATCAGGTAAGAAACTAAACATATTCAAAGTCCTTTAGCAAATTAAAGGAGTAATGAAAATAAGTAAATAGAGACAGCTGTGCTGAAACTAGAGCAGAATGTCTTTATGCTTTATAGCCCATTCAGAGGAAGGCAAAGAATAAAACACAACTCGTTTCTTTCACTTTGCTTAACTCAGCACCTCCATTAGGCAATAAAAGTCTGTTTTGAGGCAGAAACTGAGGTACTCATAGGGACTCCAGCCTCATTAAAGTGCCTGTAATCATAATGGAGAGTTTAGTAGCCAAATACTTCCATTGTACTGAGAAATTAAGAGTGAGGTGACTGACAGTAGGAATGTACAACAGTGTGCACAGGTGTTTGCCTGCATGTAAGAGTTCTATCTCAAATATTTGCTCTCCCATGTACAACGATCCCATTTCCATGCCCAAATGCAGTTATACAGACTCTGCAATCGGAATGTTAATTTATAGACCATGTGGGGAGGGAGAGGGCATTATGTTCAGACAGTGTTAAACCACCATGCTTCAGTTGGAATGGAAAAACAGGATAGCTGGAGGTAGGTTCCCTGTTCTGTTGGAGATCCCCGTGCCCTCCACACACGGTCGGAAGCGTCAGTGTAAGAGAAAAGCAGAATATTTGATAGAAGGAGTCAAAGGTTGTGCTGCATGAGCAGGAACAGCCACACGGGGTAACCTTCTCCTGTTAGAAGAACATGGATGAGAGGTAAGCAGTGTGGTGGAAGGCTGCACCACTAACTGTGCTTCTCTAATATTCATCGAGAGATGGGGCTCCTGCTGGGCCACGTATTTCAGTTTTATGGAAGTGTTCCACTAGAATGGAAAGTTTTTAAAGCACCTCAAGGCAATCCAGCTTCAAAGATCAGACTCCACCATATCTGGAATCATTCCCACTTTGTAGTCATGGGTATCTAATTTATTCCGAGGGTGTATTGGATATTGCAGAACATGGGTTTGCTCTTCCCCTTCTGAGTTTTAGGATTATTTTATTGCACATAGGGACACAGCTGCAAAACTCAGTGGGGGTAGAGAGTAAATTGCAGTTGTTGAGGCTCTTCGAGGCCCTCATAACCACTGCTGCCATCCTGGGCTGGATACTACAGAAGCGAAATGCCTGTGCTGTTCTGATCCTCACATTACTCTGTTTTCAGCTATGTAATCATAGTGCATCTGCCTTTGTGTTCATTAGTGTTGAAAATTGCCACTGAGGTGCATTTACAGCTGTGGGTTTGGCCTTGTTCTGCCAAATGCGACTAATTGATTGCACTCTATCTGTTCTTCTTCTTCCTGATAAGTTCTTTCTTGGTTTGACACCAATAGAGATGAGTTTGTTTTCCCTCTGTTAGTGAGCTGCAGACAAAAAGCTGTTTTACCAGGCCAATTGGAAGCTACAATACCAGGACTGGCTGATGGCCACCTCTTTTGATCAGAAAGAGACTAATGCAGTCACAAGGGCTAATCTTTCCCCAGTACACCCATCTGTATGTTATGTTAAAAACCCTAACCACGTGCTTCCTATTAGGGAAAATTCCTTGTCGTCCCATGCCTGCCAATGGCCTCTGGTGTCATTACACAGCCTGGAAAAGCTCTGGTAGCATTGGCATACAGGCAACTGTTCCTGGTGCTGAAGCAGCAGCCCCTGAATGGAGGGGCTGAGGTGAGCTCAGAAGGGATGTTTGTGTCAGTGCGGCTTACTTGGATTGGGAGTGCACGAAGCAGCTCAGATCCCCTGAAAGGGTGACCTATAATTAGCCTAATTGGCCACTGGATGTCAGTGTCTTGCCACAGAAATGGAACCTACTTTCTCAGAATGAAGCCTGACTCTTCAGGTTGCAGAGGTTTCAGGTGGTTATTTAAGCTTATTTAACCTTTTTTTTTTTAAATCTTTTTTTTTTTTCTCCCTAGTAATCTCTTCAGTCATAAAATACTAATTATACCCCCCCATTCCAATCAATGTCTTACGAAATAGGGTGAGACAACAAATAGGTAGCATTTGAATGGCTCAGAAATATTCTGAAATGTATCTTAAAGTAAAATAAAGATGTGCTGCTGAGGAGATTACAAATAATGAAAAAACTAATCACCGCTGGAGATACTACTGAGTTGATTTAGAGCTGTTTTGTAATGTATATAATGAGTTTGTTTGCTTTGACTGCTACCTCCCACTTTAACCAAGCAAAACCTTCTCCCACACAGCACCATTTTACATGGACCTGTTGCAAGTTAAAAGCAGAGAGAGGGGGAATGGTCTTTCTTGGCTTGTTTCCCCTTTCCTAAAAGAAGGAAAGAAGGAAAAAAGAAAAATAAAGTAAAAGCAAATCAAGAGGGGAATATAAGAATCATAAGCATCTCCAGCCCCACAGTCTCATGCATTTTTAGTCTGTCATGTCAGTGAGTATAACGACTTTGTTCTAAGGGTGCCTAGCAAATATGGTGTTTTTCAGGACTTACAAAAGGGGATGATTCCCTTTCAGGTATTACATGGTTGCAGGTGCAGAGGGAGCCAAAGCTGCCAGTGGAGCACTTCCAGAGTTATGTGGGACACAAATACTGGGGAATGCCCTGCTATACATAAAATCTCAGGTGCTAAGGAGGGTTAGAGGGGGTGTTTTGAAGTGTTCTCCTAAATTTAGCAGTCTAATGCTGCTGAGTGCAATTTGGCATTTTAGAAATCCACTTGTTCATTGTACATCTCTTTTCACTGGAATAAAACTGAGCTAAGTTTAAAAAGTTAGTCTTTTTTTCCCCTTGGGACTAGTGACTGCAGAAGCTGGATACCAGCCCAAGTGGAAACTAACCAAATGGCCTAATTCTCTATGCCTAGCTCTGCACTGATTGAAGTCAGCAGTAGACCAATTAGACTTGAAATGATCATTTGGGGACAAAAAAATACTGGCATACAGTACATTCTTTCCTATAACCTCTCTAAAAAGCATCCTTCAGAAATAGCTTTTGCTGGCAGTTTTCCACATGAACTGTATCCTGCCTATGCTAAAAAATATATATTAACAAACAGTATATTCAGCATATGGAGACTGACTTGCCATATTCAACATGTGTTTATTGTTAGAAATGTAGTGTAAGTCTGAACACATCAGCTAATTAAAGATATTTGTGGTTTGGGGGCTTTTTTTTGTGGGGGTTTTTTGCCTGCATATGATACCCAGACAGCTGACAGAAAAGGCAGGCTGGAAAAGCAGATTTTCCCCTTGAACAGGAATTATTCTAGCTTTTCCCAGGTCTGATGGCACTTGATTTTCTTGGTCATAAGACTATGGCATTAACCCTGGCTTTCAGTTTAATGGTTTTCCTTTGTGTCCCTTCAGTCCTGTTTCCAAACAACATGATGTCCTAATCTTCCACTTTTTCTCTGCCCTGTGTTCCAAAATAAACAATGCCAGTCCTTCATTTGTAGAGAGCATCATGGGAATGCTATGCAGCCCTCTGTTAAGGATAACAGTGGCAGCCATGGCTCTCCAATCAGTGGGAAGCTGGAAGGCATCTTCTTTAGCTGCAACACTGAGTTTAACACTGGGAAGCCACCCCAAGATTCACCCTATGGAAGATACAGGTATGAGATTGCAGCTGAAAAACTCTTCAACCCAAATACTAACTTGTACTTTGGAGACTTCTACTGCATGTACACAGCCTACCACTACGTCATCCTCGTGATCGCCCCCGTGGGGTCACCAGGAGATGAGTTCTGTAAGCAGCGCCTTCCCCAGCTAAATATAAAAGATAACAAATTTCTGACCTGCGATGAAGAAGACGGGGTCATGGTTTACCATCATGCCCAGGATGTTATTTTGGAAGTAATTTACACTGATCCTGTGGATCTCTCCCTTGGCACAGTTGCGGAAATTACCGGTCACCAACTAATGAGCTTGTCTACTGCAAATGCAAAGAAAGATCCCAGCTGCAAGACCTGCAATATCAGTGTTGGACGTTAAAAGTTCCCTCATTCCTTAGGAGCCTTCAAATCTCTGTTGCCCATTGCCATAGTCAGACAGTTCTGTCGGAAGCATGCACATGCCGCTGTCACCAAAAGCAACCACCAGTCTTCAAAACCTCCAATAGCCGCCTTAGGATTTCTTCTCTCCCCCTTTCCCTTCTGTTTCCCCGATGCTTTAAATGATTAGAAGTCCTGGATTTCTTTCTGGCAACCATTTATACCTAGATGCTGCAAAAATTGTTTTCTGTTTCTTGCCAAACATAACAAAATCCTATATAAACTGCTTTAGCAAAATAAAAATAACGGCTTATAAATGGTGTTTAAATATGCATTCATTTTAACTACTGAACAAGTACTGGGATAACTGAACAGCATGAAAGGTTGTAATTGCAGCATGATTTGAATTTCAGAGCCTAGAAATGTCAGCACTTCCAACGTGTTGTTTGACAGTGTTATTTATGTTATTTATATTAGCTAACTGAAAACAGAAACTGTGTCTCGACATAATAAATATAATAGAAAAATATTTTATTTGTACTGTTGTATAAAATATTATACAATCATATAGAATATATAGATTACATTTTAATATCAATTGTATACATGTCATTAAATCATTTTCCCTTATC
Organism: Irena cyanogastra; assembly: GCA_013397155.1. Lineage (NCBI taxonomy): Eukaryota > Metazoa > Chordata > Aves > Passeriformes > Irenidae > Irena > Irena cyanogastra. The sequence goes on from VWZV01006847.1 coordinate 2,092,018, forward strand.
AAAGATGTAGTTTGTAAACTTCAAATAGCTCTGTATCTGTTCCTGTTGCTCTAGATGACTTTAATTAAAACAGATTTATGAAGACCATTTCTGATTCATAAAAGTTAAGTTATAAATTATTAAATCGGTACACTGAAACAACAAACGGCTGCAAAATAAAAAATTCCGTTTTTTAGTGTTCATATTTTTTTTCCTCCATACTACTTGAAGATGTGTACATCTTCCAAATCATGCCATTACATACTAGATAAATACAAACATGGTTGGTACATAATAGGCTTTATAAAATCAAAATCTTCTTACCAAGATAGAAAACAGGTTGCTTATACTATGTGGTCAATACAAAATGACAGGTAAAGCAAAACACTAAATGTGATTCAACTGGTTCCTGTCCCTTTTTTTTTTCCCTTTAAGTAACTCTTCCCTCCTTTCTATCTGGGGTAGGAATTTCCCAGAATCGCTGCTTTTCATTTCTAGTATAAAACCTCCTGATAATCTTTCTATTACTAGTCCACTTTTCACACCAATGGCCTACCACAAACAGTGACAATTCTCCTTAATATTACAAAGTGTGGTGCTCTGAAAGTTAAGAAAGATGCGTAATTCCAATGGAAAAATAACTTTTTATAACCTTATTTTCAGTAAACAAGTAGTCTAGCAGTCCTCATCAGATAACTGTGACACTCACTTATATACCATGTACTTTATCTATCCAAAATATCTTAACATAATGCAGTAATCTAGTCCTGTTTTATATATATATGTGGCAATTTTTAACACAAGAAGTACTTCAACATTTTACAAAGTGCATGCGTTTAAACGAGCTTTGGTAGTTAGAGAAGCGAATGTTATAGCATCAGGCAAACCAAAGTGCAAAGGTTAATAGAGAAATCAAAATTAGCATGTAGTTGATCTATTTTCTGACTTCTAAATTCTGTGAGCCAGGTCCTGTGGGCTAGTGAAAAGGACAGCAGCAGTACATTAGTTCCATCTTTTCGCAGCAGCCTGTAGCTGTTTCATTTTGCCAAGCACTTTCTCTTATTCCTGTGACACCACTAGTTCCATTTGGCAGTCTCGTTCTGGCCTTGTCTTGCATAAGCAGCATTGCTCTGCTCTTCTCCCAGCCCTGGCACTGCTTCTTCCTATGCACCTTTCTTTGAAGCCACTGGAATTGAGTGGCAACTCTGTCTTGACAGCTGGAGTATGTTCTGAGTTTTTCCTTCACTCACTCAAATTCATTTCCTTTAAGCTAGTGAATCAGCACCTTAATAGCCAACATTGCTAATTAGTTATAACACATGGTAATTCTGGAAACAAACGTGTGGCACTTCAGCATGTACTAAGATGTACTAAAAACCTGCAGAACATTTCCTCACACTTTTAGAGCAGGTCAAACTGAGAATCTACATTATTTCAGTGTCCTTTTAATTTCTTAACATTCTCACAGTGCACTTCAAGGCTTTTTCAAAAGGAAAAATATATACTATATTCCACTCACCCGTGCTTAATATTCTTGCATATTGCTGTCCTCTCTCATCACAGCTATTATAAATTGGTAAAGTGCATCAAAAATCTCAGTGTGTCAAATAATCGTGCAGCAGACCAAGACCTGTAAAATTACTTTCTCTTTTTCATTACTTGTTTGTTTGCTTGGATTTTTTTCTTTTTTTTTTTTTTTCCTAGAGAACAATATCACAGCATTGCATTCACTTCAAATTGTTTTGGAAATATCATGCTTACTGATGAGAACCTCCAGGAGCCTGATTTTGGCTTTTGTGTGCTTATATTCAGAGTATTCCTCAGCCATTGGCACCCGATCTTCTTTCTGAGGACTCCTATGAAAAGCAAATAAAAACACCATTACTTTTTATGAGTAAGAGAAACAGTCTTAAAAATTAATTCTGCAACAGCTGATGAGGATTGGGTTTTTTTTTTTTACTGACTGTAAATGACTAAGAGAATTTGACAGGACCAAAAAGCTCTAATATACAGAAACAAAATAATATTTAAAATTCTGAATTTTGATATACTAGACAACTTTCTTGACGGCTGTGGAAGCATAATTACTTGATTCTCAATTATGCAGAGAAATCATAATAGTGCTCTGAAAACTGTTACTAGTTACCACTGTCACCAGTGCCCATATACACCACGGTTTTCAACAAAGAGGTTTGCTAGATGAAGAGGAGGAGGAAAAACAGAGTGAAAAATTGCCAGTGTTTAATTCTGGGTAAAAAAAAAACCAAAACAGTGGCTTCTGGTTTTAAAATCTGGCAGTTTAAAAGTGACCCAGCTGCCAAGTCTATTCCCTGCAGGCTGACATCCTCAGACAGAGACTTTTAATAGCCTCCCTTCAGCTCAGGGAATATCCTGTGCTGAGGTGGGGTTTATACCCATTGCAGGCATGTCCTGGAAGATCCTCAAATCCTGGCTTTCCTAACAGGTGCCCACATTTTGAAGGGACTAAGCAGAGAGATGGATGGACATCTCCAGAGACCGGACATTTCCAGGGTATTTTCCTGCTCTTAGGTGCAGCCTCTTTGGCCTGCTCACCCCAGAGTGCCCACCTTCACAGAGACTAACATCCCTGCCCAGGACCCAAAGGGGACAAGGAGAGGGCTCTGCTGAGTTACCTTCCTGTCTGTTTGTAGAACTGCTCCTCAAACTCTCGAAGAGCCTTGCGAAGTCTCTTCTTATCAGCTCTTGTTTCTCTGAGATGTTCCAGCAGAACTGGCCTGTGAAACAGAGACAAGAACATGAAACCCCCTTGTGCTTGGGAGGGCTGTAAAAGCCCTGGATTTGGGTAGCAGAGAGTTTCTGCTCTGGGCCTTTGGCAGGCACTGACCAGAGCCCCCAAGACATCCCATCACATTCCATACACAGTTGTACTCCTTCCCTTTGACAGGTTTTCCAGCTAATAAAGGGAAGGCAGAGACTCTGGTCAATGGAAGAGGAGAAGCATTCAGGACTGAGCCTTGCTACTGGCCTTAATTCCTGGTGGAATTAATGGAGTTGACAGGGCTCAGTCTCTCACAGGAGGAAATGCTGTAACTGAATTACAGTCAACATGCAAGCCTTGCTCCTATTTGCAGCTGTTCCCAATCATTACTGTGATGCAGTGGAAATGCTAGTGATACCCAGAAGCACCATTTTTGGAAGCCATGTTTTAGCTAGTGTTCAGAGAATAAAGGTTTAAGCAGAGGGAGAATTCTGTTTTGACATTTGCTCCTGGTAATTTTTTTAATTTTTTTTTTTTTTTGCATAATGACAAAATGCACAGAAATATCTTCCCAGCATTTACGAGCAAACTGTTGTGCACATAGTTGAATTACATAGAAATCTAAATAATTTTTATTTGATCTCTATAGTGTTAGAGTCTAGTTAGCTTCATTTATGCATCTAAGACCTCCCAATCAAAACACAAAAGAAAGATACCATCCCCTAAGGTATGAGAACATATCTGTTCCTGGAAGGCACAGTCTTCAACAAGTTACCTTTATCTTCCTGGAGACAATAAGCTGGCACAAAGTTCTTTGAATAAACAGCTGAAACCACCAGTGTGCTGCCCAAACAATGACTCTCCTCTGCCTCCTCTCTCTTCTCCCATAAGAAAGCACTGAATCACTCCTTTGGTATAGAATATACCTATTCAACAGATATGGCTCATATTTCTTTTACAGGGTCATATTTCACTTACAAAGTCTACAAGAAACGTTTTAAAATAGTCAGGGGGAAAAAAGAGAGAACTTACATTGTTGCCTCATGTAAATTGGACATTGACAAGGCTGTTTGCCTGTAAACTTTCTTTTCATCCAGAGGTGAAATATGTGCAGGCTCACTCTCCTCCTGTGAGTAACACAGGTGCTCTTCAACGGGGAAGCAAGACATTGGACCAGATGATAACTCATGGCTGCTTTGAGAATGGTCTTCATCTGAGTCTTCCTCCTCCTGCTTGGGAAATCCAAAACATTTTCAAATTAATTGTTTAAATTACAATACTTCCAGTGATAGGCTGACAACATAAAGAATTAGGATCTGACTTCCTGGATGTATTCATTGAAACAGAATACACATATTGATAGGTTTACCAGGTCTACCTGAGGTTGTTCATGAAAGTACTCCTGGGTCACTGGGTTACTGTGCATTGCCTACCAGGAATAAAAAGGACAGAAGTTGGCCCTGCTCCCGAGTATCTCCAGCCAGCAATTTATTTCTGTCTGCCCAAAAGCCCTTGCATGTAGCAAAGATTTAACTAACATTCTGTATTTATGTAAGCAGTGCAGTCTGGCTGGAACTTGTACTCCTCTTATACACACATCTCCTGTGTGTATATTATATCCAGATGTTTTGACTGTAGAAAGAGTTGGAGGGAGAGATTCCACAGTTTTATAGCTACTAGTGTTAACTACTAAAGTAGACTGATATTGGTGTCTTGCTTACATTCCTCCACCCTCAGAAAAAAAAAAAAAAGTTGAGCTATTGAAACTAAGGCTTAAACATAAAAACTCCACAGGGCAAAGCTCCTAACAAGTAAAACTTAGGGGGAATTTCAGTGAAATATTTCAGTGAAATTTTTCAGTGAAATAACCGTATGCAAGTGTGCCATGCTTTGCCCTGAGATTTTTCAAAGAAATGTTACACTGTCATCTAACAAGACAATAATAATTTTTTTTAATTGACCTAGACCCAACTAATATTAGATTAGTATTTTGGTAGGTATGCTAATTAACTTCCAAGTAGCCAGATTCCACTGCCTTCACTCACTATGATACCAGTACTGTTCCATTGCACCAATATATTATTAAAGTACTACAAATTGCATATATGTTCTACATGATTGATAAAAGCATTGTTGATAAGATATAAAAGTTAGATATAGTGACAGTAGTCCTTCATGGAAAGAGAGAGTTTTCCTTCTGTGTTGCAGATGTTTGCCACAATGGAAAACTAATGCTGGCCTTCGATGTCTTACTCAGCCCACTGAAGTTCTTACTTCAGAAACTGCTGCTGTACGTTGGAACGTCTAGCATGCATAGAGGTTGAATTTTACAGAGCATTTTGAAGTATCAACACCCTGTATTAACCAATGAGCAGTTTTTTTTGGTATCAGTAGTTCTATTGTTGCCAAATGGACATACAGGTACAAATCAGACACAGCATTTTGTATGTTTCCTTGACAGTGGATGAATTCTTTCCAACTTACAATCGTTGTGATCAAAGATGGAGCGGCCAGAAGCTTCTTGATAATTCTGTATCTGTCATAAAGAGGTTTCATGAGACTCTTTTCTTGCTTAGTTACCTAAAGAGAAATCATAACAAAACATAGCCCTCAAAAATTAAAAAATAAGTAAATTTAAAGTATTCTTATTTTCTCCTCTAAAGCTGAGAAAGGTATTAGAAGAGTATGAGCAGATGTGTATATTGCTTCAACAGACATTCCATAGGAACTGTAATTTAATCGATGCAACTTCTAAAAAGGAAAATCTATTTTCTAATGGAGAATACCCAGTATGGTTTCCTCACTTTCTTGAGCCACACTGCTCAGGCAGAGGGTAAATTATTCTCTCTCTGAGGCTGCTGCTAGAGCAGTAGGAGCTCAGATGTGCTGCTGCTATGCCTTGCATTGCCAGCTCACCTCCTTAGCTGTGATGACAGCAGCAGGAATGGCACAGCCTGCCTGGGACAGGCACTCATCAGCCCGGTGGGAGGGAGAGCACCAAGAACAGAACAGGGCTCTGCAGCTTGCACACAACCTGGCTCTGTGCAGGATTGCTGCCTGCATTCCTCACCAGAGCTGCCTTCCACAATGGGAATTTACCATCTCTTCATTTACTTTCTTCTTGGTCTTTCATGAGCACTTGGAACATTGATTTGGAAGAGAATATGATTTTAAGTCAGGTGTTAAGTGCCTGATCCAGTGACAAACATTCACAAATGTTTGTGAAAAAAAATACACCTTAGAGAAACTAGCTGTGCACTTGATTGACTTACTGCATTAAGAAAAACAAAAAAAAACCCAAACCACAAATTCCACAAAGGAAAAAAAAAACCCACAAAACCAAAACCAAGACAAACCACCTCCTCCCCCCAGCCAACCAACCACACCACGCCACCACACCCCCAAAATAACATTTTTCTCAGTAGTAAAATGTCCAAACAGGATCATTTGCTCCCTAGTCCACCATCAGCCTCTGCTCATCAGCTCCTACACCTATGAGCACTCACTGGGTGCAATTTCACTGATTTTTGGCACTGCAGAGAGGCCCAGGTGCACCCGCTCAGATGAGCGAACACATGGCAGGTCTGAAGAGACACAGAGTGGCTGATGGCACAGACAATAGTCCAGAGCTGCTCACACAGACAAATGCCTGGTCAGCAGGAGCAAGGGGACAGTGGACAAACACAGGCTGGTGACACTGTACACATCTGGCTGATGGAGTGCTTAGGGACCACTTCTAGAGCCATCCCTCACTGCAGAATGTCAGGGCTCACCTATCCCAGCCCGGCCACTTCTCTTCCCCAGGAGTCATGTTCCATTTAACTACAACACATAAGAGCTCCAGGGAATGCCAAACAAACTAGAAGAGATAATTTTTTTGCTTTAAACCTGGTCAATGGCCTGTCTGTCTGACCTTGTCAGGTAACTCTGGATAAAGGTGGTGCTGAGCCATGCCAGACATCAGCAGGGCAAACGTCAGCCCCAGCACACTGCACTGTATTTCAAAGCTGCTGAAACAGCCCGCAGAAGAAACACCCTCTCTGAACCCTATGCTACAAAGGAGCCCTGGTATTCTCTTTCTGTCTCTGAATCAAGTCTCTTTTACCTCTACATTGCACTAATAATTTCTTTTTTTGTTTTCCTTCTTAGGAAATATAATTTCTTTCCTTCTTGCATACTCACTCCATCCCTCAGGTCTCATTCCAAGCCCAAAGAACAAAAATGAGGTCAGAATCAGATAATAATATTAACAGCTGGCATATTTTTGGACAAACAGACCACTGCCAGTTCCCTTTTCCTCTACCACCACAACTACTAGCCAGAAACAGACATTCACAAGAATACAGACATTGATATCAAAAAGAAATTCCTCAGCTGTGTAGACAAATTTTCAAATCATCGTCTCACCAATTGCGGCATTTTTTTGTTTGCATCTACATTCAGCAATGAAGTCCCGTGAAGAGATTTTAAGAAATAGTTTAAGTCCTGCTGTGCAGTAAAGGCAAACACATACGACAGGTCGTGTCATTTTGTGGTTCATATCTCAGATGGTGCCCTATATAAAACCTTCCTCAGCTGATAAGCATTCTAATCATACATGATAGCAGAGCCAAATCTGCTATGAATATATAATCTTCCAATTTAATCCTCAAATCTTGCATTTTCTAGTCATGGAGAGATACAGAGCCACTTTTTATTTTACTTTAATTTCTAACATACAAACCAAATTCATTAGTATCAGGAAATAACTTTTATACCTGAAAATTAGTTGGAAATAACTAAAGTTACGTTAATTGTGTAAAATTCATAATAAATATATTCATTCTCAATATATTTAATATACCAAAAATATTGCTTAGAGAAGTTAGATAATTTTTAATTTACCTATCTTTCCATGCCATACTTACAGGTTGTCCATGAATACTCTCAAAATATAGTAGACATTTCTGAAGATTGATTTTTTCCAAAGCCATTTGCTTTTTTGTCATATCCTATTTAAAAAAGTTATTTATAAGATTGTGAGTCAGGATTTCATGACAAGGGTACAGGTACATATCTGTTTGATAATCTCTTCTTCCCAGATAAACATTAATAATGAATCCTATTTCTGTCTGCACTGAGGTCAATGGGGACTTGGCATTAACTTAGCAAGAAAAGACTCCAAAATTACACAACATATATATTAAGTATGTTTAGTTGTAAAAAATGAGAACAGCCACCATTCTAGACAAAATACTCAGAAAGCTGAAAAAATGCATAGAGAGCATTCCTCAACTTTTTAATTATTCATCAAGAAAGAGAAATAGATTTGCCCTGGCTGGTATGGGGTGTAGAACAGAAAGATTTAGCGATGCAAACACAACCTGTTATGGTAAACAGCTTAAATCTGTTCAAAATTGCAGTATGAGTCACTGGTACCAAAAGAACGCTGATTTTTCAGTGTTGGTGAATAATCTGTATTTGCACAGGTGTGTGCTGTGGGGAGCACACAGTGTAACAGGTCTTTGTCTCCTCCCTTTCCCTAACTAGAGCTGCTCCTGAGAGCTGCATATTTTCACCTGGGCCAGAACACCAAGGCCACATGAAGTGAATGTCATTTCCCACAGTCTCTGCCAGATCACAACAGAGCTGCTTGAGTTAGGGCCAAGTGTTAGAGGTGTGAGGGAGATGAAGTCATGTGAAGAACCACGGAGTTGGGGGCACACACACACAGGGGGGCTTTCTGCAGAAAGCTGATGACAAGGGGGCTTGTAGTGACAACTTGGAGAAGTGCTTTTACTAATTAGACCCTACCTTAAAAATATATCAACCCTGAAGAAGTGACATTCTTCTAATGTCAGAGCACCTTGCTATTAACTTCAACAGGAGCAAAACCTTTTTTCTTTGATGCTCAAATGCAAAAATAGTGCAGAGCCATTAATCAGGACTGCTAATCACATTTTCCTAAAAGGTCTGCATGAGTTAATCACTCTAAAATCATCTGTCATTCATGTTAAGAGATGAGCTGCTAAATATAATGCAGGAATATTATAAATCAGCTAATTTGTTTATTTATTGATAGTTCTGCAATTAATATAAGGTTAATTCTTTCAAAAACTATTAAGCCTGGAGCAGCTCAGTGGTTAGGAAGAAGTGGGGTGATCATTAATATTGATTCTACACAAGAGAAACGATCTCAAGAGGGCTTAGCATTTGAGCCTACTTCATTAGCTCATTTTATTAGCAATCTCAAGACAGGTTGGTATTCAGCTAAGTTTGAAATAGCTGATAATTTCAAAATGAGAGAAGGCAGCTGGAGTCACAAACCACAGAATAGTCTGAGATATCTTAGGGCTGTAGGCTACATACAGCAGCAGGAGATTCAATACTAATTAAATAGAAACACTGCTTCATAGCCAAGGAGAATATGAACTGAAGTGGGTCAATGATGAGGAGACAGATACATAAAGGGAGCCAGTCTGAGAAAAGCCTTGGGGGACAGGCTGCAAACATTCATACAGAAAGCAAAAGTTGTTTGTGACATAAAAAGAAAGAAAAGGGGGACTTCACCTAAAGATAAGGTAACAGTTTGGTTTTCATAACTTGGAACAGAGGCACACAAAATGTTGCATACAGTTATCTTCCTTACTGGTCAGTTCTGTTCCCTGCATGCTTATGCCTTCCAGTTCACTGTTGTTTTTCCAGACAGAAAATACAAACTCTGGGGACAGAAGGACAGACAGTCCAGTGAGGGCTGGGCCTGCCCAGAGCCTGTCAAAGGCAGTGCTTTGTTTCCACGCAGGCACAGAGTCAGGTTCCCAGGGCCTTAGTCTGCCATTTGGGGATGTGTGGTGGCTCATTACAAAGCAGCATTTAACACAAACTTAGAAACAAAGTACAGAGAAAGGCAACAAGTGACATGACACCTCCATAGAGCGGTGCCAGCTCCCGTCAGGCCAGCTCCATCCTTATCCCTCTGGGAAACGCTGTGAGCCAGAGCTGAGCAGCACAGAGCTGCTGCTCCCCCAGGGGACAGAGGCAGAGTCACAGCCCCAGCCACCCAACACTCCCATTGGATTCCAGCTTGGGAGCTGGGTCTTGGATTTGTTTTTTGGAGGATTTGGTGCAGCTTTTTGAGTAATATTATTAAAAGTGGGTTTATTTGCCTTTTATCTCTTGAACTCCTACATTCATGCTCTTAATCTTTATTTTTTCCTGAAGCCTTGTACCTAAACCCAAGGTAGTTAGTAATTAAATTACCATCTCCCAGTAATATATTGGGAGGTGGCCACCCCTTTGTGGGGTACTGAGCCATTCACAGGCCAACCCCAATTTTCTCTATGCCTTCTCATTCAATAACTTTACTCACAGGCTTTTTTGCAGAGGGGTGTTTGGTTCTGAAAACCATATTCTGCTGTTTCCTATCCAGATCTTGTGGTCTGTTCTCTTTAGACATACTGGCACTTTACTCTGCACCTTTCTAAGGCAAGCATAACTTGCTCTCATTTGTATTTCAGCAGAGTTTTAGAGGTTTTCCAAAGTGAACTTCAGAGGACAACTTGGCAGGCTTTCGTGGAAATGCTATCTTTGGCCAAAATAACTACATACCCAAAAAAAGAAACATTTAGCTGCTACTTAGTTTACTCTTAATCTAGCTCAGATTCTAGTGCAGGATCTAAATGTTATCTAGAAAACAAAATGTTGCACATAAAATATATCTACAGTAACACCAAAGTTGTTTGTAGCTGAAATGAAGCCTTTGACCTTTGCTGTTACCCTTGCAGACACCCTTGATTCATTTCACATCATCGGTGCCACAAACCTCATTGTCCCCCAAAAGTCCAGGATGACTCATAATCAAAATCCAATCTTTTTTAATGTTATGCTTAGGGAGCTACTAAAATATATCATTTTGAAATAGATCCATTTGCTTTCATGTTATTCCTGCTCAAGCCTCTGTTCCTCAGCAGTTTTGATAACTATTACCAAGCACCTTTGCTGAAAAATAGTTTTTAAAACACAACATCTCTCAAAAAGAAAACAAAAAGAAAATTAATAAGATTTTTTAAAAAGTTGAAAATATTGTCCTGTGCAAACATTTAATTTTCATTATTTCCTTGTTTGTGAGAATATTTCAAGCCCCCACTGCCATTTCCTAAATTTAGAAGGTTCTCTTGGAAAATTAGGGGAAGTCTGAAAAAATTGGAAAATGAATGGGACAGATACCCACACCAAACTCACTTCTGTAAGAAAGTTCTTTGGACTGGATTTCACCACAGTAATCTGTGTAATTGGTATAATCTGATCTTATCCCATTAATTAAAAAATTAATGACTGACTATATTATCCTACAGTCTGCACTGTTAGGATTTTAAAGCTATGTACAGAATAGCATGGTTTTGTTGCCTTTGTCTGTTTTCTGGTTATGGAACACTTTTTTCATTTCATTTTTCTTTCTAAAAAAGTAGCACATAAAAAGACACAATTTAAAAATCAGTCATGTATGCAGCACTCAATATCTGAAAAGCATGACATTGTTATGCACAGTCCTGGTTTTTATATAGCAACTAGTTGTTTAAGAACCAGGAATAGAAACAAAACAAAAATTAAAAATTATCTCTGCTGGGTACTCTCTGCTACTGAAATGCACCCAGAATAATTTCTTAGTTCTCACATAGTTTAGCATTTAGTTCTTCACCTTCTCACCCCTTCACCTTTTTAATTCACTAGCCAAGGTCTAAATATTTCTGCCAACACTTAGATTTCAGGTACCTTTGAGGGCAGAATTTATTGTCTTGCTTGGCTGTAATAGCATCAGGACAGCAACATCCTCTGACAGCAAAAACAGCCCCCAGAAAAGTGGGGGTTTGGGTGGTACATATTATTTTAGAGAACCCTATATTGTGCCAGGAATATGAAGGCATAGCAAAATTTTAATATATGTACTACTTTTGAAACAAAAACTGATTTACCAGCCAAGCAATCATGTTCCATAGAATATTGCTCCTAAATTCAGAAGAGTAATTGAGAACATGGAAGAGAAGAGGCAAGATCAGCACAAATGTACAAGGTCAGGAGAGCAAAGCAGACTGGACAGTTGTGCTGTCCCTGTCACCTCAGTGCATGCTACTGACTCTGCAGAAGCTTTCAGCATTTCTCAGCTGAGAGGGGATCTTTATCATCAAGATACCTTCAGGAATGTTTTTAGTCACCCAGTTTCTGTGGACTCAAGGTGCTTGTGCTGCCACCATCTTCTGTGCACCAGGATATGCAGTTCTGGGTACACAACCTTAAGTCAGCAGGTTCCAGCAGTGCCTGGCAAACAGTTTGACTGTAAAGTTTCATGCATCTCTAAGCAAGAAATACTTAGCACTGCTTGAAAATGCCTTCTGCACCTCTGCACCTGAGCAATTCTTCTCAGAAGAGTCACTTCTGGAAACTGCACTAGAGCTCCCACCTCACTAGAGAGAAAATGCACTGTAGTGCCAGCAGACAGAGGATGTGCACACCCTGGCACACCCTAAGCCAGTCACACACCAGTATCTGCCTCAGGTGAGAGAGTTCTGGGGGAACAGCCATGCTTCTTAAATACCTTAATAGTCTCAGGAAGGTTGAAGTGTTGTCTTTTCTCCTTTAGTCGCCTCAGCACACTATCCATGGTTTCTTCCACTGAAGGAGCTGGCTCCATGCTTGTGGCCTCCTGTGTGCCAGCCTCTTTAGAGGCCCCACTGCCTTCACAGTGCTCATTTCTTTGAGGTGCTGGGGAGCTGCAGTTTTGCTCTTCTGACATTCTGAGTTTCAGCTCTGAAAGGCAAATTGCGTGGCAAGTAAATAGATTAGAAGGTTTTGCAAGGGAGTTTCCTCTGACACTACTATGAAAAAATACCCCAGAACTCTCCTACTTCTTGCATACAATTATTATCATACCACAGGCACGTAGGAAAGTAATTCTGCTTCGCTTTATGTGTAACATATTTTGCTTCCTAGAGCAATTTAAACTGTCCCTCTCTCCTCCAGAGGCCACCCTGCCATGCCAACCCAGCTTATCAAGTGTTCCTCACAAGGAGAAGCAGCCACTTTCTTAAATGACTTCCCTTGGCAGAAGAGCACCTGAGCACCCCAGCAGAAGACAGGAGCTCCCCAGTCAGCAGCCTGCCTGGATGTGATAAAGCATGTGGCTGCATTAACTTGACACCAAGCCAAAGCCCCTGGAGCTCCAGGGACCAGCACAGAGTAACAAGGAAATTGAATTAAAACCTGAATTAGCTCCCATAAAACCAGATTTTGTTCCAGGCATACGCCTGTCTGGTGAAGGACCTTGGGCAAGGCAGGAGATTGATGTCTCCAACTGCATTAAATTTGTTGAAATCCATGCAGAAACAGTAACATAATTTTTTAGCTGTGACAGTCTGAGGATATAGGCCAGCTTTGTGGGAAAACCAGTAAGTTTTAGTAAACCCATAGAGCTAGAAAGATAGACAAGCTTGCAAACTTGAAGAAAGATCTACAAGCATTTGAGTGTTTTCCATTTCAGTTGTAGTTGGCATATGAACCTCCTGATTTTGGCTTCACTTAAAAGCAGTGCCATTATTCAGGATAATAAAAACCAAGGGTTGTCACAGGATTGAGGCATTTGGGGTGGGAAGGTGAGGCTGATCTATGAAACCTAAACTCTCTGGACAGGAGAAGCAATGGTTGAGTCAGAGATACAATTTTCAGAAAAGTAACCATGTAGATTGGCCATTTCTTTGCATTTGCCCTTCCTGGATTTGCAACACAAAGTTCAAGGGGAAATAATAATAGTAATCCCCATCATCATCATCATCATCATCTAGTAATCATACAGGATAGTACTCGAGGGAGAATTTCCAAGAGAAATTTACTGAAAGATGAGTTTCTAATTCTTTATTTACCACAATCACATCCTCTATATCTACATTATTAATTACATCCAGAACAGAGATGAAAGATAATACTACAATTTGTTTAGTAGTGAGAATCCATTTATAATGGGGGAAAAAAATATTTAGGTAAATTGTAAATAGCCTTCAAAAAAATCAATCAGTCTTGGCTACAGACTCCCCAAGGGAAAGCATCTGATACACCCACAGATGTTAATGGAGTGGTATGCAGACAGTCAAGGGCAAAACCTGACCCTCAAGGCCAAATTTATTAGCAAGGAAAGATGTGGTTTTATGATCAAAATAAATGAAATCCTTAGAGATGTGTATGCTCAGTCCTAAAGAACCATTTGCACCTACATTTGTGCTATTACAAGGAAACTTCTTCTGTGTTTCAGACACTCATAAAAGTGTTGAGAATTGAGAATTCATGCCTTTTGCATGAATGTTTATAGTGATGAGGGAGAGATGATGGCTTTTTCCCCTTCCCCTTTCTAGCCTTGGTATGCAGGTTGAACTGGCTCACTTTAATCCCTGCTTTCAGGAGTCAAGGCAAGTCACATCACATAATATCTTTCTTGCCATTGGGAGACTTTTTGCCATGCACAGTGAAAATAAGCAGAGCAGTGAGGTTAGAAAACTGACTTCAAAGTGTTCCAGGTACACTCCCACTTCCAAAAGCTTCAGTAGCAAAGGGACACAACATGCTATTATGTACCTTTGAGCTGCTTCCGACCTTTGGCCAGAGCATTCATCCACTTCAGAACTTCAGGATTGGAAGTCTTGTCGCCGTGCGAAGGCTGAATGCAAAGGAAAATGTAAAGAATGTAAAGAAAGAGAAGGAACTGACAGTTAAAGGATCAAACAGATAAAACCCTCCCCACCCCCAGAGTGCTACAAAATGTCCGTAGTTCTGACTGCACTCTATCAGAGTCATGCAGAGCATCTGGCTTGATCGTGGCATTAATTTGTCATGGCTTATCTCTCCCCGTTGTGACACAGTGCCACAAGGATCTGAGTGTTATGTCTCTGATCCCAAAAAGCACAGCAATGAATGTTTCAGTCTCTCACTAATTGGATAAATAACTTTGGTGACTTCAAAAGGACTGATCAAATACCTAATTTTAGTCAAGTTCCTAAGTGATTTCCAGGATGGTAACTGAAACTCTCTGTCCTTTGCAGGAATAAGCTCTTCCTTTAAGACAGGGATTCTCTTGGGAAACAGCATTTTCAGAATTTCAACTGACCTGCTTAATTAATCAAATGAAAAATCCTTTGCAAGAGTGATTTCAAAAGAAACAAACAACAAAGGCTTTGTAGATCAGGGGTTATTTTGCATTTAGAAATTGCCGGCAAATTAAAGTGAATTTACACTGAATCTTCAAAACTCAGATATATAAAATTGCAAAACAGATTCGCAAAATAAAGCTTCTGAAATAATTTCTTTTCTGGACATAGTGTGAGGGTTGCTTAGGTAAGAAATTGTGCTCCTAGGAATATACGATGACCACAGAGCCAAGCAGTGCAAATTTAAGGTTTCGGCCATTAATGGGATTAAAAGGTAATATATAATTTGCTTCATTTTAATAGAGTCAGAAAATGTCACAAACTTTCCTGTTTCATGTTGTACACCTCCTTAGCAGATATTTTGATATTCTTGTACTGCACAATTCCCAGCACAGCACTCACCACTGACCTCAAACAACACCCACAATTTTTATTTCTCTGATTTTTGCCATCAGCTTCTCTGAAACCCCAGGCTTTGGAGGTTTATAGGAGTCTGCCTGAATGAAGAAATCTGCACAGCAGAACAAGTTTCCAGGCAAATGACTCCTACAAAGTGAATAAGTAGCTTTTCACCTTTTGCACCATTTTGTTTCACAAGCCTGTCAGCCGTGTTTCATTGATTCACACTTCTCAAAGTTTGCAACAAAGGTAATTCAAAGAAAATGTAGAGTCTCAAAACTACTGCATAAACTAAAAGACGCTAAAAAGATTTTCATTGAAGTTTTTCCTATTTCATTCTACCAGATATACCCTATCTCACATTGTTTTGAATAAATTTAAATACACTGGGATTCTTGCCTCCCTCATGGAGTATTTACCTTTTCAATTATTGTCTTACCAGGTATTTTTTTTCTTGCTCAAACTTTTCTTCATACTTCCTAATTTTTCTCTTGAGGCTCTGAAGATGCTTGGTAAGTTGTGTTACAGTCTGTGGCTCTTTGCAGTCTTCACAACTACACCTAGAAGAACTTCTTGGCCTGCAAAAACCAAAAGCAGAGTTGTGGGATCTGAGAGCTGGCTATAATGGACCTTGTTTTCAGGCACACTTCACACTAAGCATTTCAGAATCCATGGCTATTCTATTCTTTCACTGGATAGAGACAGCTTAGTTTTACAAAGTAAGCATAAAACAATTGCTTTTGCTTGAAGGTACCCCTAGAGTATTCTAATGGATTCGCCATCTGTCTTTCATTCTCTCTTTTTTTTTTAATTAATTGTGGGATTTATTAATATATTTCAAAAAATTAATCTAGTAGGCAAAGGCATGATCCAGTATTTACATTTAACACCCACACCTTTACTCACAAATCTTTCAAGTATAACAGGAGACTGTGGTGACATGATTTGTGAAGTTAAGTTAAGGGAGTTTTTCATTACTGGAAATAAACATTATCATTTTGAAGACAGTTTAGTTTCTGATTATTTGCAGTTGCAAGTCAATAGAGCTGATTATTATCCATATGCAGCTGAAGCTCTGGACATAAACTTTCAAGAAAGTTTGATTTCTCTCCAAAACTCACAGCTTGCTTTCTGGAAATCACATACATGGACTGTGTGTATGCTTTATGTCACTGTCACCCCTCATCAGTGACTCAAGCTACAGTTCAATTACAGCTGAATTTTTTAGTATTACACCTGGAGAGCCCTCTCTGTCTTGTGGTCACTCATCATTCTAATTACTAACATTTAAAAATGTCCTTGCTGACTCTAATTAACAAAGACTTCATAAAAATACTGTACACTGTTATGACTGATGAAACACTAATTCCTATTTCTGGTGTTGCAAATTATCCATTTCAAAATACTCCGCAATACAAAAATTTGCTTTTTATGACATAGTAACAGCTGAAAAAAACCCATGAAGAGTCAAAGGTTGTGAATTGCAGAAAAAGTCTCAAAAATACATAAGAATTAAAATAGATTCTCTTACATCATGAAAGGTTGAGCACTTGGTGGAGAAGGGGCAGACTCTGTGTCTAGATTAAATCTCTGGCTTTGGCTAAAGATAGAGCAGCGTGGTGACAAGAGAGGATTGTCTCCATCTGTGATGTGATACAGCAGTCGGCTGGTCCCTAGGGAGTGATGTTCCTGTGGGCTGCTCTCCATGTCATTCTGCCAGTCCCTGTGGGCTGGCACAGGCTCTGGAAAGAAAGCATAAATCAGTGTTGGACTGAAGGCCACTCACACGGGGGGGTTGAGCTACCTAGGTCAGGTCAATAAAAATTTGTCCTTACAGAAGTACTCCAAGCATAAGGATTCCAAGTGAACAGCAAACAGATCAGCAAAGTGTCGCATGCAGGGTGGACACAGCACTGAGGATGAGAAAATAGAAGTACTGCCACTGGCTTCACATAAATCCTTTTTGAGTTCCACAGGAGGAGGTGGATGGATGTATTTATAAACCATGAAGTAAAGATGGAGAGTTTCCCAGAATAGAAGCATTACTTGTATTTTCATAGATCTGTTTGCTTTTGAAAGCCACTTTCCTGAAGAAGATGATGAGTGCCCACAATAAGTTTAATTTTTGATTTATCATTTACTCCATTGGTAAAGAGAAAGGAAGGTCAAAAATATAATATGTCCTGGTGCTAAGAACCTCCAGGGCTGGAGGCTTTTGTTGGGTAACCCTTGGTTCAAAGAACACAAGATAAGAAAATAACAACCACCACCAAGAGCATTCAATTTATTTACTCAAGGTCATGGGCAGTGGCTGCTCCCTGGAGGAGTTGTGCTTGTGATACGGTGTTAACAATGTCTTGGGCTGTAAATACAAACCTCACCACAGGTGCATTAAAAGGTAAAATTTGTTTTATAGTGATGGCCAAGCTAGAAAAAGAAGGAATTGATGAACCTCATCAGTTCTGTTTATGGGTAGCATGAAAAATAATGGCACGTTACAGGGCCTACCTAGAGAACATCAGGGGTTCATCTTCCTGTACTCTACCTGAGTACATTGAAGGGAGTACTCAATATTCAATATTGACTCTTCTTCCTCACCCTCAGTAGCTGAAGTGGATGAGGATGATCTAACCTAATCTGTATTTTTGCTATCAGATGATTGGGATTTAATGCAGATTATACTTTCTAGGGAGAAACTCCACAATCTCATGAAAGTTCTTGCCCAAAATTTTTTCTCTCTTGCTTTGCGAAAGCGAAGTTTGTGCTCTGACTCAAGTTGCCCTACAGCAGTTTCCGGAGTACATTATATTTTGCACTAGCTACGTTATTTTATTTTTTTTCTAAACCCATTCATATATACAGCTTTTTAATTCATATCTATTATTTTGCATTTCCAGGCAGCATGTGTGTCAATTCTAATCAGCATTATATTTGCAATATGTCATACAATCTAATACATTTCACAGACTCTTTTTATTCAATGGAAGTCTAAAACTGCAGTGAAAAACAACTGTGCATGAGTTTACTCACAGAAGAACTAGCAGGCTTAGGTAAGTTGTCTACCTTCATTTCGATTTTCTGCTTTGCACATGGGACATCACATTCCCATGCTGAGCGAGTATTTTTTTCAGGATCTGAATGGAACCTTTGTAGTACAATTTATTTGCCCGCTTTCCAACAAATACCAAAACTGCAAATCCTTATTGCTGCACTGTGACAGGGGTGAAAAAACAGGTCTGAATGGCACCCTTCAAAAAAAAAAACCTATATTTCTCTAAAAATTAGCAATTACAATGGCTTAAATATAATTTTATTGGACACTATCCAACTGCTTTTGCTTTACAGACAACAAATATATCCCATTGCATATTGTATTATCACAGTTCAGTCTCTCAAGCAAAAGTTACACTACTCTTGTATTTATAAGCTCATCTACACTTACCAGCATCATCAATTATAATTATGTTAAGCATTTTCACAATGAGACAATGTAGTTGATTATTAATTCTAACCTTGCATCCTTTCTCTAAGTACTTCATACTGTGTAGGTCAAATTCAGCTCTCCAGGATACCAGAGCCACACCCAAATCTCCTGAACCTTGTATGAGATTCAAATCCTCCCACAGAGAGACCTCAGGAAGGCACCCGGGAGAAGCAGGGGTAGAGCACTGCCCAGTCCTGGGAAATCATGGACACTGACAACGGACATGGCTGGAATAATTGGTGTTCTGCAAACAAAAGTGGTCTCTCTTTTTGGAAAGTACTCTTTTCCTTACCCTGTAAGATTCTTAAAAATTAATACCTTTGGTTGGGTTTTGATCTGTCGTTGGTGCTGTATTGTTTTTTTTTCTGAAGAACAGTATTATCAGTGAGAAGAACCTGGCTTCCCTTGCTTTAATTTCACCATCTTTGAACTTCAAGAAACACATAATCACTGTGAAATAGGTTGACTAAGAACAATTGCACGGTTTTTCATGTTCTGTTATTACAAGGAATAAATTCTTTTATAGTCATATTAAGTAGCAGTGCCCTCACTGTGAAAGGAAAATGATGTGATAGAAAGATCAGCCAGTCCGATAGGTGAAGGAAATAACTTTCCAACATTTAAGCTCTGATTTCCTGTGGACCTAAAATGTCCTTCTTGCTGGAGACAGCCTGTACCACTGATAAACCATATGGTCACAGACATTTGCTGCTCCTCACATCAACAACCTCAAATCAACAATTTTATAGGCCCAGCCCAGTCTCAGAAATGGAAGAAATGAACACATTCAAGACTATGCACTCCTGGAAGATAAATACACAGGACAAGTAGTGCCTGGTGGAGCTCCAGTGTAAAACAAAACACACAAAGTTCAAGGAGGTTCTTTTATTCTGCTAGCAAATGAAAGGGAGACAACCTGCATGATTTATAATTTGGAAATATTTCCCAAAGACCAGGGCACTTTCATTTCCTTGGTCTTCTGACAGCAAGGTCTGCAAGGCTTGAATATTCATGCAATTTTGTTGTGGCCCAAGAAAGGGTTAATGCCAACTCTACTAGAAGTGCATTAAATTACTACCGAATGGTCAGAAGTGGTCAGCAAATAATTCAGACTGATTCGTTTCAGTGGCACAACTACTAAAATAGTAGGACATCTCAGGGTGATGAGAAGTTCTGACCAATCCCATTTTTAATTAGCACTTAAGGCCATCATCCTGATTGCAGTTCTGTGTAGGTCCTAAACAAGACACTAAATATTATCCTAAGAGTAGCCCATGAACTGACCAAACTTCTACCTGTCTTTGTGTATTTTGTCTAATTTTAGCCTCTATTTTTGCCAAAACTGGGAATTAAAGCCACCTCTACCCAAGCCACTGAGTTGCCCCTTAGCACCTCTTCCATCCCATTTACTCCATGCAGTTTAGCATTGACAGGAGAACACCACAGGAATTAAAGCCAAATTCTAGTGTCTGTCAATCTGCAGCATGGTTCAGCAGGTGGGCTTCATATGATAAATCCTACGGTACAAGCCTGTATTTATGCCTGTGATATTCTTCAAGTAGAACAATAATACACAGAAATCTCTTTTATAGAAAAAATAATATTCAGGTGTAGTGTGTTCAGTCCTAAACACATTACATCTGTGAATGCCTCTATCAGGATTTTTAATTTGAAATTAATTTATAACTTCCTGTAGTTAAGTTCAGCTGCTCACTGCTACAGGCACTTGTGTGATGTAATCTCATATCCAAAAGTTACAGAAATTACACACTACTTTTCTGTAATTACCCCTTTAAAAAACTAGCTTAGGTACCCCTCACTATTCTTTACAGTCTCACTTCAGCAGCTGTAATTCAGCTGTCACTTATTAAAAAGTATACTGGAAATTGCTGACTTTGCTCAGAGATAAGTTTCTGTTCATCCCCTGAAAATTTGCATCCTGAAGCACCCTGTCATCTTATTAGACTGTTGTATCTTCGTTCTCCATACATGTGATGTATGCCTCTCTAAAATTTGTTGACTGGGATGTGAATGAAAGGATTGTGTTTATTTTGCCTGATCCACTGAGGAAAAGCTGATAACTAAAGGTGGAATATACATGGCACCTCCTCCAGAAACTCTCTTGCCAGCCTGGTACAAATCCCTGGACTTCCAACCAAGGTGGAGCCCAAATAGCCAATAGTGCTGTGTGACAGCTCAATGCATCAGAAGATTTCAGTAGTAATTTAAGAGACAGAATTAGGACCAGCTCTGTCTGTGCAAAATGGCAAGTTACTAAAAATGCCACAAACCACAAAGCAGATGTTAACAGGAATGAGGGCACATTAAAACCCATTAAATAGATAAGCTTTAACTAAAGCATGAGTTTGAACTGCTGGAGTGGCAGAGCATGCTCTGAAACTGTGCAAGAGAAATGCTACATCATGCAACATTTCCCCATGTGGCTGCAGAGGGGAAATTGGAGTAGAGAGGAGATTGGAAGCAGCGGTCACCACTGGCATAAATAAAAAATAAAATCTAATCAAAACAGCAAAAAATAATTAAGGGGAAAAATTAGGAACCATCCTAACAATGAACTATGAAACCAACAGACCAAAATAATGCAAACTGCTGGGAAAGGAGGAAAACACCACCCTGTCACAGAGGAAAGGAGTCAGCGCAGATTTTGGGTGAGTTGCAGGATGTCTTTTCCTGTGCAGCACACAAATGAGACTCTGCTTCAGATTCCCATCAAGGTTAGCCCCAGTCCAGGCTCCATACCTGTGTCCAAGAGCTATTAAGGTATTTACCTGGATGGACTAAAGCATCCTCTTTTTTGAAATAAAACCCAGGACATCTAGCATTTTTTGATTCCTTCATCTTTATAATTGATTTCTACATGCATTGTTCCTTGATTTTTCCAATGCCAACCTCAAACTTTTGAATTTTTTAAGTAGAACTCTATCATTTGTGATTTTTTTTTGTAAATAACTTAATGTTATTTCTTGCTGAAAATGCTGAGCAAGCAGCTCCTAAAATAAATTCTTCTTAACCCAGATTTTTTTCTGATATGGAACAACAATTGCAAAGGGATTACTGACCTACCTGCCTTAATTTGAACCATACATGGTGCACGACTGAGGTGTTTGTGCATTCATGTCACTTGTCTGTGAGATGTATTAGTCATACTGCCTTTGACCTATTTTTCACAAGCAGTGACTCCTCTTCTATTGAGCATCACGACTCTGCCAGCCCTGTGACTACAAGCCATGAATTGACAAAAACAGTGCTGAGCCTTAGGGCTATTTATTTCTCTATTGAGGGAAGAGGGAGAGATAACACACTACAGTTTGCCCAGCTGAGTAATAATACAGGATCATGAATGATTAAAATCCACATGCTGTAAAACTCACCTTCGCTATCTCTCTGCTGATGCATTAAATTAAAATCAATAATAGGAGAAATGAAGTGATATTGCTCTGACAAAAAGAATGACAAAAATAGAATTACATGATATGGCAGGTGATCTCACACAATACAGACATAGGAAGTAAACAGAGTAAATTTACTTGGGGAAAAACAACAGATTAAAACTAAAAATAAAAGAATTGGGATTCTTAAAACCTCTGTGAAAAAGAAAATTCCCTCTCAGAAAACCGGAGGGTTACAGCCATTCATTTCCGTTCTTTTAACAGGTATTACCCCTTTTTACATTACACGGCGTTTGCAGGAGGAAATGGTGCTTTGCATTAGCTCGGCACTGTTTCCCAGAGGGCTGCAAGCCTGATTTTAAAGTGCAAGTCACAAGGCTTTTTTATAATTGCAAATGAGAGCACATCATGGCACGCTCGCTTACCTCCACAACTGGCCCCATCAGCTTGCACACTGCTTTGGGCTGGAGAAGGGGCTGTGTCCTTGGGTGCCGGCAGCTGGGGAGTTTCCTCCTGGGCTGGCAGAAACGCAGAGCACAGATCAGCTTCCAGGGCTTGCAGCTTCAACAAAGAATTCTGCAGACAAAAGCAGAACATTGGGCTGGGTAGAGAACAACAGGGATCAGCAATTGCTCTTCAACTCCCGGAGCCCATGGGCAGCGCCTGCAAAGGGGTGTTCCACTGCCAGCTCCGGGAGGACGTGGGGAGAGCAAACGTGCACTATTCCATGAGTTTCTTGGCTCCTGGTTATTTAAGTCCCAATTTACATGGATTATTCATGGCACGTGGGGAAGATGACTTTGTCAGCAGAAGACGATTTATTCCAGGCAGCGAAACTGAGATGGTGTCCCTCTTCTTGGGCTTGAAGCAATACATTAAGGGAGTATTTCATTCATTGGGCTGACATCACAATCTGATGACATTATGTCCCTCCCCATTTACCATTCATAAAAAATCAAATCTCCCTCTCCAGCCTCTGAGTGCAGCACACAGCAGTGAACAAAGAGTTACTGAGAACACACACTCACACGTGGGATTCTTGGGAGAGAGATTTTTTAAATTGGCTGTTTTAGAGACACTTCATTATGTAGACATGGCTTTCACGTGGGCTGCTGCCAGTTCTACCAGATCACAAATGATCTGCTGCAAAGGTAAAATCAACACATCATTGTCACTGGCTGCAGGCAAATCAGTGACAGGGACAGTTATCTGCCACATCACTTCCAGCCTCTGTGCCATGCGTGGTCCAGCTCTGATTTGAATTTTTAATGCTGCATGCGGTACTGAGCTGCACGATCTGACACAAGCATCTCGCTGTGATGGAAATGCTGTGAAACCCTAATCACCACCTGACTGGGCAAAATGAGTCACTCCCCACACCCCACGCATTCAGCTCCCCCATCTCAAGGGAAATACAGCTTAAAGCACAAAACAAAACCACACAAGGCTGTCCTAATAACCACTCAGCTGGCACACACAGAATGTACGTATAACATTAAGTCACCCAAGTGATACAGATTTATGACAGACGCTTACTGAAGAAAATAATCTGACTTGCGAGGAAAAATAATTCCTCAAATTTATACCCTGAAAATTCTTTTCTCCACTCTGTCAAACACCTGAAACCAATTTATTCATTCATTTAATGAAAAACGAATTGATTTATTGGCCTGATTTCCTTTGTGTGACAATCTATCACCTACGCATAACCTAATTAATGTAGATTAATACATCTTTGCATTATTTTTGTTGTAAGGCATCCCTTTTGTAAACCCAAAGATAACATTCAGTTAAAAAAAAAATCAGCTTGATTGTCTGAGAAAAGCAGGGAAGACTTTCTGCCTTTATCCTTGCATTCCTTTTATAGAATTCAGGAAAGTTATGGAAACCTTCTCGCCCTTAAAAGTTTTCAGGTGGCAATGCATAAACCCAGACAAAGTGGCTGTGGTATTACCACAGACAGGCAGAATTTTGCAGTCATTGATGTCATCTAGCAAAAGATGACTGTAACAGTTACAAACCAGTGAGGACTGATCCCACCTGGACCTTACCAGGAGAATACAGATGACAGCTCATAAGAATGTGCCAATAAGAAAAACATAAGTGAATGTCTGACAAAAGGACTTTACCTTCGTGGACTGTTACTTCAAGTGTTTGACAAGAAAAATCCAATTTCAAGAGAATACATTCACTTTGCATCACTATTCCTTATAACATTAATATTTATGGGAAGTTCAGTGTAAAGGCATTCTCACAGACTACACTGTTAAATACTGTACTTCAGCAATGCTGATGCTGTTATTCACCAGCTGGTTTATATTCAGTTGCTCTTAATTATATTTTTCACCCATCTGGGGAAGGTGGGTGGATGGCAAATTTCCAGCCACTGCCAAAACACACACAAAAAAACCCATATAATAATAGTAATAATAGAAATACCTTATCTATCTTCATGAGTGTTCCCTTGACAGGGATTTGAGAAAAACACTAAGTAGCTTTGATTGTCTTGATGTTACCAGGGAGATGATGAATCTGGAGTGACCAACCCCATCTTACTCCTAAACCACAGCAGAGTGTTACAGCACTGCCTCACTGCACTGTCCAGGGAAAGTCACCACAAATTTACAGGAAACGTGGCAGGAGACACAGCTTAGAGCAAAGGCCAGCACATCTGCTCTGGGGAGAGCCAGCCTGTGCACATGCTGCTCACAACTCTCCCATGGCCAGACCTGTCCCAGGGCCTGCCTGGGCCACCTCTGCTCATGGCTGGTCAAAGGAAGCTGCTAAACATGTTAGAATCCAGTGCAAACAGCTGAAACACACAGAGGGAAAAGTCAGGCAATGGTGGGCACCATGATCAGTTTGAGACAGCCCCTACATGGAAATCCAGTATAACTGAAGTAATTTAAGCTATGGTGTCCTATATCAGCTAAGATCACAGTTCAAATACTTCAGATTTGGTGCTCACTCCAGTCACTCTGGTGCCTAATGTGAGTGTTTCTGATGCAGTAGTTCCTGATCCATGCTAGTGCAAATTACAGGACATATTAATATCTCAAATGGATCCATAAAATGCCTTGAAAAAAAACCACATTGTTTTCTCTTAAGAACAGCATCCTGAAAGTTCAAAAAAGAAGCAATTATAATTGTCTTGGACAAAGGTTTCTTATCTCTTCTTATGTCCTCTTAAAGCAACTGACAATTCAAAGATCTTGAGCTAAGCCAATTCCACTAGAGAAAAAGCATTGTACATTATTACAAATAATGGTAAAATGAAGGTATTTATAAGAAGTTGGAGGAAGACAGGAAGAGAAATAGTGTAGTCCTTCTCACCCATTTGTTATTTTTGATAATAGTCTAAGAAAACACAGTCACTCAAGTGTCATAGCCTCGTCTGCTGGAGAAAGCACAGTACAAAAGGACTGCCGCTCCCAAAGGAAGCTCAGCCTGTAGTAGAGACACCTTCTCTACAAATAACTAAGCCTAGACTCACTGACCATCACTCCTTCCAACCAGTGATTATTGAAAAAGAAGAGGGGAGGTCTTAGGGCAAGGAATTACTGAGATAACAGATAATCTATTACATCTAGAGATGAATGTCACACACTGTTAAATCCTTCTGGAGAGTGGGACACTGAAAGAGCAAATTCTCCCAGTTGATCACCAAAATGCTGTGGCACTAAGAGGCAGTACCCTGACATGGCATGGGGCCATGCCCAGCAGGATCAGCACTGTGGGATGTGTTGGTCAGCACGTCCAGGAGGCCATAGCCTGACAGGAGACAATGTGACAAATGACAGCCCCTGCCCTTAGAAAGAACTTCTTTCCCTGATAAAGGATTACTATTATCAGCATCCTTTGTTTTCTTCTTGTGGACACCCAAAGGTTTGATAAAGTTAAGAACTAAGGGAAAGGCAAAGGAGCCAGGTGTGCCCCAGCCATGAGCTCTCCCAGACTCAGGAGCTGACAGCTGGGACAGAAAAGCCCAGGTTTGGTGCTTTCTCCATAAACTGATATCACCCTGATCCCCATACGGTGTTCCTGAATGAAAAGGAAGCCTGCACCCTGCCCCTGGGCCTGCTCTTGTGCCTCCCAGACAGGAAGGCTGCTATTCTATTATATCCACTTTATTGATGGATTTACTGGATTTATGAAATCAGCTGGGGTAGAGAAGGAGAATAATCCAAGCTTTCAGTATTTAATAGCCTTTGAAGTGATTCATATTGGAAAGAAACTGAGCAAATTTCAACCTGTTCAGTTTTTTCACTCTAAGGAAATTAATGCTTTTATATGTCACACTGGAACAGCTTTTTAATCTGAGAGTTCAGGATAAAATAAGATAGGCACATTCTATGTGAACATAAATAAATCTCTGCAGTATCCGTTAAGGCAATATTTGTGCCTTGAGGCAGATGACATTTTCAATTCAGAACTTCCTTTATGGGGAACAAACAAGCAACAATAAAATAGAACAAGATATGCCCTGGGTCTGCATAATGCCATGGGTGAGCAGTGAAGAGAGACACCATTTTCTCTACTCCAGAAAGAGAATTTATTTTCTTATGGCACAGGTTTCCAATAGACCTGAGACAAAAAAAAATCTAAGATTTTGCAAAAGAAAGCACCATGCTGTAACTCTTGCTCATTCCTCATTCATTGGTTATTATCAATTATTTTCATTTCTAATCTAATAATTGATTTTAATATTTTACACTGATTTATTTTGTGCAATATTTTTTTCTTAGCCTTTAAGGAATCCTTTACAAAGATTTTAAATGGAAGCTTTCAAGTGGAAGCTTCAGTGAATATTTGCACTGGGGCTTCTCAAAAGAAACAATAACTTAATGATTCCTCCCAGGGCCTGAGGGGGCTCGACAGAGGCTGAGTGTACTCCCTTGTGTTGTCACTGAATGTGCCCTGCTTGTCAGCATTGAGATTTTCTACAGTGAGCTGCACAACAGTGACACAAAATGCAGAGGAAACAATTCACTGCAAGGACAAGATTAGGTCTGAGTTCCTTTGAAAGGACACATTGTGGTCTTCCCCTAGTGAAAGTCAGGCATCTATTAATAGACATAGATGTTCTCTGCCTCATTGTGGAAACAAGGCTTTCTTTTCCAGAGTTTTTCAGGAATGGGCTTCTCTTCACCCAGCTCTCTTCTCCCACTGGTTTTGTTGTTGTCTTGGCCTACCCTAAAAAACCCAACTGCTCCCTGTGCAAGTCCCATGTCCCCCACTGTCCTTGCAGTGTGAGTGGGCTCTGTGCTGGCTGCAGAGTCCCCAGGTGTGGGGAGATGCTTTATAGGGTTTCCTGTTTTGCAGAACTGCAAAGCTTGGCTTTACCCCCCTGCCCCTCTCGGATATTGCTGATGTGAGGAGCTCACCCAGGCTCATCCGTTGTTCATGGTCACACAAACAGCTTTGTGTGCTTCACCCCCACTGTGCTCCTGGCATAATCCCTGTGAAAGCAGCTTGTTCTGAGTGTTACTGGTGTTATCTGGCTTTCTTTGCTTCCCCTCATCAGCTCTCTCCTCCTTCCATCTTACAACCAGAGCACCTCTTAGACTCCATTGTTCCTATTTTATTTACGTAGCAACCTTGAGAACTCCTTGTTTTTAAACAAAACATATTTAACAGATGAACTGTTTTGAGCTGTAAAGGAGGAAAAAATCAATTTTTGAGGAAAAAATCAAATGTTCTTGAAAGATGCCACTTCACTCAGTCAATATTGAGTGTTTGATTCTTTTCTGAGCAGAAACAAAAAGCAACCTAAAGTTGGCTTAAAAATTTTTTTAAATCTCTTGCTTCTAGCTTTTAAACTATTTTAGCAGTCTCATATCACATTTTTTAAGCTTTTCTCCAAAAACATGACTGCAATCATTCATTAAAAAGCTAGTCTAGGATTATTAAGCAATTACATTATTCTAAGACCTTAAAATGAACAAAAAAGGCAAAACATCCATTCAAAATTTATAACACCGTACTTCAACTTTTGGTTGTGCTTACCTCATTTAAGCTGTTCAATTGATCAGTTCCTTCTTTTGGTGAAATGCTTGTGTTCTGATCTATTCTACAAAACAAAATTTGAAAAATCATTCAATAGATTGGCTATCTGTGCTGCAAATATCTCAAGTTTTTAATCATGTGCACATGTAATTTATAAATTACAGAATAAATTTGTTTCATTTAAGAAACAGCATTTTTATGAAAGAAACATCTCTATTTTTTAACCCATTCAAAACAACAGTGATTTTATTGGAATCCTAAATTATACGTGTAAACTGTTAATGAAGTCCTGGAAACTATGACATTACTATCTGGGCTCACTCTGTGGTGTCAAAAAGTTCTACAGATGTATGATCTGTGACTTGGTGAGCTAACAGGGTTAAAGCCAAGAAAAAGCTCAAACATATGCTTAAATCTAAGCACAATTTGTCCCACATGCTTTAAATCAGGAACAAGAGTTTTCCCATATCAAGAATAAATCTTTCCATATTTAAATTTGATGGCATTTCAGGCTCCCAGTCTTCAGCTTCCTGCTTTTACAAATTTCACAAAGGCCCTGGGTGCCTGGAAATCCTGTAAGAGAGATGTCCACATTTTCTAGTGAGGGTCACTTTGGTGCCGTCAGAGATGTCCACACCTTTGTTTTTCTCTCAGTGTATTGCTGCTTCTCCACATGGGAAGAGGAAAGGAAGGCCCTGGACTAGTGAGGGGCAAATCTCTTCCCCCTGACTGTGGCCACTGAGGAGCTGGCCCCATCCAGGCAGACGTGGCACACACAGCTCCCAAGGGTTAGGTGTCAGGGTTAGGTGCTCATTCACGACACCAAGGGATGAAACTGAAGTCTGAAAACAGCTTCCCACAGATTGAGCAACCCCAGCAGCCTCCCACCACCTCTCTGTCCATCCCCAGAACAAGCTGAGGCTTCCCACAGGTGATTTCAGAGCTGACTCTTGACTCAGGGGAAGCAAAAAAAAAACTGCAGCTGTCTCAGAGAATGAGATTTGTCAGTGCTGAAAAGGTGCTGATGTCTGCTGGCCCCTGGAGACTCACTCAGAGATGTGATCAAACCCAACACAAAACCCAGATTTCTTTGCGCAAAATAATTAATGTTTTTCTGGGCTCAGAGTCATCCCAGCAAAAAGAAATCACTGTAAAATCCTCTAGAGACCTCAAAACCAGAAGAGAGAGATGCAGAGGTGTTTGTTGTAGTGTTTCCTGGATTTGTGAGGCATTTAAAGACCAAAATGATGGCTGTGTTACTTCTCCTACCAAACCAGACACATTAGATAGCTACACTGGGGTGAACAATCACTTGGCTCCAAACGAGATCCAAGATGTGCAATTCCCATAGGAACAGAAATGAGTCATGAGTACAGCAAAAGGACTAATTTAATAGGAAAGAGTGAAATATTTGTATTTTGGTTTAATAACATATAAGGAGGCAGCTGCAAGGCTACAAACAGCTGTAGAAGTAATTCACTAATGAAGAAAAAATATTTAGGGTGATTTATTGCACTGAACTAGAGCCAGACATGAAGGAAAGGATGAAAACAACACGTGTCAGATTTGCACACTTCCGGCATTAATTTGGATAGCTCCTTCCAGGTTGCATAACAGAGCCAAAGGGAACTCTCCTTAATAAAATAAAAACAGAACAAATTTTTTCAAAAAGACAAACAACAAACAGTAAATGCTACCAGCACTTTGTACGGGAGCTGTGCAAAGTTCTACATCACTCACAGCTGCATCACTCACGAGTCGTGCACTCTGGAGAGTAAAAGGTTTGCAGCAGCCATGAGGTACCACCTCTCTCACTCAGGCTGATGTTCTTGCCAGCTGTTTTAGGACACCTTTAATCTTCTATTTTACTGTTCCTTTTACACTAGAAATACTGGAGCAAGATGCTCTTATTTATGCACTCTTTGGATTCTGGAGATACTGCAATCATTAAGATGAGTAACCATTTCTGTGTGATGAGCATTTACATTTTCAGTCTCGTGTGTGCTGAGCTGATCTTACCCTGCACAGAAAGTTTTGGGGTGTGCTTTTTCATTTTCACCAAGATTAATTGTTCTGCTAGGCAAATGCAGGTTTTCTGATTGTCACCAGGCAACACAGGGCTTGCAATTTAATAACTATGGTTTGGATCCTACTCTCATTAAAAGTCAATCACAAAAAATCCATTAACTTCAAAAGCAGCAGGAACAAGCCCTAATTTTCCATCTGTGCTGAGTACATTAAAATTATTTCAAGTCTTAGCTGAAATTTTGAATAATTGCAGGCACCCTTATTTTGTATAATTTACATCCTGTAAAATAATGAAAATTAAATTCTCTTTGTGGCTACTACTCAAATACATGTCTCTCACCCTCCTTTATAGACTCTGGCTTTGGCAGAATTATCCTTTCCTCCATGACAGAGATGGCAAAGATGCAATAAGTAACATCTTATTTGTAGATATAACAAAAAAAAAGTTTAAAAAAATCTAAATTCTAATTATCATAACAGAGCTCCTACCAGACTTCAAGGGGGAGATAAATTTGCATGAGCACTGTGCTGTTTAAAAAACAGACCAGGACATGTGAGTTTTTGAATTATGCACAACATCACTTTTAAACCTGCATAAAATTCAAATCAAACCACGTAATTTTAAAAGCTGGTGAAGATGTTTGAAGATAACCTAAGCAAATCTCCACCACATTTCCTCTGTGAAAGCCAGAAAGGAGCATTACATTTTGTAGCGTGCAGCTCTCACTCCAGTCCAACTCTGGTCACACAAACCCCATCCCCAGGCTATTCATGTGTTTATGCAGCACAACACCACACTTGGCATTGGTGATGCCAGGGTGAACCCCACAGTATTTCGTGGGATGGAACTCCTTTTCCAGAGTGACTTTCAGTCTGTCCTGGCCCAATATTCCTGCCTTCTGTCCAGTCCCGGAGCCAGTTGCACCCTTCCCACCAAGAGGGTGACCTGGAACGTTAACAGCTCGTCAGTGGCAGCCTCAGTTCCTGGCCAGGGCACTCATTCAGCCTGTCCAGAGTTACAGCAGAACATCTCAGCACCCAGAAAACAGAAGGCTCCTTCTTGAGACCTTCCCAAATGGCAAAAAACGTTATGAAATCCAAACACCTCAGCACGAGGCTGCAGGTGGATGCTTCAAAAGCACACGTATGACTCCTTAGAAAGCAATACAGAACTGCAACAGGCTTTGGGGTGAACATGAAGCGCACAACTGCAACTGAAGAAAAATCCACCTTTAAGGGCCCAAGGGCATGCCCTCGGCAGTCCCTGAGTGCTGGAATGGGAAGTCAGACAGAGAGCCAGTGTAGCAGTCCCAGCCCTTATGTAAGCCAGCCAGCACTTGTTATTCTTACTACAAGCAGCAGGCATGGTCCTTACTGGGGCTGCAGCAAGAGCTGTTCTTATCTTCTTCCTCCTCTGTCCTCTCCCCATCCCCCCTTTTGCTTTTTTTTTCTTTAACTGCATTGCAACCCAAAAGCTTGCTCAGAGACCTTTCCGTGCCTTGGTACGAGAAGTATCACTGGAACCATAAACACCAGTATTTTAATACCAACATCCTTGAAGAAATTGTTCTTAGGAACCGGTCAGTCATTTCCCACCTTTCTCCCTGCTCACCTGGCTGCCTGTGCAGGTGAGGAAATGCAGCCCCTCAGGCTCTGCCTCAGCCATGCAGGTCTGCATGGGGACATCAGCACTTCTGCAGCTTCCCTGCTGCCTCCCACTCAGCTCTGAGTTGTAGCTGTTCAGCAGAAAGCCTGAAAACCACAAGAGTTCCCACCTGAACTGCACTCTCAAAATATATTTGCCTTGCAAACTTAAATGCTGATAGCCTTGCTAGAGCTTGGCCTCCCCCCAGGGAAGTACAGAAACCTTAGGAGGCTCTGGATGACCCCAAGATCCAGGGCAGCCCCGGGCTACCAGCATTTCCACTTCTGCAGAACAATCATAGGTCTGACAGCAACCATCACCCTACAGCATCTGCCAAAAATAGAGACAGAATCGCAGAAAAGGGACCAGCCCTGGGACTAGACAGATCCTGTTAAATGAAACCACTTCATTCCCAATTTATTTGGGGAATGGTGAAGAGGGGTAACTTCCAGGAATTTTTCTTTGGCAGAAAACTTCACCCCAGACTGTAGTTCTGAATTCCACACTGACTTGACATGCAGCTGAAGCACTGACCTGCCCACTGCCCGGGGTGCTTTGTTTCAGCCTCCTCTCTCTGTGACAGGCATCTGAGGAAAGCACCAGGCTCTGCCAGGTAACTGCACACAGCCTGCAGCCCGCTCCAGTTTTGCTGATTGCCTTTGATAATGCAATTGGCAAGAGCAGCTGTTTGTAATCATGTGTATTGTTCCATACTGGCTTTTCTAGTCTCTGCTGAAAAAAAAGGCAATTCCTTTATTTATTCCCAGGACCTGCTTATAACTTTTATCTACCTTCTATCAAGGTGCAGATTATATTTCACTCATATCCAAACCCAGCTACAGACATTGACCAGAGCAGTATTCAGTGTAATCACTGGCAATAGCATTAGACATCCATGTTCTGGATAAAGGTGTAAAGGTTTCCTTCCATGCAGATGGTGTTTCCTCTACTAAACTGATGCTGATGTTCATAAATTATACATGATAAACACCTCTTGAGATTGAAATCCTTGCTGCACAGGTCAGGTATAGCTTAGCCAAAAATAAGACACTATTCCCTTATTCTTCTGGCTGTGAATCTCTTCAAGTCTACTCTTCCATTTCCCTCAAATCCCACAAAACTCTCCCTTATTGTTTCAGTGTTACCATGAAATGAAAGTACCCCCTTAAAGAAACAATGCACACTTCTAAGTCATAATTCTATGGATTGTTGCTCTTACATGGCCTGGTTTGTTCTTCTGTGTCATACATCTGTTTATGAGCATCCCTTGTTAGAATATCCTAAACTTGGATTTTTTTTCTGCTTAACAGGAACTGTACTGAAAAGTTTTTCATACTTCAGCAGTCTTTAATTCATATTTAGACAAGTTAAAATGGTTTTTAGCTGCCTCACACTCAGCAGAACAGATTTCTTAAAAACCTCTGTAGAGTTCAGAGGTATTTAGACCTTTAATCTCCGAAGAAACTAATGGCAGCACTATAGCCCCCTGCAGCAATTAAGTTAAAGCAGAAGTAACAACAGGATGCACTAGAAACAATCAACCTCGATCTTTTATTTGAGACAGAAATAAACCCTTCTTCTCCTGTTCTCCCCCTACACATCTGATATACAATGAGAAGTGCATAGGGACACCCCTGCAGCAGTGTCCCTCTTCTCTCCTCCTAAACACCAGAGAGCTGTTAGTCTGACTTAGGGACACTAGGCAGGTGTCGTGTCCCAAAGCATTGCTAATTTTGCCAGCACCCAGCAAAACCGGTGGAAGGCAGCGAAACTTGGGTTTTGTGGTGCTGGCAGATGTGTTCTGCCCAAACCCAGCTATGGTTGCTGCCTGCTGCCAACACTGAATGCTCAACCTTTGTGTGTGCCACAGCAGAGAAGGCAGAAAACAAGGCAGGACACCATCTCTGGCAGCAGTGTCACAGCCTGTCGCTTGAGTCAGTGCTGTGACCGTGGTGCAGCAGCCAGAGACCCGTGTGAACTGACACATGGGCTGTCACCTGCTGTGGCCCTGCCAAGGCTCCCTGACAGCACAGGGAGGGGCAGCTGGTGGTGGCTCTCAGGAGGAGTCACCAGACACAGCGATCCTCAAACTGGAACTGGGAACTCCAGCACAGGTAAGTGGAAGTGCCCTGTCACAGCTGGGTGGTAAGACTGTCAGTTCAAGGGCAGTTAAAATAAATAAAGTGTGCATTTTGTGTGTGAGGCTAGAGACCACACGTTAACACTTGTTTATGTTTAAAGTTCCTTAGTTGAGAGTAGAGTCACCTAATGTTTGGGTGGTTTTTTTTTTGTAATGTAATCAAACTGAAACATGGCCAGAATCGAGATTTGATCATTGTGCTTGCACAGGCATCTTTATTTAATAGATTTAGGCCTTTTGGATAGCAGGCTTCCTAAAGAGCTACCGTGGTGTTAAACAAGAATAAACAGCATAGTGAAAAGTGCTTTAATACCAGGCAGACTAAAGAGGCCAAACAGTTGAAGTGGACAGGAGAACTTTGCTGTGGTTGCTGTTTTATTCATGCACACTCCACTCTGGTTCCTATCTCTAAAGTCCATGTGTCTTTCATCACATTCCTTTCAAAATTAACCAGTTATTTTATTACGTACCCATGCACAAACATCCCACCAGCAGAACCACTGGGGAGGCCTGACTGTCTGATCCCACACTCAGGAAGCTCCTCTTTACAAATCCATGGGATTCTTTCCTCGCACAAGGCATGCCAGAAAAAGAGAAGGCAGGCTTGCTAATTAGAAACACTTCCTGAGATGCAGTGTTTCGATTGCACGTACAACCATTGGAGGGCAAAAGCACTTTGTTGTCCAAGCTAATTAAATGCTTTCTCATTCTGCTAAACCTTCCTTTGAGTGCACAAATTAAGATCATTTACAATGTTGCCTCCTAAAAGCTGTGGAGAAAGCAACCAGTTCATGCCACGCAAAGCGGCAAAGTGCCATTGGATGGCAGCTGTCACTGCTGTCCCACTGCTGACTGCAAACAGACCTGGAGCCAGCGAGCTCTAGTGTCAATCAGGTGTGCCCTGAGCCACTGAGCATCCCTGGGATGGACTGCTGCTGCTTCAGACCCTCCAAAGAGAGCCAAAAACTCTGCCACAGGGCACCAAGGCTGTCATGCACATCGAGACAAAGAGCAGAGACCTGGCTCACCTGACAAAAACTGCGCACAGAAAAGCAGAGCCAAACCAGCACCTGACATGGAAAATCGGTAAAGCAGTGCCCCCAGACTCAGTAAGGACCAAATCTTATCCTTAGGACACATCGTTACTGGTCAGGTGGGTGATTTGAAATGTCATTTTCAGCCTTCTGCATGGCCATGATG
The DNA here is from genome assembly GCA_013397155.1 of Irena cyanogastra. Taxonomy (NCBI): domain Eukaryota; kingdom Metazoa; phylum Chordata; class Aves; order Passeriformes; family Irenidae; genus Irena; species Irena cyanogastra. The sequence goes on from VWZV01006847.1 coordinate 2,127,216, forward strand.
GATGAAAGTAGAAGCTGTGACTTCCAATACTTACCAGAGCTGAGTTCCTTCATCACCAGCTGAGTTCCTTGCCATCAGGGCTTGGTTAATGCCAGACCTGAACACACAGTGCTCTTCCAGCACCAGAACAAGCACAGCTGCCACAGCACCCAGAGTCTAAACTGCACATAAATGGACACCCTTGCTACAATCAGGTGTGAAGGTTCCCATTCCCATTGCCCAGAGAATGCAGCTCTGAGAAAGAGAGGCAATTCAGCACTGGGGGGGAAAGAAAAGACTCAGAGAAGTATTTTTGAAACTTGGCACAGAGGAACCGAAGTTTCTAAACTAAGGATGTTCTTTCTGCTTCAGATGTAAGGGGTTTAAAGAATGATGAAATTCGCATTCTTATCTTTATCCCTTTCACTTTCTCCAAACAGCCCTAGATGTATAAATAGAGAATACACTGCCAACAAGAGCCAGGAGTCTGAATATTTTATGCAGAAGGCAGCAAATGAATTAGCCTTTCCTACAGCTAATCAGAAGTGAAATGTGCTGTGTTATCCCAAGTCTCACCTTGGCTGGAATCTCACGACTGCTTCCTGGCATTTCACAGCCACGTTCTGTGCATGGTTATCAGCTGAGGATCCAGCCTTCCCCTGCCACTCTGAGAGGCCTGGCAATGCACATTCCAGCTCCTGCATGAAGAGAAACAAAAAGAAAAGCTGAATGCGTCCTGTCAGTACCGATCCAGTCTCAGCTAAATATTTTGCTTCAGGAAAAAAATGTTACATGAGACCAGGTGCTGGCTGAGGATCTTAGTTATTTTTTGGTAATAATCTAGAAACAACAGGAGAACACAGAAGATAAAAGGTTCTAAATAAAGTAGTATGTTCTTTCACTGGAAAACAGTTTCTGAAACCAAAGCAGACTAACTTTTCTGTTTATTACTTAAATAACAGATTTCAGCTTCAGAGCTAAGAGGTTCTATACAATGAATTCATTTGAAATTATTTACATGTCAGTAAGATTGTATTACTTGGGTATCATCAAAGAAATCTGGCTGACAAAGGCAAGTATAGTTCACTTAAATAAGATATGTAAAATTTAACCTCTTTTGCCTCTTTCCCTTCCCTAGCATATGTGTAGCTTTATGAATAGAGTATTACTCTGCCAGGAGGGAAAGGCAGTGAGGGGAAAAAAAGTCACATCACCCAATCTGCTGCACAGAAAATAAAAAAGGCAGTTTAGTCCAAAAAACTGAGTAAAAGAACAGGAATGAGAAAAGTATCCATTTAGCTCCAAGCTTTTGAAAACCAGTTGTAAGGCTGTGGAAAGATGTGTTCGGCACATCTTAATTTCCTTACCTATGAAATGGGTTGTAATATTTCCTTTGCATTGCAATGAAATAAGTTAATCAAGATCTTTGAAAACGTGATAATCAAAATGGGACTTTTTTCCTACCTCATTATTAGCTTTTGTAATCAAATATTTTAGTCTAATAGTTTAAAAAATTAAAATACAGTGTGCTCTGCAAAACAACAGAGCTCCCTTCCCTGCAAAAGCAATGTACCTGACATTGCCCCAGTTTCAAAGCTTGGTTGGACTCATGGAAGTCAAAAGTTTGGGCAGGACTCTTCAGATGGGAACTGAGAGAACACAGCAATTCCAGAAGCTTTCTGCTGGATGAAGGGGAAAGCTGAAGGCAGGAGCACATGCTGGCAATAAGCCCTTGCTTGCAGGCTTGATGTTTGAGGACTTGGGTGGCTTTGGATTGTTTCTGTATTTTTTTTCTCTTTTATGTCTTTGTTGCTGCTCATAAATAATGTCGTTAGGGTGTTAACAAGTAACACTAGGGAAACGCCCTTGATGGAATCTCTGTTTCTGAAGAGCAGTGATATCCTGATGTGTCACAGGCACCTACAGCAGAGCCCCATCTTCCACTGCATTTTTGTTTCTTTTTCACTAGAGAAGGTAACTTCTACAGTGAAGTTGCATCATAATAATCATAAACATAGTATACCCAGAAACCGAAGCAAAACTTCCAGACTGCCTGATGTATTCATGAGTTTTTGCAGCTGATGTGTCAACATCAGCTCTGGCTTTTTGATTACTGTGCACTTAAAATCATAATTTTAATGTCAAACTATTGGAAGTTCTTTGACATCCAAGCAATTTGCACTCTTCATTTATACTCAAACTACAAAACTTAACTCAGCAGTTTTCAGCATTCTCATCTCTAGGCACTGACTGTCAAGGCACTATTTCATTTTTATAGCCATTTACTTTGATAATAACACACTAAAACTGAACTTTTACTGTCTCTGCCTATTAGCTAGGAAGTCTGGCATCCTTTTGTAAATATGTCCCAGTATCAATAGGGAATTTGAGCATGACTCATTCAAGAATCCATCTGTACTCAGGACTGTGCACCAAAGGTGAGTGACAGGAGAAAGGATTGGGCAAGGAAAGCAGACTTTCTATTCCTGCCCATCTGTTCTCACACTGACTCCCTGGAGTATGTTCTGGGCATATGCTTCCTCACCTCTTGAAGTCAAAGAAATCCTGATTAATTTGGTTTCCTATAGATGAGCGTTGCAGAATTGCTAAGGAAGCTGATGGAACCATGGGAAAGATGAAACCAAATAGCTGGAGTACAGTGGTGCAGTCAAACTCGAGCAGCCTCCTCTCTTCCCATACTCTGTTTGGAAAGGTTACAGCTGCCTCCAGAGCCAGCTCCTGCCCCCAGGGAAATAACTGCAGGCAGCATGCAAAGTACAGCTTTACCCTGGTGACATTTTGTCATCTGATAGGTGGTCAGGTGAAGTCACCTGATGCTGCTCTTTTATTACACTTGGGTTTTTTAATCATCAGTGTAAATCTAATAACCTTTTCTTCACAAAGACCAAAGGCACTTGACCACAGAGCTACACTTACGCCAAAAATATCAGAGGCACAGGAATCACACTTCAGCTGAGAGCCCTGTGAAACTCAAAATCCCCAAACTGGCCATCTTTCCTCTACTTGATCACAGCTGTCTGTTCCCTCTCAGTGACCTTTCTACAGTGGAAATCCCTTGGATTCTCACAACTAGAAAGGCACACAAAAATGGGTCCCATCCAAACAGACTTTGATCCTTCCAACACACACAGAGAACTTATTCACCTCCCAATAGCCTCTTCTAATTTTAAAAGAACAATTCTCTGTAAAAGAAACTTATGGGCTTATAACACATGAGTGAATAGCAAACAGTTCCTTGGCTTGTCAGAGCAACACCTTTAACAGAGATTCTGTCACTGCTCTGGTGTCACTCTTTCTGATGCCACAGACAAGCCAGGCTGGGGAAGTGGGGAGACTGCTGAAAAAGTAGTCTGTCAATAATCTCAGGAAAACAAGGATGAACAGTTTAATCATGATGTGCAGTGCACCCTGCTTTTCTTTCAGAAATGCTTTTGCTCAGAAAGAGCTGTTTGTCAGCTGCTTGGGAGCACATCATTTATCCCATCCAGTGGATGGTGGCAAGGGGTTTCACCAAGGAAGGTTCATGCAGTTACAGTGTTTCATCACTTCTGTCTTTCCTAATTCAAGCCCTTGAGTCATGTGAAAATTATCTGCCTGGCATGGTTTTTCCTTCCAGAGGCTCCATACTTAAGTAGCACTGGTATTTTATGGCAGTCTAATTATATACTCAAAAAGTTTCCCATGCAAGAATTTCACCATTTCCAGTTAATCCCTTGGGGCCATGTAAAATGCCACAGAGCAGCAAATCTGTGCTGTGTTGGCTTTTGTTGGGTGGGAGGTACAGGCAGGACACACACAGGGAGTTCAAAAGAGGCTGAAAAAGGAACAGATGACCTCTGAGACAGACCTTGCCCCATTTACTGCTTCTTCATGACTCTTCTTCCTGACCTGCCTCCACTTGCTCTTCACAGGGCAAAACTCCCATCATTTTTTCCATTCAGCTGATAAACATGCACACCTCATCTCCCTGCAGGTTAAATAATGTATCCTAGGAATGCAGTACAGTCACAAAAAAAAGCCCCAGTTACTGCTTTATTTCTGGATGAGCTCCAGAGGAACAGGAAGGAATCTTAGGGCAAGAGTTTGACATTGATATTCCAAAAGAGTCTGTGATAATACCATTTGCCATTTGGTTTTCATTTTCCTTCAGGGATTCAAAAGGACAGCTCTCACTTACAAGGCAAGACATTCTGTCTAAAATTATGAAATCCTATTCTGAACTTGGTCCAGAATAATTCCTAGTCTATGATAGGTTTGAAGTACCTCAAAAAGAGTTCTGCAAATTTCTATCTACAAACAAGAAGGGAAGAGAGACAAAAAGTAGCCAAATATGTTATACAGCAAAGAAGAGATGGAAATACAGACATCTGTATTTGCAGATTTCAGGCCTTGTGCCTACTGCAGACCAACAAATCTACCAATATTAATATTAACTATCTTGGATATGAGACTATTTCCAGCTGAGGGGTTAAATCTGTACCGGAGCTTACACTGCACATCCAACACAACTTGGGAAGCACCAGGGGAGAACAGAGGCAATTTCAGCAGCTGCTGAGAGGTGGAATTCTAGAGTCAACAGAGCAAATGTACCTCCAGAGGCAGCAGCAGAAGCTTCCTCATTTCTAGTCTTCCTTAACACCTTTTACAAAATGTACTGTTCTGCTCCTCCCAACTCAGCCTAGGAAGATGGTGGGGGCTTGCACTGCTACCGGAATGCTACTGCACTAGTATGGACTTACTACTTAAATATGAGAAAAACAGAAATTAAGATGAAGGAAAACCATGAAATCCCTCTATTTGCAGCCAAAATACCAGTGTAAGAGATCCTTGATCAAATAAACAAAACAGAAAGTGTCTAAATAAATATTTGCACATCTTCAGCTATGCTCTCCACTTACTTCTGAAAGCAGTTGCAGCACAACGCTCTCTGCAATTCCCTAGCAGAAAGAAACTGTTATTACAGGAGGGCTGCAGACTGCAGGTCCCTGGAAATCAGGGTAGATTACTGCGGGGTCTCAAATCACACCATGAATTAGCAGGGAGTCCCTCTTTGCATTTCAAAAGTTGCTTAGACATTTTGCCACACAAGTTTTGCCCTGGTAAGTTTAATTCTTTACCTGACTTTCCTCATGGCTTTTTCCATTTTCCAGCTTTGCAATGGGCTTAGGTTTCCTCAGCTTTAGGTTGCCCATTTCAGGCTTTAGAGTGCAGTCAGCCAAAACCTGTGGCTTGTGCTGCTGAGCGTCTTGCAAAGGCAGCTGCTTTTCCTCTAAGACAGCAGAGTTGTCCGGGTAATTTTCTTTGTTATCATCGTCTCTGTAAGAAAATAAAACTGAAATGCATCAGGCAGGATTTCAGACACCTGTCAAAACATTATGAAGGAAGAAGAGCAACAAGTTCTTAGCTATTTATGGCATATTGCTTTTACTAAATTTAGTGGTCTACACATCAGTTATGGATCTAAACTACCATTAGCATTATTACACACTCAACTGTGGAGCCACTTAAATGTCAGCTTTAGAGGCACTCTTGGGCTGCAGACCTATAGTTCACATTCCCCCAATAAAATCTCAAACTGTCTTTTGCATGCAGAAGATTTCCTCCACGCAATGATTCACAGTAAGCTACAGCCTCACAAAAATATCATCACAGACAATAATTCCTCTCTACAACAAACTTCCCTTCTGATGGTCTCTGGCTTTGAGGGCCGTTGCACAGAGGGAAGGAGGAAGCCACCCAAAATAAGGTCTGAACAGCCAGAGATGTGTTTGGAGAACACATCCTCCTGTGTAAGAGCACACTTGGTGGCTTAAACAGACACTGTTATTCATGGATGCTTCATCTGGGATCTGGGACAGACATTTTCAGTTCCTGCCCAGACTACAGCGTGCAAGCTCTCTCTGAGAAGCAGTGTCAGCCACACCCAGTCACTCCAGCCTTAGCCTGCTCTCATGCCTCCACTGGGAGCATCTCCATGGAAGGAGATCTCCGTGTCATCTCCGTGGCACCACGAAGTCACAGCAGTGCAGAAGGTGAGGCTGCCTGAGGAGCTGGGCGGCATGGCTGCTCCAAAATCCCTGGCTGGAGCTTGGTTTTCAGGTGGGATTTCAGATGTTAGCTCCAGCTGGTAGCATCCTAAATGTTAGCTGGGAGATGACCTCTGTCCTGGTGTGAAACTTCCACAGCTGAGGGAGTCAAGGGCTATTGAATTAAATCCCCTTGAGATTCATTTCTTTTTTTTCCAGAAGGCATAACTTGCTAGTTCAATGTTTTCTCACAAGGATTTTGAGCTGCCAAACTCACTTTCCATCTGTGGCCCACCAGCATCCAGATGGATGCTTGCAGGGTGCTATGGAGTTGAACACCATTGCTGCCCATGCCTTCTGCAAGTGTGCTCCAAGGCAGTTGTTATAGTTACAGCTTTATAGCCCACGGCCACTCCGACAGTGTGCACCAGTGTTGCTAATTTTAAGGTATTCTCTGTTTTTAAGATTTTCCTGAAAGGTTAAGTTGCATACCCTAGCAATCTATATATACTAACGTAGCCATAAGATAGGCATGCCTCAAGAATATTTCAGTTAAATTACAATTTAAAGGATTTTTTTTTCCCAGACACACTCAGCAATGAGCATATCCTTGCACAGTTGCAAAACTCTGCTTACTACTGCTTTGCACCAGCTGCTGTACAGTAAAAGTCAGTGTATAAGCACCACAGCTGCATCTGAATGACAGGAGTATGATGTGAAGTTAAGAATACAGACAATAATATATTTACATATATAATAGCAACAGTAAATAATCTTCATCTTGATCACACAAAAATGTACAAGATAAATACGTATTTCCCATAAATATTAACAGCTTTTGCAGGTGATACCCTAAAAATTCTGCATTCCCTTGATAATAAGGGTTTCTTTCTAATGGTTTAAAGAAGCAATCACAGCTTTATTTCTTGCCAATGGATTTTTCAGACAAAGTTTGCAGGAGATTACCTGGGACTGGGACTGCCTGCTTGATCTTCATGTGCAGAGTCTGAATACCCGTCACACCTTGAAAGTGAATACAAGATAATTACTGACTCTCTGCCAGCTGCAGAAACTTAGCTTTTAATAACATTACAGTGCAGCTCAAACGATAAACATATTTGTCTTCTCATCTTGCTTTAGTTAGGGTCAGTAAATGCCATAGCTGCTCCATGATAGTCCAAATCTCAGAGGAAGAAGATTTGAGATGTTAAGTGTGCACAATTCGGTGTATCATTTTCAGACAAATGGAAATAATTACAAGGAATTCAGATGTTACCATAAAAAACACAAGAAAATTACAAGAAATTATGTATTCTAACTGCTTATAGTATACTTCATATTAACCTCAAAAATAATTAGACATGACTAAGGATGTTTTTCACTCAAACTTGCAAAAATACTAACTATGACAGAGCAGTCACCCTTTGTGCAGCAGGAAAAAGAATCCTGAACTAAATTATGAAGTGAGATTTAGTCTTAAAAAGTGAACTAGCAGTATTTTTTGAGATGCCTGAACAATCATAATCAATTACTTCCTTTAAGCTACAAACAAAAGAATGGTCCTAAGGCTGCCTAATCAAAAGAGAAGTCTGGTTAAATATGCTAAACCACAACCACTGAGAGCTGAACACGACACTGTGGCTGCATGGCTGAACTTTGCAGGATGATTTAACCTGCAAAGCCCATGAGCAGTCTTTCCTCAGATAAACATGCATCCATAAGCATGCACTCCTAAAATATGCAAACACCCAGCCTGGTGTTGCTGGAGTGAAGTCAGGGCCCTCTCCTCACCCTCAGTTCACACTCACAGGGCACAGACACTAAGGAGGCCTGGATCCCTTGAAGTTTTCTGGCAGAGGAATCTCTTCATTATGGGGGAAGCAGCCTGTACTTTTGCTGACTTGTTAAATTTTGAGAAGAACTGCCCCACTTAGAAGAGAGTGCATTAAGTGACACATTCATAGCTCTGGGTTGCAATTTGATGGCAAGGGTTTAATATATTCCTCTTCCCCACCAGTCTTCTGCTGGTGTCTATATCAAAAGTCAGACTGCAGCAGAAAATATTTGAAGGGCCACTCAAGTGTTTACACTTCCTGAATACATCAGCATATGCATGAAAGCATTTGCTGCTCACAACTGGAGCAGAGAACTACAGTGGCAGATCAGCCTCATCGCACAGTATTCCTGCAATGAGTGCAGCTTTCCCCACAGGGCAAAGTGGGATGAGGGATGGAAGACCAGGCTTGATGTGCAAAATGGAAAAATTCACTGTAGAAATCTGGATGCCTCTGGATGCCATTCACACTTCCCCTCTGGCCAATACCTGACTACCCCAAGGGAAACAGCAAGAGGTGGCACAGGACACACTGGAAGTTTGAGTAAGGAAGCCAGGTGTGAAAGGAACCAGGAACCTGGCAACAGAACTAGAAGAAATATTTCAGAGGGACGAAACAGCAGAAAGAAAATGAATTGTAAGGTGACAGTGCCAAGGTCAGAGCTGGATGGACAGAGCTCCCAGCACAGACACAGGGGAAGGAGAAGGTGCCGCCAGGTGGAGTGCGCACCATGGGCCAAGCCACGGCCAGCAAGGTCCAGGCATCCCCTAAAGGGACAAACTCTCTCTCCTGGGTGTGCCTCGGAGAGAGGAGGTGGGAGGAAGCAGCTCTGCCACCAGTTTTGCTCCCTCTTCTCTCACCAGTCACCTCTCTTGGCAGCTTTCAGTACTGAAAGCCCACCTTGGCAATGGGGAGCACTCTCTGGAGGGACAAGGGACGGCTGAGCACAAGTCCAGTGGCCAAGCCAAGTCCAGTTAAGGTGCACTTTCCTTAACTGGGGGAGCTGAGCTGGCTATAAGGAGGTGATCTTGAGAGGCAGAGCTCCTAACTCAGCATTCAGCAGCTGATAAAAGTCACAGAACAAAACACAACTTATAAACAACACGAGTGAGTGTGACAAAATGTATTTGAGTGATTGGATGGCAGTAGATAGGAAAGAGAAGCAATAATGAGTCAGTGAATACAATGACCATCACAACATTTAAAAGATCCTGAGGAAGTCCAGAAGCAACACACTCTAAAATTTCCAACAGAAATTTTTGTCTGTGCAAGAATAAATAATAACCAGGAGGCTGAGAGCTCGCTCACCCAAGACAGTGTTTGAGGCTAGGACCATAACAGGACCTTTAAAAAGATGAATTTTTGATATAATGCAAACATCCATCATTGAAGCATGGAGTGTTTTTACGTTATTTCTAAAAGAAATGCATCTTCTGTGTTCATGCCACCTGTCTGCACATATCAAAACAAACATATCAAAACACCTTCCTTTCCTCTCACCGGTAACTTGTAAATCTTGTTGTCTAGCTTTAGCTGTATTTAATAGACAGGGTGATATTTGAGAGTTTGGTATGTTTTTTGGTAGTTTGTGGCCGTGTATCAGAGAGACTTCCCACCAACCAAAACACTGCAGCAGCATCTTCCTCACTCCTAAATCACCAGAGAATATTCCACAAGAGCTTCAGGTCAGAAATCCAAATGGGTTGAGGCTTACATTGGGTAGGAGCTGTCTTTATCAAAACCAGTGATGTGAATCCTCTCCCTTTAGTGCCCAATCCAGCTACTGACTGATGGATATCTCTTAAAAGTGAGTACATCTGTTATTGATTTTATGGCACGGGCCAGAGTCAGGTCAGAGATGGGGTCCCAGCCTGCCCTAACAATGGCTCTGACTCTGGATAGTCTGTCTCTGTGTTCCTTCCAGGGTCTCTGGGTTAATGGGACCAGCTTCTTTAACTCTCTTCCATTTTCACCTTCCCACAGGAGCTATTTCAGAACAGAGTGGGAACTGCTCCCTTTGGCTCACTTGACCTTTCAGATGCTCACGTGAGCAGCTCCCAGAACAGGCTGCATGCACAGCTTGCCAGGTGTTGGGGGACAGCTCCAAATGAGACTTAGGGAAGGCAACTCTGGAAACCAAGTTTGTTCAACAGGACAATGCTTTTCAGATATCATTGTTCACTCACTTTGTTTTCTAAAAGCGCGTTTCTACCCCTTTGTTTGGAAATATAAGATTGAACATGAAATCCCACAAAAAAGAACCAACAGCAGCTGAAATGAGGGAGATCCAACCCCTCTCCATCTCTCCAAGGGCAGGGCTGGTACCACACTCCCAGCTTTTGTTAAACCCTCCTGGTTTAACATAAAGGCTCACAGAGAAAAGCCATCACCTTCGGGTCCCAAAAACCTCAGGGGGGTGCAGGCTTAGGGACTGCTCCAGGGGAATCTCTACAGGAAACAATGGATGCACTTAGGGACAGAGAAAAGGAAAGGAGAAAAAATATATGAAAAATATTTTATCTGTAATCTGGATATTTTTCTGTGAAGGGGGAGCAACCCATAATTTTACAGACCAAAATTGATCACGTAACTAACAGGAACACAGGAAATGAAAACAAACAAGCATGCAAGCAAACAAAAAACCCCTCCATGATTTATTGGCTTCAGTTCAATATTTCCATGTCTGCCCCAGTCACACAAAAAGTGTGACTAAATTTAAATGTTAAATAAAGCAAGGAAATATAAGCAAATAAAGCAAAGCGATGTAAGAGAGAGAAATTCTTTGGATCCCTTTGAAATATTACTTTTCCTGTAGAGGTTATGACAACACTTAGGGATGGCTCAGATGATTACAACTTGGCCTGCTTTCAGAATGTCCCCTGTCCCCACAGCACTCAGCAGACAGCTCACTGTCCAGCTGAGGTGGTTTAGATTATGAGCATTTTAGCAGCATAAAACTCACTTAATACACAAACAAATCCACACATCATTTTCCTCCTGAAAAGCAGCTTGGCTCCTTACCACTGCAGAATCTTCCCCAAAAGCTTTTGAAACAATCAAAAGCATGCAAAATAAAAATGCACAGAACACCAATATTGAAGTGGTTTAGACTAAAATAAGGCAAAGACTATTTCATTTGCAATAGTTCCTAGAGGGTTTGCCTTTCTAACTTTCTAATGTCCTCCCCTGTTCTGTTGTCTCTGTAAAACAACAAGAAAAATCAACGTATACATCCTTATGATTATGATATATACAAAAGGCCATCTAAAGAGTTTATGGAATTGATAACAAAGAAATGACATTTTTGGTACTTGGCCTGTCTAAATAATGTTTAGGGATTTTTCAAAAGATTTCCTAATGATTTTTTTTTCCCTAACAATGCATGTGTCCTTAGAAAACAGACATTTGTGCTTGTGTTTGCCAGGATCATCAGTAGCAGAAATGAGCAATATTCTGGCCGGAGGTTTATCCGACACTGCAAATCATGCACTTAAACATGTGTGATGTGCACCCAGCATATATTCTCCCAAAAAAGGTATTTCACTGCTGAACAGTCACAGAGCATTTAAAGGCAGCTGCTTTATGCAACCCTCCCCATACAGTCAATAATATATTTAGATTACAGAAAACTCAACCCAAATACATGACAGATAGCTTGGGGCTTCTCACATACCACTTTCAATTATTCTGTACAGTAACTAAACTCATCATTCCTGTTTAAGAAGAAGGACATCTTTAAAGTGTTCACTTACTCTGCTAAAGCTGTCGTGTTGAAGGACTTATCCTGAATGCTGAAACAGAAACAAGAAAACATCAGATAAATCAGCAAGGCAGGCAGGCTCCCTGTATGCTTCTCAGTTGTAGGAACACATGCACAAACATGGCATTGCGAGGCACGTCTCTGTGTGCTCGCTCTACACGCACGGCTCTACCTTGGGCTGCTCTGCACATGCTCATAATCAAGGAACCACAGGGATTAGTCCTACAACACTCACAAAGCCCAGCCAGCAGCACCCAGAATTCAGGCAGGGATGCAGGTAGGCTGTGAGGCTCAGATCATGATCTTTCACAGCTGTAACAGTGCTGGCAATAAAGGCTTAGGTTTACAAACAAGTATTTGGCATTCTGTCCTTTTAACGTTTGCTCTGTGTAATTGGCTCATCAAACACAGGGGGTTTTTACTTAAATAGGGTTGCCCAGCTAGGCTGTCTGGAGGTTTTCTTGTTTAGTGGGCTCTTACATGCTCAGCTCATGGCCAAACCCCGAGGGATTCTGTGAAAAAAAAAATCTGGCAAAATGGACAGTTCAAGTAGGAAAAGGTTATTAAATGAACAGCAAGCAGTAGATGAAACTATTCCTGTGAAAGGAATTGGCTGCTGTGCTCCTGAAACAAAATGTTTCTGACCTGATGGAATACGTTCAGCAGGGTCAGCTCAGGGTATTGCAAACTGCTGGGTTTGAGGAAGCAGTGGAATTCCTCCTCCAATACCCCTCAAATCCAGTGAATACACTCTTGGATCATCCTGAAATCTTACACCAGCAGAAAAGAAGGAAAAAAAAAAAACAAAAAAACAAAAAAACAACCTGACCAGCAAACAATGTCACTGCTACGTAGCAGAGATGGGATTTTGTTGTTGTTGTTGTTTGGGCTGGGGGAGAGAAAGCCATGCAGACAACGCCTTGTGAGCACTCCCGTTTGTGACAAAGGCATCTCTGAGACGCCAGCATCAAGCCGAGCAGGGATAAAGAGAGGCGCCTCCTCCTCCTCCTCCTCCCCGCAGCAGCAGCTTATGCCTCTGCGTGGTGTTGACACACATTTCCCAGGCAGCAGCGGCATCCAGGAATCACAGCCCTGACAATCGCTTTTCTTCCACCAGCAGCACTGACAATGCATCGCATCCTCCCCCCGTCCCAGCCTCCCCGCCTCTCACACGCGCTGCCTGCTCTGCTCTTTCTTACGTTTGTACATATACATCAGTGTGGATAATGGCATTAACTACTTGGGCCACTCTGCAGGAACCTCTGCCCTTCAGAGAGCAGGTTTTGTGAGAGAAGGATGAACAGAAAAGATAAATGTAATGGTCAGCAATCAAATCCTGTCTTAAACTGAAATTTCAGATTTTTTCTCCTCCTGTTTCCAGTTCTATTGCTCTGACCATACAAATACAAATTTCTTTGTTGCTATTCTATTTGTAGGACAGCAACTGAACAAAGGTATTCTAGATGTTGTGGGAAGTAAAAGCTGAATTTACACGCCCAATAATTAGTGTCATTAAAAATAAGTGTTTTTTTTAAGGAATATATTCCAGAATGCTTAAGTGAATGCTTGACTCTCGATTTTGACTGGTTAGGCTGGGCTCACAGCTAGCACTTCAAGTGTGTAATGAAGGAATCACTACATTTTATCACAAAATCACACTGATAAGCACCACAGCTTGGCTAGAGTAGAATTTAAAGGACTGGGTACCTGCACATACCCCCACAAGAAAGAGAGTTCTCACAAACATGACTTCTCCATTTGTGGGTGCACAAGTCAAGGTCTAATTCTCTGCAAATTCATTTCCTGTGCAAACGCACTGCAGCTCTTTGATGTTGTTCCTGGGAAGATAACACGACTGAAGATCAGTTTGTAAGACAGGGATGCTTTGGACTGAGGCCAAGTTTAAAGCATCACCACTTTTCTGCTGTTTGCCTGGACTTTGGTGCTGAGCAGCAGTTGCTAAATCTCCTTTAGGGAAGCACTTTACATTGCGGCTCATTCCCAGACTTACACTAGTTTTAAAGACATCACTTGATCAGTGTAAGTGGAGAGTCTCTCCCTGCAAGGTTGTGAAACCATTCAACAAAATGAAATTTCATGTAAAGCAGGCATAGTAATAACAAATGCACCTAAATAAAGTCCAGGCAAACCCAGGAGTCTGTTTCAGAGCAATGCCCCAGTCAGATAAATGGAGTCACCCTGCTCTGGGAAACACAAGAGAGGAACTACAGTAGGCTCACAGTAACTTTTCTTCTTTTGCCAGATGGAAGAAATTTGTCTTTAGGGGCAAACACTCATTTCAACAACGATGAGAGCCCTGCTGGCTGATCCCAGCTCCTTCCACCTGCTTCCCATCCATGTACTCGGGGAGAGACCAGAGCAGGCAAAGAGCCTCTGGCCTCACAAGGGAGAGCCAAAGGTGCTGGAACCTGCATTCCTGCTTCCTTCTAAGTCCCAGGCAGGGAAAAAACCTAAAACTCTTGTTAGCTCCTTATTTTCAATAATGATCTGCAAGCCATAATGCTATAAAACATCACTCTATAGCACCCTGAAATTCTCAGTGCCAGATGTATTCCATCACCACATTCAGATGACATGCCAGGCCTCTCACCATCCTGAAGTCTCAATGAAAATAAAGCTACACCTATGTGTGAAGTAAGCTTTGAACTTCCCCACTGAATAACAGATAAACTTCTAAGGAGTTTTTATTTTGAATTCATTGGAATACATATTTCTGAAATTCTGAAAATAAGGGGTTTAAATCAGTTTTTTCCTTATTTCTTCTGAACAGTTTCAGTGATTCATATTTTTGCAAATCCTATGTCTAGGAAAAGACTCTTTCTCTGCAGAAAAGATTCCCATTTTATACCCAGTTTTGTTCTTACTCTCTTTTGCCAAGTGTTGATCTAGCCAACATAAACACCACATGACAGCCCTTAGCTGACAATAAAAATGCCAGAGATCCCCAAAGCAAACATCTACATACACTTTGGAGATACCAAGACTCAGAAATATGTTGCTGTTCACTTCTGGAAGTTGGACTATTATATTGCCTGTTTATAGCTGACAAACAGATTAGCATAGAAATTCCATTCTTTATTTGGTTTGTATCACCAGGAGAATTACTGCTAGGTCAGGAGGAAGAATGAAACAGGAATGACAGCATCCAGCTTGGTTTTGCACATAACAGAGACACAGATTCAAAATAAATGATATGTCCATGAGCTCAGAACAGCATTAGCTGGCAGTGAGTGCCTTACAAAGGTAGCGTAAGTCTGCCAAAGGAGAGAGAGGTAGTGAGACAAAAGTGGGCAGAAATAGTTCTGGCTTCAGCAGACAAGGAGAGTACAACAATCAAAATGTCATAAAAAAGAAGGAGGAATAGCAAAGCTCTCCAAGCTGCAGTTGTCCAAAAAGTCACACATCCCCCACACCCACCTCCCTGCAGGCTTTGTGGATCTTTGGGTTCACCTGCAGAACAGAACCTGCGCTTCAGTTTCCTGAATTTGCTCATCTCACTAAATGACTGTTTTCTTTTAAAGGCGTTTCTGACTCAGACAAATGATGAGGCCTTTCAACCCTAACTACAGAATAATGAAGAATTTGTACTGGGAAATAAATTGTATTTTAAAGGGGAAATTACACATTTACAAAGAACTCTAAGCTCTCTAAGGTTCTGGGAAAGTTAGTATTTTGCATCTAACGTCTACCACCTAATGAAAAACTCAGTGCAAGCCTATAGGGTGTGATTAGCATTTATTTCCAGACTACTTTCTTTGTTATTATTTGTTATTCCATACAGTCCAAAGAGCCTGTGCTGGAACTGCTGCATCAAAGGCAACAGTATTTTGCAGTACAGTCAGGCCATCCAAGGGAGCTGCCCTGGGCCCCATGGGAGGATGTGAGGGGCACAGTGTGACACACACTGCAGGATGAGGAGCCCAGGGCAACACCCTCTGGCTCGGGGAAAAGTTACTCATGTTCCACTACCCAAATCAAGGGAAACTTGGAATGATCTCCCCACTACTGTCTCTCTGGATGAAGTCAAGTCATCCTTGCCAGACCTGGCTGAGCTCAGAGACTCATAAAAATACTGAGCAAATTTGTTTTTCTTGGAGCACGTGTGCTCCTGCCAAGAAACAATAGCCTGAAGTGCTCCATCCTTCCTCTCCCTCTTGAGCTGTGCCCACAGGAGGTGCACTGAGTCCCACCTGTTTGCATGCACTGCATTTGCTGCCACCAACAGAGCACCTCCAGCTCCACTGCTCTGAGAACAGATAAATATGCTTCCTTGGCAGGTCACACTGCTGTTTCTGAGGCCACGCTTCCAACTTTTCTTTAGGCAGTAAAGCAGTAACTCATTTCTGACTTTAGCAAGCCTGGTGTCTTCCCACACACAGGATTTTCTGGAGGGTAAGGGCAGGAATCACTCTGCAGCAAAATGTTAGCACTGTGGATGGCTCCAGTGCCTTGCCCTTTCCTCAAAAGTGATCCTGCAGGATACTTTTGCTATTTTCCAATCTGTAAGGCATAGACCAAGGAGCTGCCATGTGAGAGAGGAGTCACATGCTCTCTCCTGTAGTGATAAATACTGAGCGCTACACGCTGCAGCTCAAAATATTCATGTGCTCACCGACTTGCTTTCTTGACGAGCAGCCTGCCTTTTTATGGGCAACATGCTCCAAGACATCAGCAAACATCTCAGGAGAAATTAAACTAAAATGCAGCAGTTACATGTGGGAGCCAGTGGGTAAGCACTCAATCCAGCTTCTGCATCTGTGACCTAATTAGGACATCATCTGAGAGGGGCAACCTGGGGGAAACAGCACTCAGCTGATCTTGCTGTGTGTCTCAAAGGGAACTGACAGGCTCATGCAGGAAGAGACTCCAGCTGAGCATAGGTGCAGACACAGCTGTCACAGTCCAGTCTAGGGAAATTCCATGAGGTGCCTTTCTGTTGGGTTGGGTAAAACCCTATGCACCTGCACAGACCTTCAGGGCGTGAATGTATATATTTTCTGAAGATATTTCAGTGTGCAATCAAACTGCACATAATTCCTGGCTCAAGCCTTTTAAGCGGTAGGCCCATGAACCCCTTACACACTCCGATAGTACATCCAAGTTGGCACTGAGGAGGGCACATCTACCCTGTATCTCAAAAGGCACAGATCTCTGCTCTTTTAAAGGGAAAAAGACCATGGAGCTACACAATTTTGTGCAGATTGTGGACCACTACAGCCCCATAGCTTGATCACATTTCTGCAACCATGCCTCTAATTTTGTTATTAAAGAACAAGTTGTTTCATGAAGTGCCATCAGCTCTGCTGAAAATCTCTCTAGAGGTGCCCAAGAGTCACTATCTAGCACTCACAGGGCTGCATGGTAAGCCCAGCTGTACCAGCCCCAGTGGTGCTACTGACTGAGCTCCTACTCAGCTGCAGTGATCCTCTGCAGATAATTCGATATTGTCACAGATGACAAAACTATTTCCAGCAGGTTTACACCGAAGTCAGGCTAGGCTCAACACAGCACTAATTTGTAACCAGTTTTCCCTCTCAATACTGCAAGCAGAGGAAAATACACACATATCTTTAATTTTTATGTTCCAAACATCTATTCACAGAATCATACACCTGAAAGGCTTCAGTGTTTGTCTTTTTTCACATCTGCCTGTAGTAGTGCACCCACCTAGGAGGTACTTTGCAGATCTTGTTCACTCTCCTCCATGTAACTAGCAGACCAGTTCATACTACCTTTCCTCACCTGTAGCCTTATCTTCCCAGCAGCAGAGAAGCCAGAATGACATAAAACAAAATCAATACCAGTCTAGAAGACATGTATCAAAACCAACCTAAAGCAGTTGCTGTCTAATTTCAGAGCTTATTCTCAGTGACATACAGAAGCACCTCTTTAATTAGCATTGTCCAAGAGTTCCATTAGCAGCAATTACGTGTTTTCAGAGGACACCTGGCCTTCCCCCAAGCACTACTGTGCACCACCTGACACTCACTGGTGACTCCTATTGATATCTGAGGGACAGGGCAGGTAACACAAAAAACAGATTTGCTGTGAATCATCTCTGAGCCTCTTTCTAGTTACAAAACCTGGGACTGGGTATTTCTACCCTCTGACCACCAGCAGAAAACACCCACAGGCTGCTCTCAGAGGGCTGGGCAGCTGTACCATGCAAAGCTTTGCTAATTACACCACCCAAGGATGCTGCCGACAGTACTTACAGCCCAGTAGGACTGATCCCTGTGACCACATGTGCCTGAATTTTGAGTAGGGAGACAAAGTCTCCAAACCCCTGAATATTTTCTTTCTCAAGAGCTTACTTTCTATTTTCTATTTTTGTTGCACTGCAGGAAAATCTGATACAGACAGATTATGAACTATTAATGTATAAACTAACCCAGGACATGAAATTTAAAACTATGATGCCTGTGCCACTTAACTACTTTATGCATTTAGATCACATTCAGAGAACTCTGAATAATCACTACTGTTTGTGTGACACCAGAAATGCTGACTGAAGTTCAGAAAGAGAATAGCAATAAATGAATTTACAAAAGTATAACGTGTAACTTAAGTCTCCTCTGTCATAATAAATAACCAGAACTACTTTTGTTTTGGAAACAAAAGGAAATAGAGACAGTAACATGTGTATGCTTAGCAGTGGATTTAGATTTACTCTACGTTACTCTGAACACTTGAAATGTCTGAAAACCTAAAGAAAATATTCCTTCCTACATCAACAACAGGGAAAAGCAAGGAGTCTCCATTTGCACACATCAGATACAGCTGTACAAGACACAAGGGATCCCACAGAGAGCTGTTTAACCCCATTCACTGCAGTCAGTATCCACACATATAAATCTTGTTATTCTTCTGCCAAGTGCTCATTAATTTCAGGGCCTAGCATGGACAGAGGACAATCTGATGTCGTTAAGTCAAAATTGATGTAATGTGTTTGTTTATATGCTCTTTTCTGAACTTGCTACATGCATCAATAAATACAAACCCAAGACAGATCCAACTTGTCATGGGCCCCTCTGGAGCCCATTCTGAGCCATGGAAAAATCCTACAAAGAACTGCACTTAGTCAACTTATTCCTGGCTGTCAATTCAGATATAATATTTCTTCCCAGCCATCTTCATCTCATAGAAAGGAAAAGCTGTCCACATGTCAGAAAAAAAAAATAATATGGTGGACAAAAGAAAGAAAACCCACATTGGGGGATATAATAAGAAAGGCACAAGCAAAATCCAGAATAAATCCAGCAAATATAAGCAAACAGTCCCACTGTAAAACACAGTTGTGATGGGCAGCTGAAGGAGGTCTTCTGGGTATTAACTGATCCATTTTTGTGGGGGTTTATAAAGCTCCAGTTGCTCATTCTCATTTCTACCATGAAAAGTTCATGGCAACGAATCCTACATTTTTTTTCAAAGTTGTTTTTTGAATTACTATTCACTAAATGTGTAGTCAGTGACATTTGAGAACCACTGATTCAGGCCATTAACTTTTCTAATATCATGATCCATTGACATCAGAAACATCTCATCAGTTATACCATATTCTTTTGCACTTGTATTTCACTGAAATGCTGTGAATAAGCCACCAAATATTAGCAGCAATGGCTAGTGGTCAATTCCTGCTCAGCTTCCACCTTGCTGTTTTAATTTCTTCTGCTAGCAAATAGTGCTCCTCTGTTTGGCTCCTATTTCTATCCAGGCTCATGATCTGTGCTTGTGTCCTACCATGCACTATTTTAATTTACCAGCACAATCCACAGCTCCTCAGCACAGACATAACTTTGTTCTTCCAAAATCTGAGAATATTTTTAACTTTCCATACAGTTTAGGTTGCTTTGGTTTTGTTGGATTTGTTTTGGGTTTTTTCTTTTCCCAGTATTTTTTTCTTTTGTATTGAGGGAAAGACAGAAGAACTGTATTTTACCCAAATGTCCATTCTCAGCATATTGTGTCTTGCAACACAGTTAAACAGCCAGGACTGGTCACAACACTCTATAGAAACTAAAGAATACAATCCTGTTAAATAATATTCAACTTCGTGGCATAAAATCAGAACCCTACAGAAAGTATAAGAAAATGGCAGATGTTATAAAGCATAAATGTCTTACACACATATTCAAATTTATTTTCTCATTATTTAGAAGGATTTTCTTTTGTATAGTGGTACTTTGGGGAGGAGACAAGCCTGTGGCAGTCACTGGAACAGGGACCTAATTTCTTTACAAAGCTGAGGAAATATCCACATCCCCACACACCATCTGTGCTCCTGCCTTTTTATTCCCCTGCTGCACTGCCTCCTGCTTAATGTGTGTGTGCCTATCTTGTGGGCTGGCTTGGCTGCCTTGCTCAGGAGTGTCCTGAGGTAGCACCAAGCCCAAGCCTGTGTGCAGACATGTCCCATGCCAGGGACACCAGGACATCTCCTTTCCTTAGGGAATGGGGTCTCTTGCCCAGGATCAGAGCCCTGACATAGCCAGGCCACAGGCAATTTACCATCCATGGCACCACAGAAGGGTTCTACCAACAGCCAATTATCCTCATGGGGACAAGTTTAGAAGTTGTTTCCAACTCCTACGAGGAGATCCTCTTCCAAGGACCAGGACAAGCCTCACTGACAAAGACTTGGCAGAAGAGCTTTCTTCTCCTCCTGGCTCAGAGCACCTCACAGGGTCTCCACTATCAGCTCTCTAAGGTGCTGTAGCACACAGCATTCCCTATTCTCCTTTTCTGTACATTATTTGTTTGAATATGTTCTCATCCCATGTTTGCAACAGACTGTAAGGTTCAAAAAGGATCTGAAAGCAGTGATTTTCTCTGGGAAGACCTCGTGCAACTTTACAACAGCTTCTGACACTGAACAAATTACCTGTTTCACATAAATTTGGTCCCAATGCAAACTATTTGTGACTTGGATATTTCCTGTATGGATCTGCTGAAAGGGAGAAGAACCGTGTGGGAAAGAAATTTATGCAGACAGCAGCTCTACCACTTTGCTATCTATTGCAGAAGGGCAGTACACATTACTTCTCTCTTTTGAAGCATTTAAATCCTTTGTTGTAAAGCACATGGAGTGTTCTTAATGACATGATCCCATTTTCTATCTCAAATTGTAAGTCCCCTGACACTTTGATAAACTAGAGAAAATTGATTTTGGTTTTACACTACTCAGAGAGTTGTAAATATAAGAAAGACATTTTCATTCTAATTTTAATGATATTTTCTGTCTAGCAGTTCTGCAGCATCAATCAGGAAGATACCAATCACAGAAAAATGTTCTATTTCTAGGTGAGCTATCCATTTTTAGAGAGAACTAGAGTCTCTATAAAAATTATCAGAAGCAGAGCCAGTGAAAAACAGTAACTAATTCTTTAAAACCTGACTGTAATATATTTTCTTTTTTTTTTTTTTTAAGATTAAAGGGAAAGGACATCTTGCCTTTATATTAACAAAAATGCTGACAGTAATTATTAAAAAAGAGCAATGAATACTGTAGTGCAAATGTGGGCATATTCAGAGCTACAGTATCTTCCCTCTCTTTGCTGAAGCTTGAGGAACTGCAGCCTACACTTTCTAACCCAAATCCAGGCTCTCAAGCCCACATTTAAGCACCTACACAGTTTCAGACTAATTTTAGGTAGCCACCAAGCTGGAAACCCTTGGCCAATGCATGCACTGCTAATTCAGTGTCTGGGATGATGGTTGTAAAGGCTCTGGGATTATGCCTGACACCACAGCTGTGTTGATGCATGCTCACTACAAATATAGAAAAAAAATCCTCCAACACACCCAAACTCAGCTCCAAAGTTATTGAGGCACCATCCCAGTTACAATCTTAGGGCATATTTGTTCTTCTCTGCCACCCCCTCATTTTTCTGTTCCTCACAGATCTTTCCTGCTCTGATTAACTACCCCAAAGTTCCTATCTCAGCCCCTGTGGGTGCACAAGGGGTAATGCCAACCAGGACAACTCTGAGTATTTCTTACCAACCACACAGAAGTGGTGCCAACCATGGGCTGGCAGTGAGGGCCCTTGCTCTCCTTTCTCTCCCCTCAACACAACACTTGGCAGATTTCACATCACTGGTACCGTGCGACCAGTCACTCAAGTGTTGTGAGAGAATGGGCCCAAAAATGACTTTATAAACTGCCCAATGGGTAAATGTGCTCAGGCAGAGCAGGGAAAAGCCATTCTCCAAAGCAGAGCAGTCCTTACCACAGCATTACTCACAGCTGCGTGGAGAAACAGGAAAACCAGATCATCTATAGCCACCAAAAAGTGAGCGTGACTCAACTGGGGTGACTCACAGTTCTGACTAACCTGTTTGACAGCTCCTTTTAAAAAGAACCACTTTTGAAATAATTTCTCTGTGTTCTCCCTCAATTGCCTTGCACTGCACAGTTTTAAAGTGATTGCCAAAGCACAATCACAGTGCAGATCTAAGCAAACCACAACGTGCATAAATGTATCTTAAAGCTTTAAATAAAACCTGTAGTAAATAAGTGTAAGGCAGATGTGTTTGTCTAGAACCTAGCAGATGATTTCTTAGTCAAACACAAGGCAAATCCAGCTGGATGCCAGGCTGGGAGGACACAGGGTTGAGTCAATTTCTGTGAAGTGTCTGTACCCGGCCTGCAGGTGCACTGCATTCACCACATTCCTGCTTTGTGCAGTCAATTTCCAGCAGGATAAAAAAGTAGCTGAGTCCTCTCCCAGGAGAAAATGCAGCTGGGGTCAGGAACAGCAATGCTTTTAAGGAGAACTTGAGGAACAACCACCTCCCAGCACAGAGCAGTTTGCATTTTTAAATCAATAGGGATATTGCGATAGAGATAGAAGTTTAGACTTTACTCATTATTAGCCCACTCTTCAATACAGGGTAAATGTTCCTCCTTATCCCCCATTAAAATGAATCCCCACTATTAAAAATGTTTATAAAACCATAACTACTTTTTGCATCTGTAATGCAGAGTAGACAAATTAGTTTATTCTCATTCTTAGAAATAGTCATATGTCAAACAGTAAACAGGCAGGAGAAAAGTAACCAAATGAAACCCATTCTGCAAGTGCATCAGCAAAGACAGGGGTTTTCTAAATTTCTAAGTTACCACAAAGTGTCCTGTCAGCCTCTGCAGCAAATGAGGCTCATATCCACTCAAAGGAGCCAGAACTGACTGAAAAGGCTGGGAAATCAGCTGAAGAGACATGCAGAAATTGCCCATTACATGGTGCTGTAATTCATCTGGTGTTCTACTCTATGTCTTGGTGAGTCTGCAGAGGTACCACATTTCAAAATTACACTTAACATCTAAAACTACACATGCAATAAATCATCCGTGCAACATGCCTCAAGAGTCACTAAGCAGCTTTATCTGACCTTGCCACTAATGGAAAAGAAGATTAATGGGCTTTGCTATTATTTATTACCCTCCCCTTGAGTGTAGAAAATCCAGTTGTTTTCCCCAAGTTGTTGCTGAATGCCTTGACCCAAATCCCTACTTCCAGCCTTAGGTAACAACAAACAGAAATGTTGTCATGTCAGGGGTTAGGCAGTAACCAAGGACAGATTAAATTTAATCCACACTGAAAGTACAATTTGACTGATGCATGGATTGATTGGCAAGTGCTGAGGACCAGTCAAGCATCTCTTTCTGCTGTCTGGAAGAAAGTTGCCATGTCATTTTTTTCAGAAAATGTTTACTTATCTGTCCTGATGAACTCCTGATTTTCCACTGTCCTCAGCATCCTCACTCCTTGCTTGTGCAGTGCATACTTTTAACAGATCTGGGACTGTTCCACACTCAAAAGTATGATTAAGTGATTACAACTAATGCAGCAGTCGTTGTGATAAACCATTTAATTCACCTTTAGAAGTTTCAGCTGATGCATCAAAGCTGCAGAGCCTCTGTATATAACAAATATGCCAATGCACAAATATTCAAATACCTTTTGATTCACAGCAATATAAGACTATAAAGCATTTCCCCCAGTTTATTTTTAAGAGGTGGTCATTTCATTTCCTTGGAAAAATTACACTATGCAAAAACTGTATGATGCAGCCCTGCATTCATTAATATTTCATTTGTTGGCAGAAGCTGGCTCCAATTTTCAAAACCCATTATGAATGTAGGGAATGATGCCCATGAAAGAGTGAGTCACAACACTGCTGCCACTTGAAATAAGTCATCATCATCATTTTTCATAATGTCCTCTGATCTGTGCAAAAAATAACTTTCCACTTAAATAGGAAAAGTTTGACAAAACTGGAAGCACATGTTTCAGATATAATCTCAAAAATAGTGACTTTTTCTGTTATTGTTTAAAAGCAGTCTCAACAAAATGAAATATTTATTATCAGCAGCAATCTGCTTTCCCAAAGTGCACAACCAGAGTAACACCAGGACAAGCTCACTCTCATAGCAGTGAAAATACACACAGAACACTGTGTACCTACATAAAAAAGAATGACTACGAGAGATAATGAGGAATTCCTGAAGACTCCAGCCAGCTACCCAGACATCTTTTATTACCTGGTTGCATTGCAACAGTCTGCAAAACCTGCAAAGGACAAGTCCCAGCAGCTACCCTTGCTCTTAACTCTTGATCTCTGTCATGCAGAGAGCTACAGAGGAATTCAGCACCAGCAGTGCAGCTCCTCTCTCCCAGAGCACAGCCCTGAGGGGTGCACAGAACATCCAGCAGCACTCAGCCCCAGGCCTCACAGAATTACCCTTCTGCAGCAGACAGCTCTGCTGGGCTGCACACACCCCCTGTTTGCCTTGCTATCTCCTACACTCTCCTTGTGTTCTCTTCACCACCTCACCTCCCACTTGCAAAGCTGCTGGTCTCCTCGGGCTCTCAGGAGGACAAATCCTAGAAGGTGTTACTTGAGGTGTCTCCTCTGCAATTAAGGATTTTAAGGAAATAGCCTCAAAACTTCTCATACAGAAGCAGACTGCCTCATTCTTCCACAAGTCAAAAGGAGATGAGCAGGATGTCTGCCTCCAGCCTAAGACCATTGCTATCATTTTAAATTGTCATTGTAACATTGATGTAGACAGCACAATCCATTTCTTGGTACAGAACAGCCACCTACACCCTGTGAATGAAACACCCCAGGACTCTGGAGAATCACAGAATTCCCACAAGTCAAGCCACCATCCAGACATCTGTGTTTCTATAAAAGGTTCCTCAATGTGCAGTTTTCAGAATATAATTTTTGCTACTGCTTAGGTCAACAAGACCTCAGAATTCACCCTTCTGTAAGATTAAAAACAACCACACAACTATGAGTATCTGAAAATCTGTCATTAATCTACTAAAACATCCATGTAAATCCATTTCAGATACCAGAACCCAACAAAGGCACATAGCAAAGTGCATTCCTTCTATTACTCACACAAACATAAATTAAAAATATATCAGCGCCATTTGAATCCAACTTCATATGAAGCTACTTTGAACAGTTTCTAGCATGACCTTTCTAAATCACTAGACATTGAATATGAGCTTGAATATTCCTTTACAATTGCTATTCAGAGCAAGACCAAAACTGGAAAAGACTGGAGTCATAAATGGAGGGATGAAAAAAAAATGGTGCTGCTTTTTTTAAAAATCAGTGCAAGAAAACTGAAGGGGACAAAAGAGAGGGGATTGTCTGGCAGGGACATGCTGATGCTCTGGTTTACTGACACCAGGTCAGTAACCTGCTAAAGCCCCCTTTGTTGCACACACCATGCATGTTAACAAGGTTTTTGACTTGTGGAACCAGAGCCAGGCTAAGCACAAGATCAAAAAAGAAGAAACAGCACTGCTCTCACTTCTGAAAAAAAATTTTTATAAGTTAATGAATTGTTGGGTGTGAGCAGAAAATAAACCCATTAAAATATCTGAAAGAGCACAAGTACCTCAAGTCATGTTTGGCAAGAAGTCCGACAGAAACTGAGTTGGTCAAGTGGACTGGGAAGAGGCACTGAAAGAAAGCAGAGGAGAGGGGAATCAGTCTGGTATGGAACTTGAAAAAGAAAAGACAGAGAAGTGAAAAGATTGAATCTTCATAAGTTTCCCGTAAGCACAGAATGAATTAATTATGATAACAGGAATATTAGACTAAAATAAAAAGTACTGATAAGAGCCAAGGTAATTTATCTTTTCAGTATTTATAGAGACATAGGAATCTTTTTCTTTTTCCCTTCCAAAGCCTGTAATAAAGTCCTGCAAACCAAACTGTTTAGATGAGACTTCTTGTGAGTGACCCATTCTTACTGTGCAGCGTAAAGACATTGCCATACTTGACATCTTTTCCAGCTATAGCTAAAAATAGGCTGTCAGACCTCTGAAATTTGCAAGCCTGATTATTCCAAGGCAGAAGTTCAAGCTGGTAAATATGCTTGATTTGTTTTGCATTCCATTCAGAAAAAATCAGGGATGTTATACTATCTTTTTCACTGAGTTGATGCTCAAGCACAAAAAGCCATCTGGAAATTCCAGCAACGGAGCCAAGCCCAGGGACTGCTCTCTAACCTCAGCACCCCAGAGAGGAAGGACTCAAAGCCCAGGAAACCGATACACAGACAGCAGCATATGCAAACAGTAAAACACAATCTGCATTTCTCCTTTGTTTCCTTATTCATCAAACTGCATTTCTGTATCTGCAAACCATCAGTTGGTTGTGTAACTACAAATGGTATTCTTATATGCATCAAATAATGACAAAACTAATGCCAATTGTATGGAAAACTGACTTTTTTTTGTGTGTACCAATTTTGATCTTCTGGTAGTTTGCTAGTACTTTAGGGTTGAGAATATTCTATGGAGCACAGTTTATAACAACCTCTGTGAGTTTGAGACAATTAGAAATAGTTACAACACTGACTGATAAGAATTCAAATTAAAATTAGAATTACCATAAAATTAAAAACTTTTTTTTGTACCCATTTTCCTTTCTGGATGTGATCAAAACCAGTTTGACTTCAAAAAAGAAGTCATTTATTAACAGAATTGTATGAAGACTTTTTCATGTGCAACTACCTCAGATGGGTATAAGATGCATACTGTGATTTACATCAGCCACAGAGAGATTTTCATTTGAATTCATCCTCTCCTATTGCCAGCTCTAATTTGCAGATGTTGTAGGCTTTCAGCCTAAAACAGAAGCAGAAATTCAATGTTTGGAAAAAATTCGTATCTGCAAAGATAGAAGCTAAACAGATAGGACAGATGGGTAGACAAAACCAAGGGACAGAAATAAATTATGTCTTGATGTTACCTGCTGAAGAGAAAACCTTGCATGGGTTTCTAGAGCTAAATCAAAACCACATTTTCAGAACTCCATCACTTAGTCATCAGTGACAAACTGATGAAAAAAGAAGTGAAAAGTACCAACACAGTGCCTATTTTTATCCAAAATAAAACATTTCCATTTGTGGATTTTTTTAAAGAGAAAAAATACTAAATAGTCCATGCAGGGATTTACAAGGAAAAAGTAAGAAAAGAGATGCTTACCCTCTCCCTCTCTTTTCAGCCCCTCAGCATCCTACCATTCCCATAATTCATGCATAAATCCTACCAGGAAGCACAGCTTGATCTGTCTGTCCTGGAGTGTGAATATGAACTTCAGCTGTTCAATTCCAAAGGGTTTGCCCCAAACTCTGGGCTACAGAGATCTAATCACTCCTGACCTCTCCTGTTAAACTGCTCCAGCTGGTGCCATAATTCAACACAAGGGAGGATCAGGCCTCTCGATGGATCTCTTGGTTTGGTGACACCCAATGAATCCCATTCCACAAACCTAAACACCACAGAAATGCTGCAATATCTTAGAAAAGAAAAATTACCTGGGAAGTTAGGGACTAATCTTTTCACCAAATACAATCTGCACAAAGCTGCACTTTTTAGTCAGTCTCTTACTCTTTTTACAAGGCACAGTCAAGCTCAAAGACACACACTGCTGAACAGAAACACAGCCAAGTCATCCTCTGGCTGGAGATGACCTGGAACTGAAAGAGTTTTTCAGGAGCCCTGGTGCTGCTCCTGCTTACTGAAGGCATCCTGGCATATAAGCATGTTCAATAAATGTCTTCATCACTCTTGAGGGGGAAAGTCATGCCCTGAGCTCCTGTCCTATTCTTACCACACCACTAAAACAAGTAGATACTCCTCTGGAGGATGAGGCAAAAGTGTGCCAACCTTTTTCCACAACAACTTTGTCAGACAGAGTGAAAAACCCAGCGCCATTCAACAGAGACAGCACAAAGCAGCCAATGCCTTCCCTCAGCAGGTTATTAAACATATTTATAAGGTGTTTTGCACAGAAATCCTAGACTGTAATTTTCATTTGAGATAAGTTCTTTATTTAGAGCAGTGACACAGAAAGTAGTAATAAGTCCAGGTTACCAGTGGAATTGTATTCCTTCTAGTCTGTTCATTGCATAGGCTGACAAGAGAATGTCACAAAACCAGCTAGGAATATAGATGCATCCAGTTTTTCTAATGTTCGCCATTAAAAGCATCAAAGATTTAAAACTGGCACCAGAACTCAGTGGCACTAAGTTTAATATTCTGACTGCTTGCAATAACTTTCAGGACCAACATCATTTTACGGGTAATTTTACATTATTCATTACAATTCTACTGGAACTCAGTAGCATTGAATAATACAGTGTGCATAAAGATGCTTTACAGTCAAACCCAGCATACACCAATGAATAGAAAGGTCACAAAGTGAGAACCAGCTCAGGATGGAAGTTCAGTTTTGACTGACACAAGTCAGAAGTGTTGGTGAATGGTTTATTCCCAGGCAGTTAAACAAATGAGATGTTCTTCCTACTTGGTGTACCATATGAATTTTCACTCAATATTTCACATGTGACAGATGAACCACATGTGTCTTGATCTTCCCTCATGGAAGACCTTGACTCATCTTCCCTGCCCCTTCTAAAAACCTTGGCATAACACTCTTACAAGCAACAAGCACTGAGGAACACAAACCTGATTGGCTTATTAACAGATAGAAATATTTTCAAGTAACTATTTGTTTAAAATAATGAAGCTACAAGTAGCATGGCTTGAAAACACTCCAAGTTACAGCAAGCTGTGCCCAGCCCACCTGCACAGGGCTGTGGCAGGGCAGCTGATGCTGCTCAGGCCCTGAGCTGTGCAGCTCTGTGCATTAGGAGCTGCATGCCACATGCAACGTGTGCGTGCACATCTCACAGAGCCAGAGCAGAGCTGCTGCAGGCCTCTGGCCTCCAGCGTGCCCAGCACACTCCAGGCTGCCAGGTGCTGCAATGCAGACTTGTTCTGCCTGCCTAGATGTTCTGTGGGAAATTGATCCAGCTTATTTACAGCCACTACACCGCCAAAGCATCAGGAGCTGCTTTCTCAAGTCCTGGTAATGAGCTCCATTAATTTTATTGAAACATAAATTTCACTTTAGAGTTTTGATCTCTCATTTTGACACAGACACCAATTCTCAGACAGAAAATTTTCATGAAGCACACCTTATTTCCTGCTAGGATACTGTATATATTTTCTATTTCAAATTACAGAGAGCCTCTACACATGCTGATGATCTATTATGCTCTGTAATACCTTTATGTAGAGTATGCAGTCCCAGAGTCCTTAAATTATTCATCATGATGTGCTTCAGAAGCAGAATTTGTTCATATCTCTTTAGGTAGTTGGAAGCACAGGAGCTCTATTTAACTCATTGGTTAATATCAAGCAAAAGAAATGTCTTTTCTTTTGGTCCTCACATTCACATTTTAAATTAATCTAAGAGGTCCAAATCACTTTCAGTTCAAGCCTTACAAATATGGACATCACAAAAGCTAAGGAACTATGACATGACAAAAGGCAATGCATAGCTGAAGATCAAAGAGAGAGAGAGACAGAAATTAGCTAAAAGCTGGAGTAAATCCTTCAGGGATGTTGCTCACTCTCCATCCCTGTTGGGAAGATCAGGTTAGACAAATGTCTGTGAGGAATGGTTTAAGTGGAGTTCACCTTTCCTTCAGGCAGAATTATGGATTAGGTGACCTCCTGCGGCTCCCTTCAGTGAGGAATCAGTTTACAAACACAGCAGCATTAATCACTGTCTCTGCAGGGGCCTTCCTGGCTCGTGTGTCTCTCAGGATGATGCTCGGGAGCTGCAGCTCCTACAGCGGCACCACAGAGCTGCTTCCTCTCCCTCCACAGGGCAGAGCATTGGCACTCAGTAACACTGCTCAGACTGACTTGTACACCTGCTTCAGCTGGCTGTGCCTCTCTGGGTGAGACAAAGTGTTCTAAAGCATTTCAGGCAGCAGGCTTTCTAGTTGGCTGGCAAAACCTCTATACCTCATCTGGTGAGAAGGAAAAAGCAATGTACAATGTACTTTCAGGGTTCAAAAAGTTGTGAGTTTGAGAGCTGCTTGAAGGGAAGGAGGACTAAGAGAAGGCCTCCTGCACCTGCAGGTTCCTGGCACTGCCCCAAGCCCATCTGTGCAAAAACCTGTGGGAAGGAGAGATTTATATATTCAATGTATTGGGTCTTCTTTTTTTTCTCGTCTGTTCTGCTTTGGGGCACTTACACTTCTTCCCAAAATCCTGTCACCACACAAACTAAAAGAATGCTTTCTATTTTAAAGTTCCCTTAGTAGAAGCTAAAGGATGGTAACAGCTCCACGAAAGCCAGGCATTCATTTTTATCACCTCCTCACTGCCCAGTATCTCCTGGTCAGAACCAGGTTTTCAATTTCCCTTTTGGCACCCACAGCAGGCCTGTTACAGTTCCTGTTACAGGAACACAGTTCTGTGCAAGCAAGAAAACCAGAGACACAGGCAGTGTCTTTGTGGAGCAGGCAGTCAGAAACTGATAGCGAAACTCTTGTGCACTTTGGGGGAAAACGGGAAAGTTTTAAAGTAATTTCTTACCCTGAAACTATTCATTCAATCATACTAAAATATGGCTGTGGAAAACCACAGGAGAAAGCATTTCCAGAGTTATTTCTTTTCCTTTTTTACCACACACCTCAAAAAAACGACAGCTGATATCACAGAAAAATACCCCCACATATCTGGAGAAGCAAACAGGGAGCAATTCAGAGAAACAAGACTGCACTTGCATTTCATTCTTTTGGCTTTCAAGGGAGCACTTGCCTGAAACATTATGAACTGTCAGAACAGAGCAGCAGCACACATTTCCTTTTTGTTAGGGGAGTCTCATTTCTGTTTGTAAGAGCTGACTGGCCCCAAATGCTGGGGGAAGAAGACAGCAGCACATCCTGCACCAAGGGAAGTGCTGCCATGCTCCAGAGTGGGCAACAGAGGACAAAGCAGCAGCTGCTTCGTCAAACCAACAGATGCAAAATCTATTGTGCAATTGATGTCTCATTAATATGAATGTTAGAAAGATTTTATTGCTTTTCACGTTTTCAAGACTTTGGTCAATTCATTCCCAAGAATTTCAAAGCTTCATAAAAGCTCTTAGAAAAAAAATTAGGTTTTTTGGCATAGATTTGCTTGCAAAATCTGCAACCAGTGTCATATCTTGACAACCACTATTATTGTCAATGCAATAAAAGGCAAAAATCGACTAGAAGCAATTTTTTCAGCATTACTTAAGATGCCACTCACCTGTGGAAATATATAAAAAGCAGAATATGCACTTTTGAAAAGGAACATAGATGGCATTCTAACAGAGAGCAACATAAAGCAATTCTTCCACTAGTATGGAAAAAAATACCTAAAAGCATAATTCCAAATGAAAACAGAATACAAGTTCCTCAGATTGAGAGAAAATGACCAAAATTATTTCACTGTTCTGGAAATTCATCACAGTATCTTTGGTACCTGATTTAAAAAACCAAAACAGAACAAAACAAAAAAGAAAAAAAAAAAACAAACCAAAAAAGCAACAAAAAATCCCCCTAAGTTTCTTTTATTTATATGTACAGACATACAGTAGTTATGTTTCTTACAGGTATTCTCCCTGCCTTTTGATATTCTTATTTTTAACCCCACTGATAAACAGAAAGTCAGAGTTCTATTCCACTTATCACCTAATTTTTCATTAAAAACTACCATGATCACCAGTAGGACCTGTGCTACACCACTGAAGCTGGAATAAAATGTATTTCTCATTGAGTTTTGCATCACTGGAGCATATAAGTGAATTCAGGATAGAAAATTATTCAGGTGATGAGTACCTTTAGGATCAAAGAGCTTCACAGCAGACGATATAAAATTAAGAAGCTCATAAATGAGCTCGTTTTTCAGATCTGTTGATCTGTCTTTAAGATTCTGGATTCTAAATAGCTTTATATCTAACATGTTACAGTAGTACTTTGGAAATGTTGGAAGAAATCACCTTCTGTAGTGTGTCACCGTGCACACCAGAGTCCTAACTCATCCTGGGAGCAAACATCCACAGGGAAGTGGTTCTGCATGAGCCAGAGTGTGCCCAGCTGGCCAAGAAAGCAAATGGCATCCTGGCTTGTGTCAGAAACAGTGTGGCCAGCAGAAGCAGGGAGAGCTGGGGATATTTAGCCTGGAGAAAAGGAGGCTGGAGGGGACCTTAGGATTCTCTACAGCTCTCTGAAAGGAGAGTACAGCCAGGGAGGTTCAGTCCCTTTTCTCGAGCAACAAGTGACAGGACAAGAGGAAACAACCTCCAGTTGCCCTGGGGAAGGTTTAGGTTGGATATTAGGAAGAATTTCTTCACAAAGGGTTATCAAACAGTGGCACAGGCTGAAAGACAGATGTGCAGATGTGATGCTTAGGGACAGGGGCTGGTGGTGGACTTGGCAGTGCTGGGTTAACAGTTGGACTTGATGACCTTTAAAGGTCTTTTCCAACCCAAATTGTTCTGTGGTTGCATGAAGCTACCTCAGAACAGACATCACATTCTCAGCAAAAAGGAATTATTTTGATAGACTTCATGCACATCAAATAGAAAAATCTTGAGATATCACCAATGCCACTTTAGTACTTCAGAGCCTGGAAAGCTCTTCAGGCACAAGGCAATAGTTTTATATCCAATTGTATTTGATGACATCTAGGAAAAGA
This sequence comes from Irena cyanogastra, assembly GCA_013397155.1. Lineage (NCBI taxonomy): Eukaryota > Metazoa > Chordata > Aves > Passeriformes > Irenidae > Irena > Irena cyanogastra. The sequence goes on from VWZV01006847.1 coordinate 2,159,919, forward strand.
ATTGTGCTGCTGAGCAATGGAGAAAAATCCTACAGGGGGAAGAGTAGGGTCATCTCCATGGCACATCAATATTCGTCATGAGTGGCAAAATAATCTGAGATTTTCTAAACAATAGGGAAACATACCAAGGACATCCTGTTGTTACCTCACTCAGATGTTAGGGCTTACGCCAAACTTAATAACAAAACAAAATAATGGAACTCCTAGAGTATCTCAGTTGTCTAAATCTACATCAGAATGACGGAGATACTTATTTTGCACATTTTCAAGTATTACCACAATGCCTCTCCTTAAAAATAGACAAAGAAATGCATTTGAACTGCAGCAGTACTGTCTTTAATGGTTTGATGTTGGGGTTTTTTTTCCTCTTCTCAGTGTTTAAAAAAAGAATAAGTATTGACATTTTGAGACCTTTGCAGTTGTCCTGGAGTCATTAATCTCTGGCTGACCTAATGAAATCAGGCTTTACTTATATTTCACTGATACCTTGTGATAGCCTTGCATGCACCCCTCAGCTTGTTAGTTAATATATTTGTACCAGAGAACATGAAATATGACACTAGAAATAAATCATTTTCTTTTGCAAAGAAGAAAAACCACTGCTGCATTTAAAAGGCTAAACACTTCAAAAAGTGTCTCATTCTCTATCAGTAGCACCATGAAGAAAGTAAATTTTTTACCCTTTAAGTGGAAGTCAGAATGGTGACTGTCATACAATTACAGTCTCACCAATCCTATGAGACAAAACAATAAAAACTCTTTAAAGCAACTCCCTCTGCCAAGCAAAACGAACCTTCCTAAACTACTTGAGAAATTTATTCTTCCTTACAGTTTCTAAAAACTGACAATTTCTGGATTTGACCTTTCCATATTCACATTCTGGCCCTTAATCAATTTCATTTCTATGTAAATACAGGAGCGTAATGTATACACAAAATGTTTACAATGACTAGAGAAGCATTTGTTGCTACCAGTTTGTTTTTTGTGTCCATTGTAAAAAGTATCACCTACAAATACAATTCCTACAGAAGTTGTGCACTTCTTTTTCCAGGGAAAAGACTCTCCCATGCCATCACTACCACTCTTGATTTTTCCATTAGTCCCCTGCACAGGGTGCTGTCTCTATGTGAGAAATGCACCTGGCAAGACACTGAGGTGTTCAGAAATCAATAGAAAAGGAGCATAAATGACAAAAGAAATTATCCCAACAGGAATTATTTGTTGTTCAGTTCCAGCACTTGTCTTTCTCAGTAAAAAGTACATGCCTTGATGGTATTTTAGTTTTACCAAAACTAGAAATCATGCATTGTTTGAGGACAAGCCAGGACAACCTGTGTACAGGTATACATTTTTCCTTATCTTCTGTTTATTACAGATCCATTCAGGTTTAATTGCATCCCAAATGTTAAATAAACAATTTATAGATTGTTAATTTTACAGCTCATGAATTATGATTCAGCCAAATTATATCCACCTAATCTCAAGAGAGAGTGAGATTTGCAGTGAAGTTAGCAGATAAAAAAACCCCACCATTAACCCAAGGCAGTACTGAAAAATAGGTCAAGGAAAATAGAAAAGAAAAGAGTCCTTATATCAGGAAACCCCAATTCAGTTTGCTTCACATTCAAATCAAGAAAGGAATCAAAGATTAGCAACCAGTCAGAAAACCAATGAAATATAGGTATGTGTAACAGATTTTTTGGCAGTTCCAGCTTTGACAGAATTCAAGTCTGTAAGTTCAGGTGGTTTTATGTATTTATTTTGCCTACAATTTTTAACTTATTTTTTCCTAATTCTTAGATATTAATCTGCTTATTACATCCCACACACCATACTGAACTATACCGCAATATTTCAATGCATTTTGATTTTTGCTTTTTGAAGAGTATACATAGTTACCTTCTCAGTCTTTCTTCTTCTGACAATCCTTGTAGTTATTGCCATATTCAATATTATAGAAAAAAAAAACCTTCATATGGTAGTGTTAAACCCAGTAATCTTTAAAGGAAATCACCCCACAAATGGGTTTTTTTTTTTGTTTCTGTGGAATATCTTATGATGAAGCCTTCAGTAAAGAAGCCCACAACTAACCATGGATTTATGGATCCCTCTATGCAGGCTCATCTGAAGGTGCTGACACCCTCTGTGTCTTCAGCCTCCTGTTTTCTATTTATTTATTGGCAGGCTTGGATATCATTTTCATTTCTTGTCTTGGGCAATTCACAGGCTAAATTAAGTTGGCCTCTGTATTTCTTTTTTAAGCAAGACAGAAATAAGATAATTGATAGCATGTACTAAATATTCCTTGGAATTGCATTGGCAAGAAGTCAGAGAATAATGTGCATGGGTAAATCACTGCCACTCACCAGCCTGGCCCAGTGAGGGGCACTTACTTTCTGAGTGTGTGGCCTGATGATACTGAAATGATTCTCATTAATTCAGTGATTTTGGTATCCCTTTTTGTATCAAGTGTGATTTAACAGCCTCCAACTGACAGACACCTATATCAGACATTCCTGTGCCTCTGTGTTATTACATGTCTGGTTTTTTAATGAGAACCTGCTTTACTGACTTGGTTTTAGATACCATTTTAGAAACTCCCAGAAGGTTGTGAACTCCTTGAGCTTGGAACAGTACAGAGTCTTTGCTGGTGGCAACCGTGGTGTGGAGAGATTATTTTTAGCCCTAAAGAAAACCAGACAAAATATTGCCTCAATCAGGATAGGAAACTGCCTAAAAATAGGCATATCAGAAACCTTTCCTTTTGTCCAGTCTGTTTCTCATATGAGTGACCATCTCCCAGCAGAAACACTCACCAAACAGAGCTCAGACTCTGAGAAGCAGGAAATAACCCCTCAAAACCTTGTCTCTAAAAATTTAAATTCCTGCATTTTCCAACTGGTTCAAAAGCCAACCAACAGAAGAAATAACCCAGCCTTTCTCTCCCACCACTGCCTTGGCCCTGTCTGGAAGGCAGTGGCCAGGCAAACATTGAGCCCAGCAGTAAAACTTGCACAGTTTTCCCCTCAGCACTGCTTAGGTGGGCCATGAGAAATAACAGCACCTATTTATCTGTTTCCACAGGACACTTACCCACCCAAGGGTCCCCCTGGGGACTGGTTTCTGAACTCCAAGATAACGCAGAGGAAAGAGGAGATGGCTCAGCTTTTGGCCACCTGGATCACACTTGCAGTGTGAATTGATGCACTGATCCTGTGGAGGGCTGGACCAATGCCCGAGGTGTGAACTTGCTGCTGTTCTTAATGCAATTTGTATTTCAGCCAACCCCAGCAATGTTAACAGCATTAGAAAAGATGCTACAGTAAAACATGGCTTGAACATTTAAACACTTTTTTTTAAGGCTTCACTAAAAGCTGAAATATTATCTCCATCTTAACATACACGAAGCTGCAAATAAACTGAAGGTATTGACATATGTCTAAATGCCAGTATTCAACATAAGGAACATTAGTATAACAAATGCCAGAACTGATCAGGGCTCAGAAATGTCAGTGTCATCTCTCAAATTAGGCAAAAAAGACCATGAAACTGTCTCCCTCCCTAATAAAACTGTTCCTTCCTAGTCAGCAAGAACATGAGAAAGAATCTCTCTGACAAGAAAAAACCAGCTATTTCTGTCCTGACCACCAAGATATAATGACATTAACAACACCCAAAACAAGAAGTCCAAGATAGACATAGATGGATAAATCCATCCTTGTGATCTATGTCAGGATGTGAAAGGGAGACTTTAGGAAGAGCCCAGAGCTCCTGGGCAGTCAAAAAGAAAGATACAGTAGAATTTTGAAATATCTGGCTATTAAGCAACAAAAATGCTGTCTGCTCATGAGAATTTGAATGGAACATTCTTATTTGAAGGACAGAGGAAGAAAAACAACAGTCAGTGACCACATCAGGTGCCTGTGCTCATTTTACCTGCCTCAGGGCAGGTGAAATGGACGTTAGGGGTATTCCAGTAGCATTTCAGATTACAAAGAACAGCCTAAGCATCAAATGTCTCAAATGTCCACCCTAAAATTAAGCAAAAATGGCAACCTTCTCACAAAAATATGTTGATTTAGGTGTGGATATTCATATGAGTACTCACTTTCAAATAAACATGAATATCTCAGTCTGATGTCCAGGCTGTAAAGAGCTAATATATTTTGGCTGACTTAAAATTGAGCTGGGAGAGACCACTGCTAGTAAAACAAACAACATATAGGTAATTAGCTTTCTCAAAAAAAAAGTTTACCACCCTCTGAAGTGCTGTCAGAGTGCTGCTTTTAAATTTAACATGAGCATTATGAAGCAAAGAAAATCATGTTACTGGTGCAAGTTTGACTTTTCACTCAATTAATATGAAAACATTTGTAGACTGACACAAGAAGTCAATTTTTACAGAAAAACACAAAAAATAAACGTAAGGGTTTATGATTTGGTTATTTCCAAGTATTTCTAGCATACCTCTCCTGGAAACTTGCAGCCACATCTGCTGTGGCCGCTGCTGCAATTCTAACACAGTGGGTAGATAAAGTTAATTTTAAACTGGTAACACAACCACAGGCACTTCTTACTTTGCTGTAGTGAGGCCGGAGCTCAGCATGGGCTCCTTTAATCACCTCTTAACTTGTTTTTTATAACTTATGTGGGTCTCTGCAGCTGCACTAATCCTAAACTGCCCTTTTCCTTATATTTCACAGCAGTTCCAGTTACCAGACTGCAGTAGACACATAGAACAGAAACATTTAGAACAAAAACCTCCTGTAAATCAAGCCATGGACACACTCTATAAATATATAATAAGAAAAACGCCTTGCTGCTTTCAAGGTGTATTTTAAAATGAAGCTTCTTTTGTCATCAATCTGAGCAAGCTCCTTGGAAAAGGACTGAAATGGACAGATGAATCTAATTCCGAGAGGGAGAATGAAGTGTTAAGAAGCTCATATTTCCTTGGTGACCACTTCATAATATTTTCATTAACCTGCCTCACACCTTTCATCTCTACTGAAGGGAGGCTGAACAAGCTGTCCATCACACACAAAACTGCAGGACAAGGGGACCTCCTCCCATCCTGGAGTCTGTGTGCTCAGAGAACCCGTGTGTTTGATGCACCTCTGTCTCCTGCAACCCTTCCTTGACCTCATCTCTGCCCTGGCAGGAGCAAGGTGCAGCCTCAGCCCTTACCTGTCAGCCCAAAAATATCTGCCAGTGCGACTGCCAAGCCCTCCTGAGTTTTCCCCAGAGCTCTATGACACCTGAGGCTGGGTGCTCTGGGTGGAGATGATCCAGGAGCCCACCCACTGTGTTCCTGCACCATCTGCTTTCCCAGCAGAGCCACTTCACACTTCTACAAGCCTATAAAATCTTCTGTGGTCTTCCTAGCTGCTCGCATGTGACCAGACTGAGGGCTCAAAATATTCTCAAATGACATTTCCTATTTACCATTTTAATTACATACAGTTTCTTTAAAACTCTGCTACCACCTTTCAGGGCAGTCCTTGCTCACCGGAACAAATCCTTTAAAATGAAACCCAGGAGAAAAACTAGAAACTGTGATGTAGACCATTCTCACAGGATGCTATGGACTGTGAAGGGACATTGAACAGCTGAGAAAAATGGAAGCACTTTTTATACAAAATTGTAATTTTGAAAAAAAAGTAGTAAACTTTATGCATCAAGGAATTAAAAAGAAATGCAATATAAAGAATTCAAAACATGGCTGGAAGAAAGGCATTTTGACTACTGCTCTGAAAACATCTGTCAATTTAATTCTCTTCAGGACAGGTGGTAAAGGAGTCATTGATTTGATTTTTTAAGGGAGGAGCATTTAAAAAGCCAGTATTTTGGTACATTGAGGATTTTACTGGAAAGACTTATCCATGAGAAAACATCTGCAACACACACTTCTAATAAGATTCTCTGTCCCTAAATTACATTTTTAACCTGCAAATGGCAAAGGATGAAAGCTGACTTAACTAAAGGTCTTAACTAAAACTTTATCTCAGATTTTATTTCATAAAGAAAGAATATGTTGTCATAAGCTAGCAAAAAATAAACCTATGGTCTTAATTTCAGTGAGGATATTGTCTTTCCTGTGACCACTTTAATACAGTCTGCAGAACAACCAAGTCAGAAGCATAAGTAGCAAACTTTTCAGAACTTTCTCTGAAGACACCTTAGGATTTTCCACACTGAATCTGAACCCCAACAAGATTGCAATTGTGTATTTTCTGCTTCATGTAACTGCCAGGGTAAAAAATACAAAATACATTTGTTGATTTGTGCTCACAAAAGAATAAATAATCCACTTATCAGTCTTCTCAGAGATGAAAATATTTCTCAAAATCACCAGTCAAGTTATACATCACAATTAATTTTAAACACCTTAGTAGCATGATTGGATGTTTGTCTGCATTCAATGTAATCTCTGTCTTTTCCTTTTAATATTTAAAGTCTCCCACTTTCAGGCTACTAGGTTTAGTGCTTTGCAGAAAAAGAGTCAAAAGAAGTATAAATAATAGAATAGAAAATAGAAGTTGCAAATAACAGCCATTTTTTGCCAGCCGACATAAGCATCAGAGGTGGCATGCAAAGTTAGCCAATGTGAAGTAGCTCAGCATGGATTTTCCAATAACCCAGGAATATGATGTTTGTCTGGAAAACTACCGGACTTCAAATCTCTGAAGAAGAAAAATGCCCCTGCTGACGTATCCATTTCCACATATTACAATAAAACCAAAACAGAAATTCAGAACGTTCACTTTTCCAGCAGTTACAGCGTGAAGCAGTAGCAGTGTGAAGTTTTGGTTTGGTTTTGTTTTAAGAAGCTATTCCTTATGAACTCCTTATATAGGAAATGGAAAGTAAATAATCATTGGTTTTGAGAGATACTCGTATTTTGCTATATCACTGTGTTACTTGGAAGAAAAATACATGCAGTGTACATGATGCAAAAATGCCAGAGATTTGGGGAGCCCTGAATGAAAATAGAGGAAAATGAAAATTCCTTGGGAAACGTGGTGGTAAATGAGTGCCAGTGCTTCACACAGAAATCATCAGAATATCAGGGAAAATAACAAGCAGTCATGGAGAAAAGCAATAACCATGAGTACTAAATGGCAGCTACACCACCACCCCTCACACACAGTCTGAGCCAGGTGTGACAACTGAGAGCCTTGGTGCCCCTCCTGCCCTGGCCATAAGGTCCAAGCCTCTTTCAGCCCCAGGGCTCTCAACACAGCACGGGCACATGCCCAGAGCCCTCAGCAGCCACAGCTGCACTGCCAGGGGTGTGCCTGCCCTGCCCACCTGTGCTCCAGGTGCCACTTTGGAGCCTGCAGCCCACGTTTCCTTCCTCAGGGGCAATGAGAGCCAAGGAAAGACCACTGAGCACTGACATTTTCAGAATCCAAGCAGTGCACAGAACTGCCCCTCTAAACCAAATCCAAATCTTTCTGTTGCCAGCAAACTGGAAAGAGTGTTTCAGTGAATACCTGCCCACATCACAGGTCCATGCTGGTGTGACTTTACATGACAACAAGCTCCAATTGGAGTGGCACAGGCGGGACACAGATGTTGGATGGCATGTAGGGGCACAGTTTCTAATTAATTTATGGTACTGGCCATATGCAAGAAAAGTTTCACACCTGTTTCTCAAAATTATAGACTACATAAAATTCAATACACATTTAACCATAAATATTAAAACACTTAAAATATTCCATGCACAAGTCAAATTGAAAGAAAAAATTATTTCTTCTTCACCAGGAATCTGGGCTTTTACTAATGCTTTCCCCTATTCCATCCAGGCATAAGCCTGTGGCATGTGAGAAGAAGTTATTGAGACATTTCCTTAGTAACAAAAATTTTCTGAGCCTTCTCTGAGGAATAAAAACTTTGCCTTCAAACCAGCTGAGTAGTAAAAGCAAAATGTTGCCCTGTTAATTACAAAGGGCCTCCACAGCAATCCCCATTGGTCATACTAAAAGCTTTTAGACTTCATCCTTTTAACTACCCCCAGAAACATTTCATCAAAAATGTCCAGTACTGCAATACAATGAAAAGCAATACCAAATATTTTTGTTAGCCACCAAAATTATTTCATTAGTTCATAAAAAGAGCCAAAAACTTAATTGAATTACTTCATTGCAGTTAATCATAAGAAAGCCAAAGCAAAACAGACAGCATTTCAACCCAATATGCTCGGGATTCAGGGAAGATGAAATATTAGAGCAAATAATTAATTATTTAAGAAAATATAAGGCAAAATCAGAGGCTTTGTACATTTGTACAGAACTATATTGCTAGTGCTGTAAAAGTGCCTTCAATCCTAGGTTCAGAACGTTTCATGAAACTTGGAAATTAATTTATTGGCCTAATAATTCCCTCTTCAGCAATTTGAGAGTAATAACAAACACCTTTCTGGCTATGTTCGTCCTCTCTGGAAATGTTTTGACATTTGTTGCAATAAAAAAACTGGCATTCTCATTCTCCTGTGCAGAGAGGTTTTTGTGCCATTACTCTCAATTACTAAATTACTCAGAAAGAATTAAATGGAATTTAACAGTTAGATGACTTGTGGTATCAAAGAAGGATCAGGGAACTTCTTTCCCATCCCACTGAATTTCTATTCTCAGTAATAAAGCAAGATCTGATCCAGAGTTACATCACAGACCAGCAGTCACAGAAAATAACATTACTGCTGTTTTCATGATGATTCATATCTCTAATTTTCAAATTCTCTTGACAGTCCTCCTGTGCCACAAACAGCATTAATGTCACACTAGAAGAAAACCACAGATCTAAAGTGCCATTTCTGAGAAAGGAGTTTGTAAAATCCATTATCTGTTATTTCCCAGGCTAGGCCATTTTCAAAGATGTATCTGCAGGAGAGCAACAAAGTTAACGGACAGCACAGCTCTTCAATATTGCTCAGAATAACAAATCACACAAAGAGCAAAATAAAAACAGAATTGACCATGAAAACAAAACCTAAAATGTTCCATATTGACGGCTCTCATTTTAGGGAAAAAATCTTTGCACACCATCTTTCCCACGCAGTCCGAGTCATGAAAAATGCAAGATGCTCAAGTTAGGGTAAAAAGCTAAAATGAATTCAAGCAGTTGAAGAGTTCTACTCTCTAACTTTGTTTCAGCAGCAAACAAAATCAGATTTGAGACACTTTCTTTCGTCCCCTCCCGATGTGAAGAACGATTTGCACCCCCTGCAGCTGAGAAGCAGCTCCAAGGCAGAGCGCAGTGCCCAGCTGCATTCCCGCAGCTGCTGGGGCTGGCACTAAGTGCTGCCACTAACATCAGAACGACCCCGCTCCCTGGAGCCAGGGGCTGCTCCACACGCAGCCTGGAGGAATGGCACAAGCAGAAAGAGCTGGCTATTTATGTATTTTGCATCTGCTTTAATTACACTGTCACTGCAGCACGCAAGAGCGACACAATTTATAAAGCACTGACAAATTTTACGGTAATTGAAAAGCCCAATTAGCAATTCTCACACCACGGGCAGATTCTGTTTGATTCAGCAACGGTAAAAGAAAGAAAAATTTAGAAGAAAAAAAGGCTCAAAGGTATTTGAAGTTCCAGAGGAATCCAAGTCTCTAATGTAAAGTATATTTAACACATGTTTGAAATCTATTCTACTCAACAAGGGCTCTGACTTGGGAACGTTCTTCTTGACCCCATTCTCTGGAGTTTTTTCCCCTCATTGACATAACTGGTTATGGTTTCTCTGGAAGAGAATTTTATCCCATAGGAACCATTAAGAGCTAAGAGAATATGCAACTTTATCTAAGCAAGTTGCATGCCATCATAAAATATTTCTGAATAGAAATACGATCAGCAGCTACACTCAGCAGAAGAAACACTCAAATGAGAGTTACCAATTAACTCCAGTTAGGAAAAGTCCTGGGTTTATATTGATGTTAAAAAATCCACTAAAAGTTCACAGGAACTGTGAGCTGGTCTTGAAACCATGACAACAAGGTGCCAGGGCAACAGAGCAGTGATGAGCCCCCAGGAACAGGGTACTGGAAATCCTTATTTCATTGGCAATTAATTGTTCAAATAGATTCAAGCCAAAACTGCAAAAGAATATGAGGTTAAGTAATAACTTCACAGCAGCAGATAGAATAAAAATAGGAACTCAAGTTAGCTTAGACAATTATAAAGCTAAAAATTACACTCCTAGGGAAATTTGTGTATGCAAATGATAGTATAATGAACTGGACCCAGACCACCACATACACATTATGAATTTTGTTATGTAAGTATGAGTGAGCAAATCACCTGTTTCTGTACCATTCTTTGTTACCTTTTTGCATAAAAGGGTGTGCTTGCATCCTGAAATGAGTGATGCCTGGCACCCCATTCTGCAGAATGACAACAAAACCAAATCTCTCAGCTCAGTGTGTTGATTGGTTCTTGCATGCTGGGTGAATGAACCCTGCTTGAGGGACAGCCACACCACACAATGCTTCCCTGTGGTGCTTTATACACCTTGCACCCCTAAAAAAAAAGGTAAGGCAACCTCAACCTTCAGAGGAACTATAAATTTTCTAGCTCAAAACAGTCCCTGGTGTAAACAGGACTGACTTCACTTTTTACATAGATTACCCAAAGCTCTTAAGCTACATAAATTCTATTTTCATACGAAATCAATAGGAAAACAGTGTCTGTAATTCTACTTGTTCAGCTCCAGCCACACAGCTGATGCGACTGGCTCATGATCCTCAAAGCAGTTTCAGCTCTCAGGGATATTTATTAGTGCCTGCCTCATTCAATTTACCATGGCACTGTTCTGCTGAGATACAGACACCTGCTTTACAGCTATGAGACAAACAAACTGCTTGACAGCAATTAAGGTAAAACTTTGCTTTGGCATGAAGTCTGGAAAACTGCTGTTTCCACAGCCTGTCATGCTCTCTGAAGAAAGGGTGAGGTGTTAGCAAGTTTTAATGACTGCTGTTAAGGGAAAATGAGGGATATTCAGACAATTATACTTGCAGACTAAAATCTGGTAACATAAACTTTTGTGGAGTTTTACTTTCAAAGTCTCAAAGCTGATAAAGCTGAGCTACAATTTATGATGATTGCCAGCAACACTTTCCAAGGATTTTGCATGTGTCACTTGTTACTGGATTTCATTTTATTAGACTGGATGAAAACTGTTCTCTTTTGTTTGGAAGACACTCAAAAGTTCTTTCCTTTCTAATTTATTCTTTCTGATTTCTATCTTTTCTAACAGTGAGAGCTAGAAATGAAAACTTGACCTTTGGCACAACGCCTACTTAGGAAGTGTAGTTCCAGAATTTCTGTCCACTCAGCCTGGATCTATCTGCCACAGGCAGTGTCCAAAATGACTGCACTTGCTTTCTCTTGACTAGCCTAATTGCAGAAACAGAAAGAAATCCTGTTACAAACATTAAAAACAAAACCACCACGCAACAAAAACAAACAAACAAAGCCCCAAAACTCCAAAAGGGCAATGCAAACAGTGGATAGCAGTAACAGTGATGAAAACAGGTCATTCTGAAGGGATGTGAGGGAGCCCACACGGTGCTATGACACCATGATAGCTAATATTAAGCTGATATAGTTGAGCTAGAGCAAAATAACATGGATGTATTGCCCTTTAACCAGGTTTACTTGAGTTAAATTCATATTAAGCAGCAAAAAAAAAAGCCTCTCAAAAGCAAAGGAAAGGAAGCTTCATGTAGAATTTTACATCACTCTAGCTAACACCAAGGTACATGTACACAAGTATGCATGTGGACAAACTTACAAAACAGTGTATTTCTCTACATTCTCACCTAGAAAATGTAAAAAGTGGTTTTGGGAGACTAATGCAAAGCCAAAAGCTTTTACTGATTAATAAGTCTTCATCATTGACCTCACTGCCAAGGAAATCTGAAAACCAGATTTTTAATTTCCTATATTTTGTATGTGAGACGACCAAAAAAACAGCAAAACCAAAATAAAACAAAGAAGCAATACCCTAAAACAAACAAAACCATTGTTCTGCAAGAGGCATGAGTTATGTCAAGCTTACCGTGTAACCACAGGTTTCCAAACCTTGGTGAATCTTCCTAATTCAAAGACCGAAAAAAAAAAAAACAACCCAGCAGTTTAAAATATAAAGTGTGAACAGACAAAATATCAGATCAGAGGAAAAAATAGCATGAAAACTTTATCACACATTTGCTATTGCTTGTTTTTGGGCTTTTTTCCATCTTTGGTCTTCACTACAAATTGCCATCGCTTTTGCATATTTTAGGAAAAGAGTATCTGGTGAGTAAAGGAGGGAAGAGAAACATCAACCTTGTAATCTCTTCCTTCAAAACACACTTCATCCATTTCAGACTTGTCTTGGTGGACCTGCTAGTTTGTTAATTCCTTGGCAGTTTCTGACAAAACATCCTTGTTAGATGTGACAAGGTATGTCAGCTTTGTATCACTAATATTTTGTACTCCAAGGGCTCTGGTTACTGTGCACATCTCTTTCCAAAAGGCAACATGATTCTTCTGGCATTGGAATAGGCAAGACAAAAGACCAGTTTCCCATAACAGCAGCAGTGCTATTTGTGCCTGATTCAGCAGCATGCACAGACAGCCTGGGGACACTGCCCTGGTTACAGTCACACGGTGTGTATCTCCAGACACCCTCAAATTTAGCCAGCAGAGCAGGTAAATCTAATTAGATTTGATAATTACCTTTTACATTAAAACAGTAACAAAAACCAAAGCCCAACAGGATGGGTCTGCCTTGGCTGGGTTTTTTCCCCCAAAAAAAAAAATATCCTGCAGCATTTCGAGATTCCTGTATATGCTAATAATCTGTCCCCCGAGAGAGACACTTTTATTTGCCCTTACTAACTAACTCAATATAGGGACTAAAACTGCCTGCTAAGCACACTGTAGACATCTATCAAACACATTTCTGTATATCTGATTCTTAAGCTGAGAGCTTGGTATATGTCCTGAACTTAAGGCTTTATGAAACATCACAGAAATTCAGTTGACAGAGGTCTTCTGGCATCATACTGGTTTACTTTAACAGGGTGTAACAGTAAATGAAAGACAGCTTTTGGTACACAAAATCAAAGCCACAGAAGTCTGTAACTTGCTCACCTACAGTGAGTTGTCCTCACTTTTCCACAATAAAAGGAATTTGACAAATGCTAAACTACTGGGACAAGTTTCAGTTGTGAAATATAAGAGCACATGGTTGAAGTAACTGAAAAAGGGAAGCATCATCCTGTTTTCTCTGAAACTCTTTTGTTACAAAAGCAGGAGCACAAAGGCATTCCAAACAATAAAGAACATATTCCCTATCAGAGATGTGAAAGAAGGTGTGTGGTAACTAGCCTTGCTCTCAGTTCAGAACTGGCCATCAATTTGGGAAACCTAAAGTAGACTCCCCGTCCTTTCCCAATCGATTACTCTTGAGAGCATCATTCTTTACTGAAGTATTTACTGAGAAACTGGGCAGCAATTCCTTGTGCTTAGACTTAAGGAAAAGGTGATTTTATGGCAAACAGATACCAATATTTTGGTTCAGATCAGGAGGCTTCACAGTACTCCCAGCAGGCTTCTTGATTGCAATACTTTTAACCATCACAGCAGACTGGGGCTACAGCTCTCTGTCCTACATATTTATTTCATGGGTTTTGGTCTTTGTGCAGGACACATCTTTTGGGGAGCAGACTGTCACACCTAAAAGCTGTTTTCAGAAGTGATCTTGGCATTAGATACTTTTTTTAGATTAACAGTAGAGCTCCATGTAAATAATTCCCCTGCTTGCTGGAGGTCAGCTCACTTCATTCAAGTGCTCCAGACCATGCTCAGACATGACACTACCTCAAAGTGATTCGTTCGTCCTATTTTGCTAGAAACAAATTACAGTGCATTTCCACTTCAACAAAGTGATAATAACAGGGTTACAGCTTTATTGACTGGCCCAAGGGCTTGCAGACTGAATATTTACCAACAGCATTTACTCAGCTTTGTTGAAATTAATACAAACAAGAGAGGAAATTCACAACAGCAACTAGCCCACTTGACAAGACTTCTTAAATAATAAAGCACTGCTTTCAAGAATAGCATATTCAAGTGAAGTTCCTGAAAACCTTTCGCTGACCTTCACCAGACCTTGGTTGTAGAAGAGTGCACACCCATGAACATTAAGTTCTCTGAGAAATGTGAATCTAGATGTCTGAAGGATACAGAACTTAGGGTCCTGCAAAAATTTCAGTTAGGGAGACAAAATTATACCACAAGAATTTTTCAAGAATATTCGAGAACTGAACAATTTTTTTATTCAAAATGCATGGCACAAACACAAGACAGAAAAATTAGCTTTAATTTCACTCTGTATCTGAAGGGTTTTGACCTTAAATCCCTGAGAAGAGTGCCCTAGCTCCAGCAAAGTTCAAGCTGAGCAGTCACAGCCTGATGATATACTCCAGCATTTCTAAAATACGTTTACACACGCTTTTTTTCATTTTTATTTTTCCTCTCATTGCAGCTACCGAAATCCAATTGTTTTGTAACCCAGATGGACATCCAAACCATTGCTTATCAACAGTATGACAGGAAGATCTTGAATTCACTGAAACCAGAATAAAACGATTGCCAGTTTTTTCGCCAAAAATGTAGAAATAAAACCTCCAGAATTTCTGCCTCAGATCCAGCAATGAGTGAGGAGCATGTGCAGATCCTCCACCAGACCTAAGCAATCACTGATTTAGAAACTGTCCCCTCAATGATGATTGTTTCAACAGGACTTGGTAATTTCTACAGCGAAAGAGGCTTGACATTGAGAGGTGCTGTCTGCTGGCAAACGGAAGCAGAGTTTTTTAAAGTATCTTTTAAAATCTTCTCCCTTGACTTTTGACTTTCAAATGATGTGTTACACTCCCTTATTGCTCTGCTAGTATTTGATTAGCTTTTGGGAAATGCAGCCTGTTTCTGCTTCAATAGCTTTGTCTTAAACCTTGAATTATCTTTCCTAGCTCTCTCAAAAAGCTATTTCCTACCTAATGCAGTTTATTAATCTGCTGCATTACTGGCAAAGCAAACAGAATATTAAGTGGGATACCTCAGCAGCATGTGGCTGTACAAAATATCTGGGAAACACTCGAAATTGTTCTGAACCATAACATCTTTTCCTCAGCTGCTTTACTGGAAAACCCAAAAAACTTAGTCTCTGAAAAAATAACCGCCCAATATCTTAAAGACTGGACTGTGTACCATAATTTTCCAGTGGCTTGGCTATTAGCTTAGTCCATGTATTTTTACTCCAAAATGCAAATGAGGTGGAAGACATTGCTGTGGTTCTAAGTTTTATGGGTAAAACATTCCTTTAAGAAATAGTTTTTGCTAAGTTATGTCTCTGTGATCAGACAAGTCTGCTGGAGAAATGATACAAAGAAATCTAGTCTTGGGGCATAACATAATGCTGTTTCTTAGAGAAATGCCAGTCTCATAAAAGCCAAGTCTTTCTGACAGAAACACAGGAAAGGATTTCAGTTATTGATATATTTACTGATTGTATCTCCGCCAGCTGGCGCAACTCCACACCAGTGCAAATTCATGAAACGCTTCCTGATACCACGCAGCTCCTCCTGCCCACTCAGGTCACACCAACATGTGACCCATGATTTATTATAGGGATTTATAAGCAAAATAATACATTAGAGGGGTACTGAGAAAAAACTCCACAAACAACCCACCCAGGAATCAACAATACATTTTTTGGGAGTAAGTGACCTGTGTTTATCTGTCTACAGCTGATACATATCAACATTAAGACTTTGAGAAGTTTCACTCTTTAGGTTCTTCCTCCAGCAAATCTCCAACAAACCAACTGTAATTACATTAGAGTAATATAGTACACAAATTTCTCATGAGATATCGAAAGTTAAAGCAAAAGGTGCTTTCATCCTACCTTAGCAATGTGAGTCTGTCCCCTCCTGCATCTTCTGTGTTGCTTGCCTGTGTAGAGAGAAGAAACAGAATGTACAAGGCTGGATTTCAATTCCAGACCAGTTTGGCCACTGTTCACATGTGCTTTCTTAACTATTTTTGGGAGGATAAACAGCACTTCTGCCTCTTCTGGCATTTGCAATGTTCTTAGAGTCAAGACCTCAGCCCTGGTGAAGGAGCTGGACATGTTAACAGAATCCTAATAGAAAACATACTGGAGGTCATTCAGGAATCAAAGGTCATCCCCAAAGTTCGGATGTCATCCTGGGTCACAGGTCTCTGCAAGAGGACAAATGGCCTTTCAGGAGCAAAGGTCACTGAAAGGTCAGAAGGGGCCCAAAATGTTGCAAATAGGTCAGAGGTCATGCAGAGCTCAAAGGTCACCCACATGGTCAGAGGTAACAGGAAAGGTCAAGCAGTCACTTACAGGCACCTAAAGGGTCAGAGGTCATCAAAAATGTCATGCATGCCATGTGTTAAATTCCCTTCTGCTCAGGGTACCCACAATTTTACACACTATAAGAGCTGAGATAACCCTGTAATTGGCAAATATTATGGCAAAAGGAAGATACAAACATAAAACAGCAAGAGCTTATAGCCGAGTACAGAAGACACCTATAAGAAACAATGAAGTAGCCAAATGGGAAGGATTTTTAAAGTCTCGCCTCTAAACCAACTGCAGATTTTGTCATTTAAGATTAAGCTACGTTTTCCCTTTGAAGAACCTTAGTGGTGCTATTTTAGATTTTAGAGATAATAGAGTTTTGAATCAGATCTTGTAAGATCAGACAGTAAACCACGTAAAATGGAAACTGGAAAATCTGTTCTAGTTCTGATATCCTTTTCACTTTTTATCCTTTTGTTCCTTGTGATTTCTTCTGACTCTACTAGAAAAATAGAAAACTCCAAATATTCATCAGGGTGCAGTACAAACAGAAAAGCATTTTTGCAATTATATCTGTCATGTGGCTATTATATGCAGTGAAAAAACCTTACCCAATCAGAGCTGCTCAGGAGGAACTTGCCATGCACAAAAAGTGATCAATAACCTTGATCAAGCCTCAGGTAACCTTCGAATAATTACCACGGAAATGCAAAACTTCTGGTTTAGTCCCAAGTCAGGGAAACAGGCATGTGCCTAATTCTGAGAGCTTCAGTATGCTAAGCAGGCTGGCAAGCATGAACTGCCTTGTTAAATAAAGCAAGACCCAAATCTTGCACACACACAAAGCACTTAGTGCCTGCCAAGAGGAATTTCACGCACAGCACTGAACCACAGAATTTCCCTTCACTTACAAGCCTAATGCTGATTGTGCTCAGCTGAAAAGGAAGATAATGAGCTCAAGAGCTCTCAGATCAATGAGTTGGCACGTGAGAATGCACACCTGGAACCCCGAGTCTCTTCATCTTCTTTCTTTGCTTTCCTACCCTAGTACATGCACATAAATCCCAGTTTCACTATACGTTTCCTGACTGTAAATAAGAGATTGCAATGTTTTTGTCCTGTCACCCAAAAGTACTATTTCTTACTTTCCAGCATCACAGTGTGCTGCATTTACCAGCCAATACAACTGTCTGAGCACTGCAGACACTCTGGGGCAAGGAAAACTCCTCCTCAGGAATTCCTGAAGGCTCTTCTATCTTGGGTTATCCTAAAATCATAAACCCGGGACTGTCCTCTGCAAACTCCAGTGAGTGAGTGCATTCACTCCACCCCACCCAGCTGCCTTATTTTATTCTGGACTTGCACCAACATTTTGTTAAACATCTGGGGATTTGTGCTAGGCCTCCCCTTTCCCCTGCAGTGGCTGCAGTTCCCCTAGGTTAAAGAGTCAGCATTATTTTTGTTCAAATTCCCTGTGGAAAGATCAACTTCTAATTATGGCATGGTCTTCACTGGAACCTTTTCGACAAGAGGCACTAAGTGTTTTTTTCTTCCTGAATTTTACAATACTGACAAAGAAAATAAACTCTCTGTGGAAGCGGCACAGCTATGAACGCACAGCACACACGGTGTCATTGCTTCTGTCACTGCACCCTAGACACACAGCACTGGTTTCTAATCTCACATGGATTTCTGTATAAGAAGTGAGATTTCTCCAGGGATCTTCGAGGTTAGTGTAAGAGATTGCTGTAATTAACGACTCACTCAAAATTTGAAAACACATCCCTTGCAGCCAAGGAATCTGGAGCCACAGAAAAGAACACATCTACAAAACAAATATTTTTTATCTGATAAGGACACAAAAACAGTGTTTTTTTTTTCCTTTCCCTTTTAAAGTTAGGCTTTGGGTCTAAACTTTTTGACTTCTTTCATTAATGGTTAATCCACTGCAGGATGGTTCACAAAGCTCTTGCATATTACATTTAACCAAACTTCTCTTCGAAAGGAGGGTAAAATGCACTGAAGAAAGATATTTAAGTATTCACTATGACAATTAGTTAAGTCTTTAATATCAAATTTTTTAATGGATCTTCTGTACAGAATATTAAAAATTGCGAGAGGTAGAAACATTAGGTTTTGACTGGGCCTCCTCTCTCATTCTATGGCCAGAACATATTAGTCTAGCTTTCCTAGAACAGAAATTACTGGCAGCCTGAGGTTACCTCAGCTGACAAAAATTTAATTACATATTGTTGTTTTTAATTTTGTGGACAGTTTGAAAAAACTCCCACATGCCTAAATGTTTATTCTTTTAACAGAAACAGCTACTTTCAACTTGAGAAATTTCACTCAGAGAGCTGATAAAAACCAGGGAATCAATCATCGTTTTAGCAACTCTTGAAACTGATACGACTGTGAACTCAGCATTTCCCTAAACTGAGCTGGGTAATAAAAACTGATCTCCTAAAAAAGGCTTTCCAATTACACTGATTAAATGTGTAGTAATTTTTCCATTTTTTACTTGTTCTGTTGTTTGCTGCATATTAAAACCTCAGTTTGGATATGTCAACTTACTGCTCTGGCCTGGCTCCTGCCTCCCCGTCCCAACTCAGACCTGCCACACAAAGCCCTGCGATGCCACTTCCCTCTGCTGCTCAGAAAGCACCTTCAGATGGTTTGCTTTGCCCAATAAAATCAGTTGGTTGTATCATCCCAGCACCTCCAGCTCTTCACAAGCTTCTAATGAGCAGCTTTCAAGTGTCTACTGCACTATAGCTTGAAAACAAAACTTGTGCAGGGTGGAAGTGTTTGCCCTGTTCACTTACTGCTCAAGCCAGCCTCAAAGTCAGCTTTCCACCTCCCTCAAATTTCAGCTGACACGTGGCCTCGGAGCACAGAATTGCTTTGGCACACTGCCTGCCAGACAGACAAACATTTTGGAGACACAGGAGTTCTAACCCTTCTCTTTCAGTCAGCCTCTTTCCAAGAAAAGTTCTTCCTAAGGTCTCCCCCAGGAGCTTCAGAATTGTTTTGTCTTATTGTGCTCATTAGCACCGACTTTTTGGGGACAAGGAGCAGAAAGAGGATGCATTTCACCACTGGTGTGGGGTTTGTGAGCAAAAGCATGGACAGTGGGAGGGCTGATTTGGCTTTGAACACCATAAGCTAAAGTCTAATTTGGGAAACCTGTAGCTAAATGAAATATTACCCCCATTAGCAATAATTTAATGCAACCTAGTTTGGGAAAGAGGTATAGAAATGCTTTGGAAACAAATTTCATTGTTTAAAAATAAAAAAAAACACTGAACACCAAAACATACATGCCAAGTATTTGGGCATGGACACATCATACAGAAGAGAACCTGGACAGGGAGTACGTTCCTACTCCACAGATTTTTCAAGGTATTGCATTGTCTGTCAGTTTCTCCACCCCTTGAAAAACTCTTAAACCACTTCTGGAAAAAAAAATCTGGGGAAAATCCTCTCTGCTGTCCTTCATAGTCTGTGCTTAATTACCAAAAGGCTGTGGGAGCCTGGCATTGTTCTCCATGCAGGTGGGCACTGCTACCAAAGTTCCCCCTTCAAAGAAAAGCAATGTTAGCCCGCTAGGCATTAGAAAACCACCTTCATCACCAGACTCCACCTGCACGACTGTGTTTACACCTCCATGCTATTTTCTCACACTATTTCCAGGGCCAAGCACCCCATCCCACAGGGCTCAGGCAGGTGGGCAGCTGCTGTGAGAGCAGGGCCAGAGCAGCAGCTTGTGGAGCCAGGAGTGTCAGCAGGCTGAGCACCAACAGGGATGTCAGTCCTGCCCAGCACACCTGGGATCCACACTGGGGTGCAAAACAGGGGAAAAAAGGGAGCACGGCTAAGGCCAGCCCCCAGGAAACTTGTAAATTCAGATTTTGCAGTTAGTCTTGTAACTTCTTTATGCAGCAGTAAGGACTGAGAGGGGCTATTTATTTTCCTGGAAAAGAAAAGGCTACAGCCTTCTGCACAGCCCCTTCTGGAACACAAGCAATTGTTCAGCAGATAACAGAAAATTAGAACTGCATTCACAGCTATTTGTAACTATTTAAGTTAAATAACAGAGAGGGCAGAAGAGAGTCAGTCCCAAATGGTGGCACGTAGGGAAAACCATTCTGCTACATTAAAGATGTGCTTTTAATTAACTTCTTTCTGAATTATCATAATTAAAGATTTTACCACAGGTCTTCTTAGCATAATTACCTTCTATTTCCTTGCACAGTGCACATTCCTGGGAAATGGGAATTGAGATTCTTTCTTAATTTAAATACTTCCTCAATTATTTTAAAAGTTATTGCCTTTTAATTGTTTTATTATTGTGATTTTCTTTGTGCTTTTTTGGCCCTTCTCTGATCCTTACAGGCTCTTGCAAGACCTCAGAAATATTTCTCATGCAGTCAGGTGCAATTGTGAGCAGTTAACAAATTATGGGTTGCAATTTATTATGTTTGAATCCAGAAAAACAAGTTCATAAAGAGAGTTATAAACTGACTTTTGGACTGGGGAAAAAATGGCTCATTTTTCTCACTGGTGATGAACATATGGTATGATTTTTTTCAGTTTTGTTCTGCAGATTGGTGTCTCCTTTACTGCTGCTTTTGTATGCAGGTGTCAGCGAATGGCCTTGTTGCACCTCAGCTTTTGCCATGTGCATTGAATGCAGACGATTGAGCAGCTATCCTGATTTAGTTGAAGATTAATTGTGCATTCAGTAGTGACTGCTTGGTTTCCTACTAATATTTCCACTGATGATATAAAGACATACTGGGAACTGGCAATCAGAAAACAGGCCAAGGGAAACAGGCTCCTGCTCTCTCTGCACTGCAGATACACTGGGTCACATTTTCCCCATCAGTCTGAGATTCCCACTGCAGAATGTTATTAAAACAGAAAGAGAGAGGTGGCTGAAGACAGGATTTTGCCAAGGAAGGGGGAGAAAAATGCACAAAGGAGAAGGATTTTAAGGCAGAGCCCTGCCTTCTCTTGTATCAGCTCCTGCCAGCTCTGCAGCAGCTTTTAGTATGCAAGATTTTGTTCTGAAACTCCTCTTAACTCTATCTTCCAGCCCAGGGAAAACAAACAGCAATAACCCAAGAATAAACAGGATCATTCATCATTTCCTTATGCTTATCTCTGATGATGTTATCTTTATACTGAAATATTACCCAGCCAGAGGCAGTCTTTGGAAACCAAAGACACCTCTGAAGTAGCTCCCCTTGAGACAAAGCACACCATCAAATAGCATTTGTGCTGGTTCTAGCTGGGCAGGCAGGGTCTCTGGGGCTGACAGCACATTCACAGAGCTACCAGTGATCAGCCTAGCTAGGAAAGCCCTGGCAAAGTGAGCTCCCCACATTGCTGCACCAGACAGACAGACAGGTGAGGCTGTGGGCTCACCTGCACATGACACAGCATTGCAGATACTGACCTTCCAGGCACAAGTTTGAATTTAACATTTAAATTCAATATACAGGTAAAGAAATTTAAAAATTACAGGCATTTAGAAGTTATGACTTTGTAAATCTAATGTTTCTATTATACTCTCCATCAGCCCCCAAAAAGGCATTTTATATATGATCATCTACAACAATTCAGCCACCTCTGTAGCTATTATAACAAAATTTTGATAGTAACTGATGCTAGTAATCCAATTATTTCTAAGTAAGTCATCATATGCCTTTCAGTTTTGTCTTGCTATGTTAAGGAAACCAACAGACTGAGGAAACTGAGGGAGAAACCTATTTCCATCCTGTAAGTATTTCAAAGTAAATAAAGAAAAGAGAATTTTCCATAAGTCTCCATTTGGGACTCCAACTCCTCATTTCTTTCATTAGAACTCCTCCTCAATTTTGAGTATCTGGCTGTAACTGATAAAAATTCAGCCTTCTTTGAAATAAACTTTGGGATTTCTGTGTGTGAGCTTTCAAAAAAGGCAGAAAACCTCTGTTTATTTAGACTCCTGTTCAGAATAAGGCCTTGTTACTGTTGGCTCTTACCAAGAAAGCCTTGAGCATAGGCAGCTTTTGCCAAGAAACACTGAAATCCTTCCTTGTAGAGTAATTCCCAAGCTTTTGGCTGTCTTGTTCCCACAGTGCTTCAGTAGCTGCAGATCTGAATAAAATTGGTTCTGTTTATGTAGGAACAGATATTAATAGAGCCCATGCATGATTCCAGAGCCTGCCATGCAAGGACACACAGAATGACCCATTTAGGTGACTCATAGCTGAAACCACTCTGCTAAGTGGCCACTGAGGAGAGCAGGGTTAAAACAGAAAACAGAATTTTCACTGGAGGTTCATTCTGGAGGCACAAATGAGAAGTAGAGAGACATAAATCACATTGAAAGCAAGTAGTAGGTCTAGATTTCAAGAATTTTACATGTTTAGCCCTACAGAGCCTACATTCTACCCAGTGTGCTCAGTACGTGCTAGAGGAAATCTGTATTTAGTGCAGTAAATCAAACAAAAAATAAAGTGATACAAACTCAAGAGAACTGCTGAACAAGCCTGTCTCGACCTGTGCAGCCCCTTCCCAGTGCTTCTCCTTGTTCCAGTGGGAATATTTGCCTGAGATATGTCTGAACCTCCTCAGCAGCATCAAAACTCAAATTTCACTCCGCCCTTTCTTATACTGAGGAGCAAGGTTAGGAGCTGAACCCGAAGGAACAAGTCAGGTACCAGGTTTAATCCTTCCACTGGCCACCCAGCAGCCTGGCTCAGTTTCCCTGACCTCTGCCAGCACTGCCCTTGTTCCCTGCTCCCAGGAACAGCCAGAATTCCAACACAAACATCCCGGAGCAGTGTCACGCCTTGTAGGACCAACAGGAGCACAAAGGCTGGGAGGAAGCAGCATCCCTGCTCTTTGCTCACCTGTGGGTAATGTACAGGGCCAGTTGTGAGGCAGTTTTCTCCCACAGATGGGGGAGAGAAGGGAGGATGAGCAGCAGGTACCTGAAGAGAAGTGTTTGGAAGGCAGGAGGAGCAAAGCACAACAAGTGCATCTCTGCAGCAAAGCACTGCAATCCCTAACCAGATGTGGCCTCAGAGATAACCTAAACATCTACCTGTACTCCAAAGATGCCATGTGCCTGTAGAAAAGCCTAGCAACTAGGAATCAACTGTGGGAATATCCTAAAATTAACATAAGCTACAGAAATCAGGAGACATTATGGCTTATGTGAAAAAGCTTTCACAATACACTCCACAGTGTGGCAAAGTAAGCTGCTATTAGCACATCCCAGACTTCTAGTGAGTCTTTTCTCTCTTTTGGGATTGCTGGGAGCTGCATGTAGTTGGTGTCAAGACTTCCACATGCTGACACATTGGGCAGTCCAGCTGATGGGGCAGGTCTCTGTTCTGAATGCCTGCAGAGACAGTGCCAGCAGACCTTTCTCCAAGGAAAGTGCTGCCATTGCCAGGAAAGAGCTCATGGAAGCAGACAACATGGGGACATGGGAGCTCTTTGGCTTCCCAAGAATGACAAGAAGCCAAGAAACAATACCTATTTTATATTCAAATCCAAACGAATCCCATCTCAAAGCAAGTGTTTCTAGAATGTTTGAGGAAGACCTCCAGCATACACAGATTTTGAGAATATAGGCTGGCATTCTGTAGGGCAATCAAGGAAGTGTAACTTGAGCAGAGCTGGCAGAGAAACCCAGCACTCTTCAACATGCAAGCTCACAGAGCAGATAAAAAGGAAAGCTGAGACGGGTTGGAAGGGATTTAAGTTTGAGACAGAATGTGCATAGTGTTGTGGCAATAAGTGTAAAGTAGGTAGCTAATGAAAAAAGGAATCTGGGGGAAAAAACAAAGAGAATGCAGGGGGTGGGGGGGAAGTGCTGGAAAATTGTCTTCACTCTTTCAGATTTATCCTGACAATATTGTCATAATTTCATCATTTCCCAATTTGTCTGTTTATAAAAGCTAAAACTAGCACACAAATTCCCAGAGAAATACTGGTAGTAAGGCTGAGGCCAGACAAGCTACCTTGCTTACTTGACCTAATTACAAAGATTTTTATAGGGGACCACCAATACATAATTCAAGAAAAGTAGCACATATGGAGAATTACAAAAAGAGTAAACAACATGAACTACATGAAAAACATAAGCAAAGGGGTGAGATTTTAAAGGATATTTGAAACATTTAAAAGTTACAATGGATGTATTTGAGCTGTCTTCAGAAGGCCAGTGTCTAAACACATAATTGACATGCACGACTTGGTGAAATCCTCACCTCACCCTGTTTCTCAGCATCACTGCCTTTGCTCTTTCACCAGTTGTGGGGTGTTTTCTACTGGTGATAAAAACACACCTCTGAGTCTGCATTAAAGCAAGTACAGAAATACCCTGTGTCCAAGAGCAGCCATGCACAGGGGGTGCCTCTCCTATTCCCCATCTCTTACCCACTAAGCAAAGCACAGCTGAGGCAGAGGGCTTAACAGAGGGATACATTTTCTCTCCTCTTTTTGCACAGGATAGGAACAGTGGGAATTGCTTTTTTAGTTATGAAGTTCTGGACTTAAATGAGCACAAAGAGATATTAACCACTGGTTCGTGAGCTCACCCTCACTGAAAGCAGGATGGCATCTGTAAGAACCCTGTATTTGCACTGACAGCATCATCAACCAAATGTCTGAGATTTTGTTCTGCTGGTTGAATGAGACACATTATCAGTCCAGTTCTGACAAGAAATTTCATCAAGGACATAATAAATAGCACCCAGAAAAGCCTTATCAAACCTTGCATACAGACATACTACTGTCCTATTTTAATTGAATTTATATTCCTCACCTTAAAAACAGGCCTGGCTGAACAACTGCCTTTGACCCACACTGATCAAGCAAAAATCATGTGGTAAAAGAGCATTGAGTCAGCAAAAGCTTACCAGAGCTACTGAGACAGCAGGCATGCACTTCAATGCTGCCTTCAGAGGTGAAGGAGAGGACTCAGAATAACCTCAGCAGAGATAAGGTAGTTCAGGAATAATCTGACTTCTCCAAGCAGAAAAAAAATCCCAAGTCCTTAAAACTAATGACTCTTGCAGCTACTTTGATGGCATCAAAGACCTGAAAACATCAAATATAGTGGCAGCAGAGAGAATCCATCCCTGTGGTATCACTACGTGTTACAGAAGAATTTAACCAGCTGGTGAAGAAAAGCTTGAAAAGGGATATGGAAACATAGTATTAAAAATGCATATATCATATTGAACCGTTAATTCAACTCATTCTGCAACGTGGCTGTGTCTGCCAGTGCTGCAAGTTAATAGAGAGCACATGAAACTCAGAATGCAATTAAATCTTGGGAGAAGCACAGTTGGAGGCTGTAGCAGTTTCTATGGCAACCTGAAAGGCTCAAGACTAGTAACAGGAGATTAACTTTAAAGGCAAGATAAGTACATAAATATAGCTCTCGTTTACCATTTTCTCTGCTTCCAAATGGGCCATGTATTTTCAATTTAAACAATACAGAAATACAGTCAGATGTCCTACTTGCTATTAACTAGGGCAAAAATAGCCTTTAAAAACACCCTGCTACAAAATTCTGACAATTTCAGATTCAGGGAGTCATCTAAACTCCACTAATTAATTCAATCAAAATGGAAACACTGGGGCTTGAATGCTGCCAGGAGATTAGAACAAGGCTTCAGGATAGAGAACATGACAGCCATAATAAGAGTTTGCTGATGTCAACACACTGTACGCTCACGAACAAAAATCCTCTTGACGTGTTTTTCTGGATTATGCCTCAGATCAGGTTTTAAGTCTCCAAAAGAGTGAGGGCAAGATTAAGAAAAAAATTTTAAGCACTGCAGATTTTTTTTTCCTTTCTTCTTTTAACATATTCTCTTCAGTGAGAAGGAATATATCAAAGAAACCTCGTCCAATATTTTTTCTGGCACTTTGGAGCTTTTATTCAAAGGTTCAGCAGTCACCTTTCGAACTCCTGCCCACCTTACTTAAAAATAACAAGAAAAAGAATTCATTAAAGAGAGGCCACATCCCTAGTGCACTCAGTTGCTCTGACTTGGTTTTACTTCACCATTTAAAAACAGCTAGTAGATGCATAACACATTGAGGAATATGTATGTTTCCAGCATGGGGAGAACACTACCAGAAGAACTGAAAGCAGTTACATTAGCTAAAATAGCAGTTTAATTAGCAGCCACATTAGCTAAATAGCCAGTCCAACGTGATTTAACTCTCTCCTGAGTACCACAGGTCTCACACTGGCACCTGAGCACAGCTGCTGTTGAGCATCAGACTCCTGAAAGAAATATAGCACCACCCTACTACACTATTATTTAGTGAATTAACCCAATGCATGGTTCATTCACAAGGCGCTCCAAGGATTACTGTGGAATAACACAGGTCTCTTGGGCTGACCCAACCCTGCCTTCAAACCCTCATGCAGTTCTACTTGCACAGTGAGCACTTTTTTTGTTGGAATTTGTTGACTTGTTGTCTATTTGAGGAAAGAATGGAAATACCCTGTCAAAAATGTCAAAAAGTCACCGTTACATAATTCAAATGTGCATTCCACTTCACTGAAGAAATTCCAACCTGCCCATGATGATATCTAAGCACCACCTAGAGTGGTGAGATTGGCATAGCACTATTAAAGGTTGGACTCTATGATCTTGGGGGTCTTTTCCAAACACAATCATTCTGTGATTCTATTCACAATGGAACCTGTGCTCTGCTTCTGCTGTGGTGAGACTCTCCCTGTTGGACGTGCAGAGCAGAAGAAAACACTAATCTGTTATTTTTTGTCAAGAGAAGGCTTCGGGGTGACCTAATTACGCCCACCTGAAGGGAGCCCACAAAAGAGATGAACCTTTTTACGAGAGCTTGTAGTGAGAGGACAGAAGAGAGAACAGTTTCAAGCTGGAAAAGAACAGGTTACCATTCTTATGGGAACAAAAGCCAGAAAAAACCTCAAAACCTAAACAAAAACCACACTTTGCAGCAAGTCCTGCAGAGCCAGTCTGAGATGTATTGAAGTAGAGAAGAGATTTTGCCATCCTTCTCCGCGAGGAGCAATATACATCACCTCCATCAGTATAAAACCTTATTTAGAGACAGGTGACTCCTCCTTGCTTCAGTGCCATTTTAGACCAAGAAGAAATAGTTTATAAAGTGTGAAGGGAGTTGGAGTAGCGAAAATTTCCTCCCATTGGTTTTCATGTAACAAGGAACAGGAAATAAAAATCTCTCTAAATAAAAATAAGGTATGTCTCCCAAGCCAAGCATTTGTTTTACTTCATCACATCAGTGTTTTCAAAGAGCTATATAATACCCTGAATTTCAAGAAAAAGGATTTATAGAGGAGGCAAAAGCGAATAAGGAAAAGGGAATACCTAAAAGCCTCGTTTCCAGAATTAATATTTTGTTCAGAGTAGAAAAGCTACAACAAGGTGAGATGAGGACAGCACTCTCCACTTCTTCATTGAAGTGTAGGTTGTTGTGAAACAATTAATTTTTCCTTCTGTTTTCCATTACTTTCCCTTTTTTTTCCTCCCTTTCAACTAATTGAAAAGCCACAATTGCAGAATATGCAGGGACAGCAGCAACTCTTCAACTCTGAAGTTCATTCTGACCAAAAAAAAAAGAAATCCAAAGCTATACAAAAATTTCAGAGAAGGAAAGATTAGATACTGTAGAACCCATTAAGTGGGAAGAAGCTGAAGAGATCCATCATTCCCCTCAGTATTCCTAGGAGCTGACCTGTCCTGTAATTGAAGTTACCATATCTCACTTTGAAGAGTTTCTTTTCTCTTTCTGGAGTGGCTGTATCAGTGCCAAGCTCCTCAGGAGAGGCAGCTTAATAGGAATATAAAAAATGCTGCCCTCCTTTGCTGCACATAAAGGCCTCTATTTTTTTTCTTTGATTTTCACTCAATATGAACTTCTCTATTTTACAGAAGTAAAGTAAGTTTCACTGGAGGAAAACTTTAGAATGGCTTTGAAATGTGTGTCTCAGGTAAAAGCTCTCAGCAAAGGGTTTAAAAACAGAAATCAGAGCAAATCTTTGCAAAATTATTTCTGTGGGGGATCTGGTTGTTTGTTTTGTTGGGGTTTTGGTTTGTGGATTGGTTTGGGTTTTTTTCTAAATCATGGTTTGGCAGATCCCTAAGCACACTTCTCAGAAACAGCAATCTGAATTTTAAGCATACAAATGAATTAATCTGCTCCCAGTTTTGCTGTAAGGAAACAAACTGACTTCATAAAGAATGACAATTACATGGATCTGGATTTGCTGTAGACATTGGAAACCAAGAGACTTCATAAGGAATAACATTTTCATGGATCTGACTTTAGATTTCATCTACTTATGCTCTCTCTGGTCAGAAAGTGCAATGACTGCTACCATGTGAATACAGGGAAAAGAAAACACTGGGAAAGAAGTCAACAGTGTTTGCTGCTGCTCATGCTCCAGACAGATCCAGAAGGAGATTTTGGTAAAATATGCAAATCACTGAGGAGAGAAAGGCTCAGCTCACTGGTTTATCTAGACTTCAGCAATTTGCAGGTCTGTAAAGAGCAGTTTTCACAAGTTCTTCAGGCTTCTAACCTAAATCATGCTTGGTGGTTGCAAAGTTTAATTAAACAGGTACAGCTCTTTACCGTTCTGCAGCCTATTTAATACTGATTTTAAACACAGTTTATCTTTGTCTTCTCCCACCCTCCACCTCAACCAGCATCTTGGTTAAGCTTGGAAGGCATCATGGAATATAAATGATCAGCAAAATAGCCAGGAATTAGACTAAACATTAACAACATCAAAGCAAGAGCTGGAAGAGAAGAAAAGCAGGAGATCAGATATTTAACCAAGGAAATATTTCATTCATCCATCATTTCTTGGAATTAAGTAGTAAATTGCTTCCTATATTTTCCTAGAGAAAATATGCAAAACAAATATATTCTTCTAGCTACTGTATGGTTCTGAGTTACAGTGTGCTCCCTGTATCCAAATCCAGCTCACTCTCTATTTTTGCTGTTTGGTCCTCTTGCATTGACCTAGGAAAAGATTACGAAGGTCAAAGCTATCCATGGAATTCCCAGAGAGTCTAAAAATAAAATTAGAAATCAGGGAAATAAACACCAAAAGAGAAAATAGTTCTAAATCACAATTTCTTCACTTGATCTTCACTACAACTCTATGAAATCACTAAAGATATTGTATGAATCACTAATGCATCAAAATGTTTCTTTTGGTTTCTTTTATTCCTTTAAAGTATTTTTTTCTCTTCAGTGTAGTCCTATTCATCTTAATGTCTTTGGTGAAGGGTAAAAGAACACACAGAAATCCTAAAGCTATAGATCTTATGGCCTGTAAAGGACATGCTATGAGGTCTTCTGTCCTCCTCTACTTGAAGCTACCCAAAAGCTGAGTTTCTGTTCCCACATGCAGCCAGTGACACCAGCAGCTCCCAGGCAGACCTCCAGCTCCATGCTGGAACCAACAGTGGATCAAACCAGCAACCCCTCAAGTATTTCCCTGTCCTAGCAGCTTCCAGAAAAACCTGAGCAGCATTCTCTACAAAACCCTCTCCAGGCACAGCTGACTACCCCAGCACTTAGCAGAGCAGCCTAAGGCCCACACTGAGATTTCCTTCACCAGCCAGAATCCTTGTGAGCACATCTGCAGTCCCCTGGGAACAGGGCAACATCGAATTAAAGCAGATGGTCAGTGAAAACGCAAAGGTCAGGATTAAAGTTGCTGGCAGAACCTCAGCTTCAAGCATCTGTCTAAATTACCAGCCAGAGAAGCCAACCCATGCATGCAAAGCCAACTGCAGTAATAGTTCTTTAAGTTAAAAATGGCCTTGGGATGCTTTTTTCACTTATTCCTCCCCAGTTTCTTTCCACAGTTTTATTTAAAAAAGATGTATCAGTAAATCAAAGCAACTTGCACGTAACTTTCCTAACCACAGACCCCAGGGAACAGGTGTAGCACGCAGCTTCACCATACATTTCCTTTCATTTCTCATATTTTTTGGCTCAATTGCACTTGCATTTTTACTACAGGCATATTTCACCCCTTTCCTTCCCATAAGGGAATAAAAAGGTACCCAGCATCTGACAGTTCTGGAAACCATCTAGGAAAAACGCTGACTCATGAACACGCGTTTCCATTTTCACTTGAAGCAAATAAATTAAACACTGCAGACTCCACTCTACGGGAGAAAAACCAAATAAACCGGGCGAGAGGCAAACTGCATTAGGTTCTGTCATGCTAATGTCCTTTCAAGAGTCAGCCGAGCCTTTCTGCATGCAAGGCGATAAGTGCTAGCCCCATTCTTCTCTCGATTTGTGTTGTTTAAGTGCTTAAAGATGTTTGCGTACTTGCCAGAGTAGGCGAAATAAACTAATTAAAGAGGAACAAAGCAGTCTAGGAACTGTCGGGTGTGGGAGAGGCAGCGTGAGAGGAAACTGTGCATTCAGAATATGCCTATTAAATTCACTGTTGCACAGCTCTGTAACTAACTACAGTTAAATTATTTACAATTAACTACGGGTTTTTTTTAAAAAAGTTTGATTTTCTTATTTTCCCTTTTTTTTTGACAGTGAATTTTTTTTTAGGTTTTTATTTTACTCTACATTTCTTGCCTGTTTTTCTAGAAACGTTGCTCACTTCCAACCCTAACCTCGCATGAAATGAAAAGCCACTAAGGGTTTAAAATAACGTCTTTCATCTCCCCTACTGTTACAGCCTAAGATAAGTCAGAACGCTGAAATATTTGATGCTTATATATCATAAGCCTTTCAGTACAAATACATTTTATTTCCCAAGGGCTTCCTTTCCTATCAAAGATTTCATTTCTGGTGTTTTTTGTGAGAAGTCTTTAACATCAGCAAACAAATCAAATTGCCTGTGTTCACCAAAGAAAGGGAACGCAGCAGTGGTAAGAGATTTTAGTGGCAGTCCTGCTCAGGTAAGGAAGGTGACACAAGCATAAAATAAAAAAGGCTTGCATTTCATAGTGGTTTAGAGGTGAATTCACACCCTTCCTTCATGCCTCTCTGATATCAATTAATTATCTGAGGAAGGAACAGGCTGATGCTCTGATACACTACAGAAATAGAAATGCAATACCTAATTTTAAGACAGGTTCTCAGAACATATTAAAGGGTTATGTCCAAAGGAAGGAACAGCTCTGGAGTGAAAGAGAACAATGCTGACACCACGTGGAAGAAAACACTGCTGGCTCCTTCCTGAAAATCTCACAGTTGGGTCGGGTGCTGTGGTAAATGGTTTAAGCATCAGAGGAAGAGCACACACAACCTCTGAAAGCAGAGATCTGTGTTATTCTAGTGGGTACACCAACAGATTAATTATAATCCTCTTCCTTGTAGTGTAGCTGACATCTGTGAGCAAAGCAGCTGGCTGCTGCTGCTGTGAGCACATCAGGTGCTGCTCCCCTTCACAAACTGCAGATGAACATCCTTAACCTGTAATCTCCACAGGTTCTGAAAGTCTGACTGTGGTGGGAGCTTTTGGTGTGTTCCATTCTCAGCCAAACTGAAAATGGGCATTCACAGAATGAGTAGCACAGGTGAGACTCCAATGAGTTGATTTCTGCGCCTGTACTGCCTTCAAAACTATTTTCCAAGCCACAAAAGGCCTGTATCAATTACCAGTTTCAGGAAGACCTTACCTTCTCATGCACTTGACATCCTTATGGAGCAGCAGCCAGTGATGAGTGTGAGCAGCCCGTGGCACTGCCAAGCTCTGTTTTTGTACCACTGACTGCAGCAAAGCCTCAGTGTTTCAGCTTGAGCAGCTCTCCTTCTCTGTGAGAGCTGCTTGTCACAGGAAAGCCCAGCCAGCAGTGTCCTCGTTTGTCACACAGTGCACACCCTCTCTTGCCAAGCTTCTCTCCAAGCACAGCCTTACCAAGGCCAAAACAACAAAAAAAAACCAAAAAATCCAAACCAAACCAAACAACACAAAAAAAAAGAAAAAGAAAAAAAAAAGTCACCCTTCTGTGTACTGTGGAGGGGAAAGAGAGAAAAGTAGACAACAGCCACAACCCACCTGGGGGTTGAAGTGTGGCAGCAGTGTCCCAGAGGAGTTGTCCAGCAAGTCAAGAGAAACTGCCAGGAATGCTGGAGCAAACATTAAATCAGTGACATTTCCTCCAGACCCTGCAGTTCTCCACAAGGGGAGAGCAGGCACATTCGTCCTTTCCAAGTTACAGATCTCCAGTACAAAGGCCAGACCACAGGCACAGCACAGAAAAGCTCTGTTCCTTCCACCCACAGGCAGCAGGGCTCTGGCACTGAACCCCTAGAAGGAGTGATGGGTGCTCCAGCCACATCCATTCGAGCTGTTTCAAGTCAAACTTCCCCAGCTGCAGTAGTTTTCATCAAGCCCTTATGCCTGCAGTCAGTAGCATACTCTACTGTGCTTTTCCAGAAGAGAACAAATACATCTTTACAATTTATTGGCCACAATGTCTGTGGGGGTATAGGGCCTGACTACTTTGATCTCTACAAATGGCATTTTTCATCCAGCCTTCTGGTTTAGTCAGTACTCAAATAGAAAGTTAAAATGTAGTGTTTAATGAGTCCATATTTTGGCAAATTTACAAAGATTAGGGAGAAGAGTTTGTCTGTGGGATGGGAATCTATAATGTAACAGCAATCCCTACAGATACACTGACAAATCTCTTGGCACTTCACGTGGTACGTGCAGGGTTTGCTACGTTCACACCTAAAACATACCACTGTTAAGGAAAAAAACTTAACAAAAGAAAGTAATCAACACTTCTTCTTCTACAAATAGGAAATGGAACTATGTTCCCCTATCCAGGAAAAACTATTCTGACAAGACAATTTAGTCTAACCTGGAAACTTCAGATGATGAAATAATGTCTGGTTGGTTGTTAATTTGTTCTGAAATATTTCAGCTAATTCAATAGGAATTGTCATGGGATTAGCAAAATAAAACATCAGTTAAATTATTGCTGTCCTCCACACTGAGGATATTCCATTTGAGAGACCATAATTCTATTTTATGACAACTTCACATGCGAGTGAGGCACCACATTTTTTTTCACAGAACAGAGTTAATGCTGAAACATCCATACCCTTTTTGAAAAAAGCTAAACTCACAAGATTAACAAATCTCTCCAGACCACAAAAGCCTTCCCAATAAAGCCATAACTCGAGCAGATAAAGTACCCATGAAATATTTAGTTGCACTCTTCTGGCTGGCTCAAACCACACTGCAGTGTCAGGATTTCATTCTGAGCTGTCTGCGGCCCGCCTGCAGGCCCAGGATACTGTCCAGCTCCACTTCCCCATCCCCCTGGATCTCCACAATCCCTTCATAGCAGGGTCCTAAGATTGTAGGGAGCAGCCTTGCTGATATATAGTGAAGCGTGCATAACAGGACAAAGCAAGAGAAGAGAACAAGAAATGAGGCTCCTTTCCTCAGGGTGTAGGCATTTCTCCCAATCAAACCCATCCTTTAATGGAGACACAAGCAGTGGCTTGTAGGCAGCCACAGAGTCATGCTCCTGTTTGCTTGCAAGACAAAGGTAGCGTGCCTAAATCAGGAAGGATTTATCTTTGACTTCTCTACAAAGAGGAGATACAGAAACACATTCTTGGACTAGATTAAAAATAAATAAAATCCATATTCAACTTTTATCTGGAATGTAGGATGCAGAAATGACAAATTGCTGTTGGCAAGATTTGGTTCATAATTAAATTACACTATAGAAGTTAAGATAATTTTACACATCTCCAACACAGCTATTGATATTCCTTGGGTTAAAGACATTTATTAGGAAGGCCTCAGGTCAAAACAAACACCATGGTGTCTAACGTCTTTTTGAAGAATTATTTAATCCAAACATGAAAATCAATTTAGTACCAGTGCAGCTTTTGGGCTAGGACAGAAGGTTATAGGACAGCTTTAAATGCTAGTGAATGCTCAGGAGTGGAGGGGGGATAAAAACCAAAATTAAAATAAAATGCATTTAAGAAAACCCACACACAGACACAAAACCCCAGCCCGGTAGGATTTTGCAATGTTCTGACTATTTTATGGGTGAAAAATATATATAGAACATACAGGAAAAAAGCAGAAGTTAAACTACATCATGGCTGGGATATAACTTCAAACCACTATCCTTATACATAGTTGGTGGCTGTGAATAGCCTTGACTGTCCAGCCTAGGGTAATAGTTCTGAACTACGAAAAAACTTGGAAATTCTTCTCCCAGTCTGAAGCAGCCAGCACACAGAGTGTAAGTGGGATGGGTACCTGGCACTTCGAGACATTAAAACTCTGCTCAGAACAATCAATCTGCCCATTTCAGCCCAAAACCAACACAACTGAAGGCTGGGTCTTGTCAGCTGTATGGCAGGCCTGCCAAATTGGCATAGCTTTAGTTTGACAGAGCTCAGCTTAACTTTAAAATGTTGAAGTGGAAAAAAAAAAAAAAAAAAAAGACAACAACAAAATCAGAAATTAAGTAGTCCAAATGCAAGTATCTGTGTAAAAGCCAATAAAAACAAGTTTAATTTCCACGATGCAACAAGGAATCAGAGCCAGGTTTGCCATTTCACTTTTTGCTTGTTTTACTGGAAGAAAAACACGGACTTTTAACATGCTTAGTTTGTAAACCTAACTTTGATGTTTCTAGTTTAGTGGACCTTGAGCAATTGTTATATTATGAAAGATGAAGGATACCCATCCAAAGTGCTGGGTTTCCTGCCAAAAATTACAAAAACAAGATCAGCCACAGAATACTGAATTCCCTTCTCACCCACAGATGGGATTTCTTTCATAAGCTTACCTCAGAGTAAGAGAGTGCCCCATGGCTATGCCTTGTCTGAGGTTTTATTAAAGAACTTGAAAGCAGCTTTTCAGCAGAATTCTTTCCCACATCACCACAATTCCAGACAGACTATGACATTTTGCAGAATTACAGGGAGTGAAGCTGGTTCTAAACAAAAGCACTGCAAATGAAAGTTGGGCTTCCTGCCTTCTCTAATACATTTATTTTAGCTACTGGTGCTTCCTCTGGCTTTGCAAACTGAAGCAGAAGTCTTGGGACAGCAAATAATTTGATTTTATGTGCACACTTGAGTACTGGTTTCAGAAACTCCCAGAGTAGTAGTGACATGGGACTTCTTCAGAAAGGGGAGCACGGCCTCAACACTGTGTTAGTGTGAAACAACCCTAGTGTTACATCTGGGGCCACGTCCTGTGGAATTGAAGCAGTATTTTAGAAACATCCTTGTATCAGTATAGCCTGTTCTTTATGCCTACCTCTGTACAGGTTTTGTTTTCAAAGAAAGCTTCCAAGGAGCATCACAGTCCTAATATTCTCTTTGGGATATGAAATAGGTTCTAAATACTGACTTTGCATTAGAAGTCTGCTAGTTTACCTTAACAGAGATACTTGGAGAAAGAAGCCAGAAAATTAAGGAGTCATAAGCACAAATATCATCATCCACATTCACATGCAGTGCTAATCTCTGCCACAGTCCAGCACTTGTTCACAAAACTGCACTGTGAAGCATTAAACTGCAGGTTTGCTACGACACTTCCTTCATGTCTTTTTCCAAAAATCAATTTCAAGTTAAGCAGCAATGATACACCACATCACAAAGTGAAAACAAGATTTATATTGACCCTCTCTCTAAACCAGGATTTGTCTATCACATTTCTTCCACCACAAGGTTTTCAACAAAGAGGCAAAAAAGGACTCAAAGTGCTAACAATGGTTTAGAAAACAGAATGCCCAAGGAGAGGCTGGAACATACACAACGAGTTCTAAAAAATAAGAGAGGTTTCAAACCTCTGATTTTGTTTTCCTGCATTACCAATGTATAGACAAACATACACACAAAATTGAATGTGTTTCACTCAAGGAAAAATCTAGTGGCTTTGGTCTAACAAAGCTTGGCATTAATATATTTTAAGTAGAACAGCTTGGGATTTTCTGCTGGACCTTTTGGTTTTGCACTTGCATTTTTTTCCAGATTAGAATTTTAACACTTATGTTTCCTCTCCAGCTTAGGTATATCATGAATATTTAGACTGCTAGCTACAAGCTACAGCCATTAATTCCACTATATATAAGCAAATGTATGTCCAGTTCTGGGTTTGTTTCAACCTAATGAAGCACTTTTGATTCCTTGCTGTAACTTTCTTACCTGAAGGCCATCTGCTTGTCTCTGTGAGAAAGAAGGGTTCAGGTCAACAAAAAGCATCTCCTGGTGTTGAAGCAAATACAGCAGGAGGCCATTGTAAAGCCTTTGTTCTTCACCAGCCAAGGGACTGACAGGAATCCTAAAGGAAGAGGAGATGAATTAATCCTAGGAGCTCTCAGACCAGGGGCTGATCACGGGTGACACAGGGAGCCCTCCCAGTTCCCAAGGTAATTCAGCAAAGCAGCAGTTACTGGGACAGTGACCACTGGAGCTTGGCGGGTTCACGAAACCAGGCCCTTTGCAGGGACAGAGCCCCAGCTTTGCTGCAATGGTTCACAACATGCTGAATCTTTGTGGCAGCACAGCAAAGGAGTTAGAACCTGGCAGGAACTCAGACATGAGGTTCACAAAACCAAGGGTGAAAAGGACAGACAAAAAAAAAAAAAAGAAAAAAGAGCCCTCTGAATCTGCCATTGCTCACTGGCATTGGGATGGACAGAGTGGTTTTGTTCTACCTTCATTTATGAAGGTGAACTTTGACCACTAGAATGTCTTATTACCAGAACTGTCTGGAAACAGGTACACAGGTTATCACAGGTAACAAACTGCTTCAGTGTATCGATTTATAAATCCACAGACATCAGACATATCAGGAGGTGGAAATCCCAGATGTTCCTATTAACTGTGTTGAGTTTGGGTTGGGTTTTTTACTCTCTTGCTTGCTCTCCCCATATTTTTGGATTCTTTTTATGAATAGTAGTTGAATTTTTACTGTCCCTGTCAAGTCGGAATAATTTAATTAAAAGGATTCTTTATATAGGACTTCAATCTCAACCCCTGAAGGACTTGTGTACTCCCCCCTGCCAACTATTTGGAAGCTTGGAGAACATTTACATAAATGCTGTGCCATTAATGGAGCTTCTCCAGCCATGCTGCACCAACTCAGTTACACCCCACACAATATTAATATTTAAACAAGACATTCATAAACTCTGGAGACTAATGTGGAGCATGAATACACCAGTCTTTTGTTTGCCAAACGAGTAATTCATTATTCATTTGCAGTTTTAAAGTACAAATATACACATTGGGCCCAGTCCAATCGCTTTTGTTCGTGTTCCTCTTTTGTAAACTTACTGTTGTTTCTGTAAGGACTTAAGTTTGGGCTCCTTTTGAAAGCAGAAGGTTTAAGCAGAGTTATAGCCAGGTACAACATAGAAAGATTTACAGGATGAACCACTGTGTCATCAGTTCCTTCTTTAGGATTAGTTAATATTTCTCTTTATTGGATTCCCATTTTTCTTGGGACAGACTCAGTTTCTCCACAATAAACAAGGCTGCTTGTAAAACCTGGTTGACTGAGCAATAGCCTGTGCTGCATACAACAATCCTAAGAGATTATTCATCACTTACTCAAACATCAACACCCTCAGCTTGCAGGCCAGACAAGCAATATTTTTAGTCCTTCGTCTTCTCTTTCAGCTTCTTTCATTAGCTTAGACATCTGTTCCTGAAACCACCTCTACCAGCTGTTAACTCCCTGCCAGAAGGGGGACTGCACAAGCTATTCAGGAGATAAATGGCTCTCAGACCACTCCTTTCCCTTATTAGCAGCCTGTGTTTGAGTGCCTAAATTCCACCCTAAAACAGATCTAAACTATAGACTGGATAAGACAGATGACTCCAAATATCAATGTCTCATCAGCAGATATTCATGGGTGGCAACAGGTGTGCACTCTAAATACAGAGAACACACTTTTAGTTTTCTCTTCAGCCACTTTCCACAATGGCTTCCAATTAATTCTGTGAAATAACCATTTCCTGCCTAGTCAGATACTTCTGCCACTACCCAAATTATTGGGGTGACAGTAAAGGGGAGCCAGGTTCCCCCACTGCTAAATCCAGGTATATGATCCTAGGAAGAGCAGAGCTACTGAGGTGTATTCTGCCTTCTCTATAAAAGCCCCATTATCAGTTGCAGTACAGATCCCAGGAGAACACGGTCCGCAAATAAGAAACAAGTAAAACTTGATTTAGCTACTGGTTTTCTTCAGCGAGTCTAAAACTTTCAAAGTTTCTTTGCCACAAAGTGCAGGCCAAAAAGTCCACTCAAGTCCCTTGCCTTGGCTTTGTCCAGGAGATCTGCCAAGGTTCCCTGCCACCACAGGCTTGCTGCAGATTTACAGAAACAATGAGTCAAAGTGAGCAGAAGCAAACAGCTGGCTGGCTGGAGTCCCTGTGCACTCATGCAAGAATTGCTTACTGAGACCAGAACTAAAAATCTCTTTACCAAGATGAAGCATAACAAAGCATCCACGGAAATTTAAGTAACATCAGTCAGATCTTTGATAGAAGTGTAGCAACACATTCTCCTAGGCATTTACAGATACTAGGAGAAAAAAAACCAGGAGTTTTCCACGATCCTCTGACTACACCTTCAATATAATACCTGTGCTAAGCCTCATAATTTTTTTACAATAACCATAGCTACAAGTCACAAAGGATGTGCAGTTTAGGCTTATAATGTACAAAGTTTAATATTCTACTTCTGTGTTCCCAAGGCCCATGAGGGTTCCATGTTCTAACCACTAGATATTCCTACTCAGTCACTTCAGTGAAACTAGAAGCATGACAGGTCTCCACAAATAAAAGTGCCAAAAGATTGAGATACGAGATAATCGTAGACAGAGTTTACACTTGAATATAAATAGGTAAGAAATTTAAAGTAAAAAGGCCCATAAACAACTTGGTTTAGTTGTTCAGTGTCAAAAAAGGAAGAAGCAATTTCACAAAAATGCAGATTGCCAGAACACATGAAGAACAGTTTTAACACCTGCAATGAATTTATGCTGTACAAGGAGCTGCCATTACACCCAGAAGGTTAATTCCAGCAATTGCATGGAGCACACATTTCTGCAGATTAGCTCTAGAAGCAGTTTTTTTCCATAACCTTCACATTTACACTGAACTATTACAAGTACTACCCAACACGTCCCAATTTCCTACACTCTATCTGCCAAATGTTTCATAATGTGCCAGATAATTGCACTAATTCTTGCTCTGAAAGACATAAAGAAAATTTATGGCTTTTTCCCCTGTGTCAGCAGATATGATTTGCCACAGCTGACTACCTTGAGTTTTGCTGCTGTACAGGAGAATACCAATGATTTATTCTGAATCATTGAAGGCCTCAGGTCACCCAGCAGGAAGTGATACAGAGCAATCTCACTGACAGTGCTGGTTTCAAGGCTCTCCTCTCCGCCCAGCTACCAAAAAAGGTGATTTTGCATAACCCTAGGAGGTAACTCAACAATCACAGCACCAGTTAAATGTTTTACAAAAACAAAAAACTGAGTTTCAGATTTACTGCATTGTCTCCCAGACCTGGTGAGATCAGAATGACTGTAAAAAGGTGAAGATAACATTTATAGGGCAGATATAGCTCTATTTATGGTAGCTGTTGTCTGGGCAGGTCACTGGCAGGGAAACCCTGTGCTGATTGCTTCCAAGGCTTCCCAGACAGGTCATTGCCACAAGCTCTCAGTTTAGCACTGAAAGTACTTTAAAACCAGGCAAAGGCACGTGTTCAGAAGTAGCTGGGCCATGTCCCAGAAGAGTGGGACATTTGAAAACTGAAGCAGTTCATCAACCAGTAAGGGAGCACACTGGATTCTTATGTGCAGATACAGGAACTGGTGGGCACACACTGGGATAATTTGGGAATGGAACAAAGTCTTCTTGCATGCGTGTGCGTGCACAGAGGCCCCAGGTGAGAGCAAATGCTACCTCATGGCAGAAGAGTGACAGTCAGTGAAGTGCTTTTTGAGTTAATGTGGGGGCCAAGGGATAGATTCTTGGTGAAGGCCTTTTAGCATCAGCCAACGCTCATAAATATCACCACACAACTAATGCAAACACTGATAAATAAACCTCATCTGTCTCCACTCATTTACTAACTTTGGCATTCAGATATTAAGGAACTTGGGGTATGGTTGCAAAATTGCTTTGTTGCATTGCTGAATGTCCTCACTGGTGAGGTCTTTTCCCAGAGAACAGAGTGGTGTAGCTCCAACCACACCATGTCTTGTTAGAGTCGTTTGCCTTGCTATGCTTTTGTTAAAGATGTAAACTTGTATCATGTCCAAAGGTCAGATTCTGGTAGACCTGGTAATAAACCCACAGAGTAGGAAAGCAGAGACCACATATAGAGACCTATGAAATAGCATCAAGGTTTAAAAGTACAGTTCTCCTAAACAAGCCTGTCATTGATGCTGGGCACCAATTTTGCTGAATATATACTTTTTAAATGAACTTGGCTTGCAAAACACCCAGCTGAATAACAAGGTTTTTTTACTGCATGGAAGATATTAACTTCAAATAAATAAATTTTGTAAAGTGGCAGTGTCTTATAGTTCATATTAAGCTGGCATGGCTGTGATCCACTAAAACAAAGATTTACAAGTTTTAACAGGTATAACTATTTTAACATCCTGTAGTGTCAACAGTGAAAGGGAAAATCCTCCCTTATCTGATCCCACTAGGCTGTTCCTTCTTATCACCTTGACTTGCATGACATGTTGTCCCATTTTAGCTTCCAGTTTTGTGCCCACTCACCATCACCAAACACTTGACTTCTCCAGCTCCAGCAAGCACTCACTGCTTGCAAGCTCAGCTGGCTCTGCTTGGATGCCAACCTGAATTTTAGTGGCAAGGGCAGAATGAGTTGCTTCTCTTTCTTGATAACAGTGACTCATTTCTCTGGTATCAAATGCTGTTACAAGGTCAAAGTGAGGGTGAGCTTTTCAGAATCAAATCCAACAACTAAGTAGCCTCTGCAGCCAGCACTTACCTTGGCTCAGAAAAGAGAAGTTGTTGGAATTAAATAGGCTCTCTATCCCTCATGTCTCTTCATATGGTTTATTTCTTGAGGCTTGCCCTGCCTAGTCAGTGCCCAGCAGAATTAAAGTGATCAGCCAGCTCAGAACCTGTCACATCTGCCCACAATACACCATGTGAACGTTGAACTCACAAAATGCTCTGCTGACTGTTGGACACAGAGTTACGACAGAGAGCCTCCCTGTGAGGTGTGACCTTGCTGTGCTGTTTGAAGCAGCTGAATAGAGAGGACTCACTTGAACAGAGCAGGTCCAAACACGATGGCCAGGTTTTCCAGAGTCATGAAATTCACTGCACTGTAGGTTGCTACCTTTAACAGGAAAGCAGACAGGAACTGAAGGAGGTTTTGGTGGGCTTCAGGCAGGCAGCTGAGCAACTGTCTCAGGTTCTCTATGCATTCTGTTGTGTTGATTTTGTGCTCTGGGAAAAAAAAAAAACCTTATAACGTAGATATTCCTCATAACAGAACAATTTCGTCACAGACATTAGATATAAGAAGGAAGGTTTTAAAATGTATTAGAACAAAGTGAAGAACAAATATGTCCCAAACAAGGATTTTGTACACTATATTTTGACATCTATTTTTCACTTATTTAAGAACCATGGATTTTCCAGATATTGAATTTCATGCTCACTGTTTCTGATATGTTTCCTCTTATGGCAGAATCATCCAGCACTTTCTGCTTTCCTAATGAAGTTGCAGGCAGGAGCCATGTACCTGAATCCTCAAAGCTGCCTTGAAAGACAGTACAAGGTTGTCAGCCTTGACTCCCCCAAGAGATTTTACACATGCTGTATGAGTCTCATTAAGAGGAATGAGAAATTGTACTCTTTCAGCCCCACATCATCTTCATTTCCTGACTAATTGGTAGCTCTCAGACTCAAAACATCTTTGCTCTATAAATATGCAACTGTAGTTACACAAGAGATGCTTAAAATTCTAAATTGGGGATACTTAACATTTTCTTGGTTCTCATTCTACAGAGAAGGGTAGCAAGGCAGAAAATGAGTTCACAAACATCCCATTTTGATAAGCAGTTCCCTCTCAGTAGGATAAAGTCTCCTGGTTACTAGAATTGAGATGACAGTACTGCTCAATAATTGGCAGCTGATGCTCAAATTTGCCATAGATCACCAGGACACATCTGCGTAGCTTTGACGTTGTTTATAAGCAAATTGTGCCCTTGAGGGTAATTTTAGCCCTAAAAATCACATTCTGTGCAGGCCAAGGCCCATGGTGCCCAATTGATTAATGAGCAAAATGGAAAAGGGGATGAAGAGGAAAAAATAATTTTAAAAAATAGCAGCAAGACTGTTCAGGTTAGAAAAAACAAGGTGCTTGCAAAAGTCCCATAGGTCTTTCTGCACAGACTTCCACAGTTTATGAAACTGCTTCCTTTCTCTTTCTTTGCAAACTCCTACCCGGGCAGTTCAAACAAAAGCAGCCTGCAAAGTAATGCACAAAACCGCTTATTTGTGTGCAAACACCTGAATTAGCTACCAGTCAAAATCACCGGGCAGACTGAGAGCAGAGCTCAGCCACTACAGGCATGAATGGGGAACCAGGTGGGGGCTCACCTTGGCTTTGCATGCTGCTCCACACTCTGCTCTCCAAGATTATAAGAGGACTGGTAAAACAAACACTCACTAAAAATGCAGCTCTAAATAAGAATGGTGATGTGCAGAAAAACCTCCTTTAACAGGGAAGGTTAAATAAAGAGGCTTCAGCTTGGAAAAGAGAGAAGTGAGGCAGTGGCTCTGTAAAGACACAAGCAGCATTATAGTGGTGACTACATTAAAGCCAAAGATACTGTCTCAGTAACTAGTATGATAGACAACTGAAAAAAAAAAAAAGCCTGCAGAAGAGGAGTTTTCTCAAAGAATACAGGATTGGATTGCAGAACTCATTGCTACAGAAAGGAAGGGAATCCAAAATAAATTTTAAAAAGACTGTAGACAAGTTCACAGATGCCTGGTCCTTCCAAAGCAATTAAACATCAGTCTCAGGTTAGGGAAACACAAAACCTTGTTTATAGGAGGTGTGATGGACACATTATCTGTCACTGTCACAGAAAGGACAGATGCTTCGAAAATGCCCGTTCTGTACCTTGGAAAGTTTTTAGCAAGCCAGAACAAATATTGTCTGGAAAAACAGGCACTGGTAGTTCTTTCAGAAAGAGCTTCAGGAGACTGGCCACAGAATCAACATCTCCATCATTAGTAAGGTCGACTTTTTCCCCTTGATTGTACTTCTGCCTCAATTCCTTGATTTTATTTGCTGAGCCACCA
Organism: Irena cyanogastra; assembly: GCA_013397155.1. NCBI lineage: Eukaryota > Metazoa > Chordata > Aves > Passeriformes > Irenidae > Irena > Irena cyanogastra. The sequence goes on from VWZV01006847.1 coordinate 2,203,705, forward strand.
ATTCGGAATATACCGACACGCTCCAGACCTGTGTAAGAAATACAGCACAGTAAGCAGGGGTTGGCTGCTTTACCACGCCTCTGTGATGAGAGCTGGAGTTCAAAAAGCAAGAGCTCCTTTAAGAAAGCACAATAATTGCAAATAAAGTTTTTTCAGCATTTACAGCTGAAAAGTACAGCTTAAACAAACACCAGTTTCCAGAAGCCAAGCAGGAAAAATATGGACTTACCAAATACCTCCAGGTACTCCACCATCTGTGCCACAAGAGAAGGAACCCCACATTGCTTTGCATCCTGCACAAGGGTTTCCAGAGGAACACCAAATGTGCTTCTTTCTCTGTTGAACTGTAGCTCTGGTGAAACTTTATTTGTTGTGTGCCTAACTTGTACAGAAGAGAATGATTGCTGGGGAATAAAAACAGGCAAGTGATAAACAGTGACTGGCTTTTATTATTTAACCTCCAAAGATCTACAGCTTTGGTAAAAATTATTGTCTTCTTTATAGCATCTTAGTACAGATTTTATTTCTACTGTATATTCTTAAAATACTGATATTCTTCTGTAGAGCTGAGATGAGACTGTCATGGGGTGAACTCCAGTGAAGCCCCCTCACCCCTACAGAGCCAACTCTGCAGTCCCTCAGGGCTGCCTAGGGGGTGTTTAAATATATATATCTAAATAGATGCTAAGATACATTTAAAATATGTATATATTTAAGAATAACTTCCCTCAGGAATATTTTAAAAAGGGGAAATTCTGCCTGGCACTGGGAAAGGAGTCCTGGCTGCCCTGCCCTCTTGTCCCCCTCCCCTGAGCCCCTTGCTTGCCTTATAGGCAGGTGCTGTTACCCACAGCAATTGCTGTATTTTGTCCTCATGTTCCTACCAGGAAATGAGAGCAGAAGTCCAAACCAGGAACACCTGGATTTACCATTTCTGCACTAGGACTATTTAAACAGCATCTAAAGGGGATTTTAATTTTGTTTTTGGTAGCATTATCTCAACACATTGTGAAACCAGCCTCCTCTTAAATGTTTTTATTACTATGCTTTCAGAAGGAAAGGGGGAAGATTTTCCTATGGGTTTGAAGCTGAACTACCATAGTGAAGCTTTTTCCACACATGCCTGCAGCAAAGCCATGAGCTGGAGCTGCAGGCCAGCCCTGCTGCCATGGCAAAAGCACACACAGCATTCCAAACACCCCAGGCCATTTTGCTCTTTCAGTACATAGGAAAGCTTAGACCATGATGCTAGTGTTACAGCATGAATAGTCATCTAAAAAGAGCAAATATCAGCATGTACCAAACATATTTTACAGCACTTTTGCATATAGGCTGCGAGGTGTTACAAAAAGCTTCTAAAATATCTGTGCACCATTGCTCTAAATCCCTCCCTTTTCCCTTTCAGATGCAGCAGACCGTCAGCCTCCTCAGAAAGGAGGAGAGAGAGGAGCAAAGAAGCCAGATTTCAGCTCACTTACACAAATGGAAAGAGAGGCGCCTGCTCCCATGCTGGGCTGCAGCAGAGTGCCAGGATTTCAGCTGCGCTGCTCCAAGACACCATCACCTTTCTTCCCCTCCTCAAAGCTGGCTCTGGCAGCCTGGCCAGAGCTCACTGCAGCCATCGGGCTGCTCCTCTGCAATTAACTTATCACAGTATAATTGCTAGGCATCACCTTAATCAGTGGTTTCCCTCCAGAGTTAGGGGAAGGTAGAAATTAACTCCTAGTAAAAGACAACTCCTTGCAGCCAGCACTTCCCTGTGGAGGCACTTGCACAAGCTGAGGGCTGTGTTACCACCAGGAGAGGTTTCCATGGCACCTGCCACACACAATGCCACAGCTTCCCAAGCCACACCGATCCTGGGCCTGGTATTTGCTCTTGAGTGGGTTTGTACAGTGCAGGTTTGCAGATATTCCTACTGCCTGCTGTCCCTCCTGCCTGCTACAGCAGCGAGGAAAATACTGTGAGGTGGCCACATTATAGCTACTTGTCTATATAACATACACAATCACTTTGGCCAACACATGAGCAAGGACTCATCCAGTTTTTAAAATATGAAGATGCAATTAAGCCCAACACCCTTTACAGTTGTTTCAGATATAGAACCTGTCCTGGGAAGTAATGTTACAGTAAAATCTAATTGGGAGATGTTTTTAACACAAACTTAGTAGGTACACGTGAAACAAGAGCAAAACACATAAGGCAAAAAAAGGCAGAGGTACTGAGCCAGATCTTCTTGGTGGAGCACTGGAAAAGCAGGAGTTACTCCAACACCACACTGGCACAGCACAGATAGATAGCTCCCTCTTCCTTAGCAGAAGGAATACCACTTAAAAACTAGTGCAGAATTTTAGCCCACTTACCTCTCCACAAGATTCCACAATCAGGTCTGAATAATGCTGTGGTTTATGGCTTTCTTCCTCTACCTACAGAACTAGCCCCAGAAAAATCCACATTCTCCTCACCACCCCAGGTAGCCTCAGTCTGGTCTGTCTCTGCAGATAAGCTCCACCTGTGCCCATCACCACAGCTATGGCCATTTATCCTGTTAAGAATGCTGTGCCCATGCATCCATGTTAAGAATGTTGTGCCCATCACCACAGCTGTGGCCATTTCGCCTGTTAAAAATGCTGTGCCCATGCATCCATGTTAAGAATGTTGTGCCCACCACCACAGCTGTGGCCATTTATCCTGTTAAGAATGCTGTGCCCATGCATCCATGTTAAGAATGTTGTGCCCACCACCACAGCTGTGGCCATTTAACCTGTTAAGAATGCTGTGCCCATGCATCCATGTTAAGAATGTTGTGCCCACCACCACAGCTGTGGCCATTTAGCCTGTTAAAAATGCTGTGGCCATCACCACAGGTGTGCCTGTTCAGCCTGACCTCACCTCTGCAGACAAGCTCCACCTGTGCCCACCACCACAGCTGTGGCTGCTCAGCCTGTTCAAGCTGTGGGCCCACAGGAGGTCCTGGGGCTGATGGTGCTGTACCCCCAACACTGCTAGATATGACTGATAAAAGAGAGAAGAAGGTGTATTGGCCCTCCCATATCAGCAGTGTGAGTGCCCCTCACAGCAGCGAGGTGTTCTGTGCTCGTGGCTGCTCGTACAAGCAACAATTTGGTGTGACACCCCTCCCTGCTGCACTCCAATCTCTGCCCTGCAGCCACCAGGAGCAGTGCTTGACCAGCCTTGCTGCCCTCACAGCCTTTATCGCTGTGTTGGGGAAGCACAAGCAGCTCCGCCACCTTTGCCGGGTCCCTTTGGCACAGACAAAGGCACCACACACCCAGAGTCACCTTAGCTAACTGTGCCTGTGAGCCTGCAGCACTGCAGAGAAACACGCCACTAAAAGGCCTGTGCAAAACCTACAAAATTCAAACAAAAAATTTCCCACTTTAACTCTTTGCTCCCTGCCCCACAGCACATTCTGATTTTCCATCTTTGTAGATGCCACAGGAGTGATCCTGCTGTCACTCTCCCTGCCTCAGCTGAACGTGTGGACTGTAGGCAAACCCCTTTCAAAGCAGCAAATTCTCCACCTGAGCAGCAAACACAAATTTTATCTGTTGACTCATGACAAACAAGGCGGCAGCCACTGCAATCAGCCTCTTGGCCTTGACTGCTCCTCCGAGTTCACTTATTGAAGAATTTGCTTTCGAGTCCTGCCTGCGAGCTGCGGCCGGGCTCCCGGGAGGCGCCGACAGCCCCGCTCCTGGAAGCCCGCAGCAGCTAGAGGGCACACGAGGCTTGCCAGGGAGGGGGCCCTGCAAGGCCGCTGCAAGGCCGCTGCAGGCCCGGCAAGGAGCCCCGAGCCCCGGGCAGGCTTTTCTTCCGTAGCGAACAGCGTGGGCCGGAGCGATGGCTTCTCCTCTTCTCCTCTGCTCGCATGGCAGTTTACAGAGAGCAGGAGGCTGCAGGCGGCGCAAATTAAACATAAAACTGCTCTCACTGTGCAGCTGAACTTCCAACCCTCCCTTCTCAACCTCTGCATCAAAGTCAGCCCCTGCAGGACTTCAGATGTGTGGAAAGGACGTGGTGCTTTGAGAAGCCAGCCTGACTTCAAGGGCCACGTCTAAATTAAAACCAAAGCTTTTGGTCTCCCAGCGCCCCGCCGGCCAGGAGGAGGCTTGTGAGGAAAGGCAGTGCCTGGCCCGGCTGTGCGAGCACCGTGGCTGCCTTTGTACTCCCTCCGCTGGGGCCGCGGCCTCCAGCTGCTGAATGGGCTGCTTGTGAGGGTTGCTGATGTTTCAAAAAGATAGAGAAAGGATAAACACGAAAGGAAAACAGAAAAGTTTAGTTTTGCTGCCTAGAAAACCAGGCTTGTGCAGCAGCATTAGGAACAGCAGGATCCCTGTGAGAGAGGGCAGAGGTAAATCCACTGTCGGCAGCAGTAAAAAACAATAGCAGCAAGAAAAATAATTAACTGAGGCTTCATGGTTCATTGAAGTTTTCCTTCAAAGCTGCAAGCAGCCTACTCTGCTGACTTGGTGATCTGTGTCTCAGCTTCAGGAGTCTCCCAGCATCCAGCCAAGGAGGAAAGGGAGCCCTTGCTGGTGGGCAAGAGCCCAGCAGGGAGTGCGTGCCCCGCAGGGAGGCTGCAGTGGGATGGGACGTGATGTGGACAGTCCTGCCGTGGCCCACACCCATCTGGAGAGGCTCTGGTGGCTCTGGATTAGAGGCAAACACCAGGGCAAGCAGCTCTGCTGATGCCAGCTGCAGGCTGTGAGAAGGCACTGTCATACTATGATGCATCAGTTGCACCACCTCAGCCTGAGAACCCTTGGGAGCTAAGCCCATAAAAGCATCCCTGAATTATCATGAAGAGCTGTCAGGGCTGATACACATGGCTGAGATTCTGTCAGACAAACCTGTGTTACTGGCTTTCAAAGCAGGTTTTCATCTCACACACAGCATTTGTGTATTTTATCCCAATTCATCATGAGCTACTCTAAACAGTAAACTCAGTAAATTCTGAATATTTGCACATTTTATATTATATGGACCTGATAGATGAACTATAGGGCTTCTCAAGCAAAAGGAAAAAATGGAAATAAGAGCTACAACCAAGACAGAAATAGACATGGAAAAATGCATCTCATATTAAGTAATCATTGCAAGAAATGAGGCATCTCTCTCTCGATTACTACAGTATCAATATAAGCTTTCCTACATTTTAGCTGGTAAAAGTCATAGCACAGACGCAAGGACTGGTTGCCACATATCCTTCATCACAACAATCTGATTGCCAACTGTGCCTACTCGCCAAGTGAAATTATCAGCAAGGAGGAGTTGCTGTCCTGACAAGAAAGCAGCTCTCCCCTGCTGCTACTTGCATTGCTTTTCGCTGTGCCCTTGGGTAGAGCACACAGGCCACAATACCTCCTGCCAGGCAAGCCCTTGTCAGCCCAGCAGCGTCCCCTCTGACTTGATTTCTGCTCAAGTGGTCTTCTCTGGAAGTGGATGCCCGAGGATAGTGAGGGGTGTGTCTGCAGAGCCAGCGCCAGGCGGGCACAGGGGAGCTGCCCCTTCTCCACCAGGCAGGCTCACAGGAGCCCAGAGCTGTGCCTGAGCAGATATCCCCTGAGTCACGGCAAGGCTCCTTCTGCTGGAGACACAGCACCTGGCAGCCTCCGAGCTGCTTCTCTCTATCTGAGCCCATCTCTGGCAGGGGATGTGTTGGTGTCCTGAGGTGGCTCAGCCGAGCCTGTTTCCAGGCAGCTGAATTACAGGCATGTGTAGAACTGCCCAATGAAACAGTGGGAGGCAAATGCTCAGACTGCTTGCTGGCCTTTTTTTTGTCTTCCCAGCCCATTAAACCTTCTAGCATCATCTTTCTTTTAAAGGCTTTTGAAAACCCTGCAGAAAGCTGCATGATTCCTTGGCAGTTTTGTGGAACTGAAATTGACTGGCAGGCGAGAGATCAATAACTGCCAATATTCCCCTCTTGGAGTGAAATGTCATGAAGGTTGTTTTGGAGCCTGCCTCTCTCTGCTTCCTGTTTTGAATTTCATTTTCTTCCTCTAATCTCCACCTGGCACTTAAACCTCTTCATTTTCTTGATGCTGTTCCAGGGAAAACAAGTCAGCATTCAAAATGCAGTATTGCTTCATTATCTAAAGGCGCTATCGTGCCACTGTTGCTAAAGAGCAGAACACCAGCAAAAATAGCCACAAGCTGAAAACTATTGTAATGAAGCAAGTAGAGCTCTTTTTCAGGCCCTACGAATTATCTGAAGTCTGTATTTCTATTATATTTCGGTCTATATCATGAAATTGGCTGATTCCAGGTTTATTTCTCCAAGAAATAGAAAGATGAAAAGAAAAACACAAACGCAAAATTTTTGCTATCATGGCTTGCTCCCTGTCTGCTCATTTTCAAAGGGAATTTGAAATGTTGGATGAGTTTCAGCAAAAGTTGCAAGTACCAGGCCAGTTTCTGCATCCCAAATCATCCTCTCAGGAAGACAGACCTCCCATGAGGCTCCATGCACAAACTGCTGCTGGCTTCTGACAGCTTCCCACAGCTGAAGGGAAACTCAGCTTCCAGCTTCAGCTCCAGACAGCTCATGGTGTATTAATCTCTTGCTGAAGCAATTATCTCCGGCACCATATGCTACCATTTTTTCATAAATAATACAGATTCAACACTACATTGCCTTTGAAGGGCTGTAAAGAAGCAAGACAGGGTTAGTCCTTGCCTCCTCTCTGGCTGTAGTTTTTCAGCACTTGAGGTGGGGATAAGAAAAAAGAAAAGAAAAAGGAGGAGTACACTAAGTAGAGGCTTCAGCATCCTTCTGCACCACAGACACTGCCCTAGCCCATGTGACAGTCAGGCAGAGGCAGTTTTTCATTTGTATTTCTCCACTCATGACATACAACCACTCCTCTACTGGTTCATTTCAAAAGAATTGCTCCTATTATGTTCAATAAGCTCTGCTTTATGCAGTCTTGTGATACTAGTTCTTAAACAAAATTAGAGAAAACTCAAAAAAAGACCCTCAAAATGCAGACCTTCTCCCCCAGAGGAACTGAGATGGCAGCAGCATCTCCATCAAGCTTCCCAGTTTCAGATATGATAAAACCCTATTTGGAGTTATTCAGTCTGTCATACGAAAATTCAGGTCTCCTGTTTCTAAAGCAACAAGGTAATGGTCTGCTCAGTGGGAATTTCCTCTTCCCATCTCTCTCTCCCAGGAATCTTTTTGGTAGCTAAAATTCACACACCCAGAAGAGTGACTTCTTAATTGTTTCATATCATGGATACACCAGGGAGGAACCAGATTGTCAAACCTAGTCTCACAAATATATTTTTTGTTCCCTACTTCTTCATAGCACCTCCACATGACTCTGTTTGACTTGAAGCAAATGTTATTTAATGAAGCATTTTTCTGATCTCTTGCACAACCTCACACAAAGTACTTATTGTAATTCACAGAATCTGAGAATCTGCCAGACAATTTAAGTAATCCTAACTTGGGAGGATGGTCTCCTAAGTAATGCATAGCAGGGACACAGCCACTCCAACCCAGGGACGTTTAATTAAAAAGCAAACTAATTTGATTCCAGTGGAAGACAGCATGACCTAATCCAACCTGATATACATATCATATATCAAAATTTGAAGTTTTAACCACAAAAACCCACACAATTTAGATACAATCTGTAAATACAGAGTTGGTCAGAGCACTGGCCATTTACAAAACGGGGTGTAGGTATTCATCTTGTTACTCAGCTGCATCTAGTCCTTGCTGTTAATCACTGAAAACATGTTTACTTTTCAACATGAGCTCTGTGTGACAGGGGAAAGGAGAAAAGAGGTCAGGCAGATAATTTTGCAGCCTGCAACAAGAGAAACAAGGGAGGAAAAGACCAAATTAAGTGAAATTGAGTTTGCAAGTTTAACTGTGACCAGGTGAGATTAAGGTTGGAGCCAAAGGCAGAGCAGAAGAGCATTTGCTGCAGTCACACTGCACAGGGCCATGACTGCAAAGCAGCTCACACAGGAATTGCCCTGAGCTCCTTGCCAGCCATGCAGCACACTGCAGCACATTGTGCCAGCAGTTACACCTGAGCTCACACCACAGAAACTTCCAGCTGGTCTTGGGCAAAACAAAAGAAAAAAGCAAAAGCGTTTTCAGAGGTTCTGTGAGTGTATTTACAGCAATGCACCCACAACGATGCAGCTGGATGCCTTAAGCAAGCACTTTGACTGGCAGAAAGCACAATTTAAAACTATGGCCTGGAAATCCCTGTACAGCAGCAGGGGGGGCTCAGTCAGGAACGGGCACAGGGCTGCTCCCCTGAAGCTCCTGAGGCACACGTGAGCACCTGAGCATTCCCTGGTGTTCCTTGTTGCACACTAAGTGAACAGGCTGGAGGGGGCCATGTGCTCTCCTCCCCCTCACAAAGCTGCAGCAAACACAGCACAACACCTGCACTGACACAGCAGACCCAAAGAGAAGAAAGCACAGCAGGGACACCTCAGAGCTGCAGGATCTGCCCTGTCTCAGCTCTTCCTTATCACACAGGCACAAGGCTCCCTTTCTTCAGCAGATGAAGCCTTGAGCATCTGCAGCCAGAGTAGAGAAATCTGTGTACATACCAGTCATATTTTATTCTCTTTATATAGCTCTGGCCAAGAATTTCAGCAAGTTGCTCATTTCAGACATCTGGGCCTCTAGTTTCTGAACATGAAATGGCACTGGGGCTAATAAAGTCTGCTTGGACTGATGTGATTATTTAATACTAATGAAAAAAGCCCGAGCAAGCAAGTACTCCACACACTGAACATAGATGGTTAAAGATGACCAACAGAGGTGTTGTAAGAAGCTATGGACACACTAAAGAAAACTAACACAAGATGCTGTCACAGAAAATGTGAGGACATAGCAAATGAGGACATCAAAGAAAGGAGTCAAGCCTTCCCCACAGAGCCATGGGAGTGACAACAAACCAGGAACAACAGCTACTCTGAGAGACCTAAAATCACTATATCATGGCAGAGAGCTTAAACTAGAGGATCTTTAAAGGTCCCTTTCAACTAAAATCATTCTGTGATTTAGTTCCTGCAACAAAATCATTACAGGATACAGGACAGTTCAAGTTGAGCATGTGTGCATCACCTCTGAACTGGTTTTTGATTGTTTAAAAGCCAGCATTTAAAAGAACAAAATACCTTTATTAAAAAAAAAAAAGGATTTTGGTGATCAGAGAGCACATTGATACACTCTAAAGACTGTTTCTTGTTTGAAGACTGGCAAGTCTTTAACCTGGCTCTTCAACTTAATTGAGTCTACAGCAAAACATCACTGAAATGAGTCCTCTGAGTCTGAGAAACTCTGTTTCATAGGAAATCAACTTTTTCTACTTTCTCTGTCCTGTTCAACTGGATTTCTGTATCATTTTTAATTTTGCCATTTTTACTCTGGCTGGTATCATGCTCAGCCAAACATATTCACCATAAGTATATGTGAAAGGCCCTCCTGAACGACCTGAAGTATCTCTGAAATAAAAAAATACCTCCATGTCAGTTTAATGCTATGCAAACATCTCCATCAATTTTTACAGCCCTTACTCAGCACATTGTTCAATGTCAGTGCTGGATGCAGAAATCCAGGATCAGCATGATGTAAACAAATTAACAGCTACCAAAGGAATGTAATCTCTTTCTGCAGCTAATGATAAAGCCCATCAATTCAGCAAGGCACAGAGCACACTTTAAATCTAATAATATTTCACAGTTTAATTTGTCTTGTGTTTTGGCAACTATGATAAACTTTCATAGGATCTGCAAAGAAGATAAATGTCCTATTCATGGTGACTCCACAGTAACTGAATAATTTACGCAATAAACAATATTTTTTCTTGTACAATAAAGAGTAATTACTTTAGCATCTCATTCCATCTGTTCCAGATCTGTTTGTCAGGGACTATAAAACTCAAGACAATCCAGAATTCTACATGGCAGAACTGTTTGTCTACCACCTCTACCTACCCCTACCACTCTGTCAATGCTGATGACCTATTTTTCAAGCAAATAAGGCACAGATTATCACACTGTACCTGTCCTGCCAGCTTCTAAAAAACATTTGAACCTATGGGTTCATGATTTGAATGAAGCATGACGACAGAAGGAAAGGCTCTCAGCTAAAATGTAAATTGCAGCATCTCTGGAAATATCTTCATGGAAAGCAGCCCTGCAAAACTAGAAAAGTAAAACTCAAAACATTAAAATCTTGGGTCTTGTTTACCATTAAAGACAAGATAAATAAAATCACAGTGCTCAGCTGGCTGGGGCAAGGAGTCCTAGCACATATTGCTTGCAGTGGCAAATAAAATTCTTCAACAGTCATGGCTCTTTCCTCACTGCTGGGTAAGGTTACATCAGGAAACTGTTACAGATCACTAGTCATGCTTCCACACATATCTGGCTGCCTAATAATAGACTCAATTTCCATTGCAAGAGTGTGCTACATACCACCTAATCATTTGCATTAATTCCAGCTGTGTTTTTTCAGACCGACCACCAATTTAATGTAAGTTTCATATTTAAATAACTGAGAATGTATTGTTGGCAGGAAGAGAGCTTTTAAAAGATGAGTCTGGAGGCACACATGCCCTGATCATATCCAGGATATCCCCTCAGTTTCTTTAAGATGGAATTTAATGTTTAATGTTTCTTTAAACATGGAATTACTTTTATATTCCGGTGGTGAACTATGACTACAGCTCCCATAAAAGCACATAAAACAGGTGCAAATCCATATCGGATACCCAGGACTCCAATTTAGGAGTGGAGTTGCATTTATGACTATCCAGAATACTCAATATTCTTTCCACATGCATTGAATAAGCAATCCAGGAAGAAAACCTACACAGTAGTTGCACTCAGCTGACAAATGGAAGGGGAAAAAAATAAAGAGACAAACCAACTGCACCTTTGTCATGTTTTAATACAAACAAACATAAGTGAATCCCAGAAAGTCAGCAAAAACTGTTTGAAGCCAAGCTGGATTTTCCTGCCTTGGACCAGACGAGGGAACATTACTTGCACATAGGTCTGCCCCACTCAGATGTTGCATCCCTCTTGCTTAATGAGGTGTGCAAACACAGTAACTCTGTGCATAGCACTTTGACAATATAGGCTGCTCCTTACATGCCTGGCTTTTACCTTGAGAATTATTAATGAGCCAGAGTCATATGGGACACTTGAAGCCCACAGCACTGCTGAGAACTACTGGGGCATTGGCAGGGTGTAACTCAGAGCTTCCACCTCACCCGAGCCTTGCAACACACCCCACTAAATGTCCAACCTACAGCGAGGAGCCAAAGCGCACAGGACGTGCCACCCATGGAGAGATTTGTCATTGCCCTGCAAGAGCAAGCAGACACAGCCCTGGCATGAGAGCAGCTCCGTAAGCAAAAGCCATTGCACAGGGCACACGGGGCAGTGCAGAGCCAGCCGAGTCATCCTGGAGCACCTGCCTGGCTCAGGAAAGGCTTCATCATCACACGGTGTTCCCCAAGCCGTGCCAGCAAAACCCAACACGCACGCAGGGGTAGCCTGCAGCTAGAGACAAGAGGTTCCAAGGGCTCTCTCTTTGCTGGCTTGTTGGATGTTCAAGTGTTGCAACTCTCTCCCCATCAGCTTTCTCTGAACCTCTTCTGCTAGCCCTCCCCCATGCTTTTTCTTGCTCTCTGTTACTGGCTTTTCTCCTTGCTATACCCATTCCAAAAAAGGACAGCAGAGATGACACTGCTGTCACAATCTCCCTTTTTAATCAGGTCTACCCTGTTAAAAGCACTACTATTAAGCTTTCTGCAGCACTTTCAACCTACTGAACTGTGGTTGTGTAAAAAGAGAGGCCCCCAGGACCACCAGAATATGGGTGCCTTGCTTAAAAACTCTCACCTGTGGGCTTCAGTGAGCAATCTCTCCAATCCTGACATAAAGATTATGAACTTGCATAACCAAGTCAGCATTTCCTTTCACGGTTTCAACAATCACATTTATTCCTTGGTTTTAAAAGGTTTTGGTTCAACAGTTTTATAAACAGGCTTCACAAAACGTGCAGTATTTATAAACATGGTTCTTAGTCTCAGTGGTAATAAGAATCTTTACTTTCATCATAATGTTCACTCCAGTTACGCGACACAAGGTTGATTTCGTTTCCCCTCTTCTCCCTCCCACAATTGGCACTTAATCATAAATCGGAGAAACTTTAAAAATTAGACAAAAAAGTTAATCTAAGCATGAAGTTAAAAGCACCTTGCCACAGTATTGCATTTTAATAAGGCAAATTCTTGTTTTGTAAAGCCTAATTGTGCAACTTGGAGACCTATAGAAGGAGGCAGAAATGGCAGCCTTCTCCTATAAAGAACAGGCCTTCATTTTTGCTTCAAAGAGTTCACCCCTCCATACCAACCCCCCTTAAAAAAAAGTACAGCTGATAATACAGCAGAACATCCCCTTTACAGGGTGAAAGGAAATTACAGTAGACAAAGGCTGAAAACATGGTGCATAGTACACAAAATAAGACTGTTTTTAAAAACAACATTAAAAAAAAAGAAATAGAAGAAGAAAAAGAAACAGAACAACAAGCAACAATGGAATTTTTCTAGTGGAAAGAGGATTTGTGGGCTTCATAAATAAGTGGAAAATTACTAAAATACTTTGCTATATAATATAAAAAGGCGCAAAGTGTTTTCCAGTTGTCACCTAAGCGTTAGATGCAACTTTGTAGGAGTAAGTGTTTGGAGGCAGCTTGGAGCTCTGGTTGGTGCAGGCATTCCAGCAGGGCAGCGCTGCCAGCAGCAGGAGAAATCCCCCCAGCAGGACACAAAAGCCACTGAAGTAGAAAGCAGTGTCGTACTCCTGCGTCCAGTCGTAAAACCAGCCTGAGGGGGGGATGAGAGAAGCACATCAGTGAAATGTAACACTGCACTGATAACGTACAGAAACAACAATTAAAAAAAAACCCCAAGCAACAAAATAATATAAAATTAAATTAATAAATAAAAATTAAATAAATTAATTAAAATTAAATAAAATTAAATAAACCTAAAATACTGTTCGACCTCTTAGGCACGGAATCTGTTTTCTCCTCAAAGACAAATTACAAACACAGTCAGCCGAACAGGCTTTATTCTTTGTTGCAGATTTTGATTTCATCTTTCCACTCTATTAGACATGCTGTGACAAGCTCATGTTCAGTTTGTACTGTCCACCTTGCCCTTACCTACAATTGGTGGTCCAAGGCTGTTCCCAAGTCCAGCGAAGAACATCAATATCCCATAGGCATGAGTCAGTTTCTCAATCCCCACAGTCTTTGTTGTTACATATGGAAAAATTGACCAGTTCCCAGTCAGAAAACCCAAAATCCCAGAAAGCATCGCTAACGTAAGGTAACTTTTGGCAAATGGAATTGCAAACAAGGCCACTCCTGTCATTAATAAGGTAGTTACATAGAGATATAAAGTGTTAACCCACTTAAAATCTGCCAGTATTCCTAAAATAAGTTTGCCAACTGTCGTCATAATGCCAATAATGGAAATAAGGGGCATATAATAGTCATCTTCACTAATGTTTGCACTTCTTGCTACATCTTCCATGAGCAGAGAAGGAGGAAATCCACCGATATCAAAGAGCAAGATGGCAACAAAGAGAGCTGAAAACACTTTATTCTTGAAAAGAACCACAGTGTCCTTCCAGTAGGTCAAATAGAGCTGCCACTTCCTTTTGGCAAGTTGCTTGCAGAAGTTTGTCTGTTCTACAACTTTCTTTTTGTAAGTCTCTTTCTCATTTATGTTTATTGTGTTTATTGAGCTCAATGCATTCTTATTCAAAATGCTATCCTGTTTGCAATCAGGCACATTGTTCACACATTTTTCACCAATATAGCCCTTTTCAAGGATGCTAATGTTTTCTTCAACGGTCTTTTCCTTTTCATGGTAAACAATATATTGATCTGGGACTTTGTCTGCAAACATTTTCTCTGGTGGAGGAGAACTGGATGATTCCAAAGGTCTCATTAGGCTGCCACATGCTAATATGTTTAGAGACAGGGCACCAACTATTAGCAGACACCCATCCAGTCCATACAGCTCAATGAGCTCTCTTTGCAGTGCTGCATATATAAAGAGTCCAACACTTGAGCCTATAAGAGAAAAATAAGTTTGGTTTAAACTGAAGAACCAAGACCATTCTTCAACCCTAACAAAATTCCTCAATTCAGCAGTTATGAATACACTGCCACAGGAATGGCAATTAATTTGTGCTCCTCTCTCTCAAGTTCAATGAACTGGTAAGTTATCATCTCTCCTCAAGTTACAGCTTCTTTGTTGAGTCGCCACAAAATAAAAAAAATCTCCCAAAATATCTGAACACTTTGTGAGAAATAACACATATAAAGCAAACATCTGATTAAAAACATCAAAGAACTATTAAGCCACCCTTCTGCCCTGCACTCATATACATGTACCCCTCCAGTACCATTTTGAGCTAGCACAGTTAGAATTTCCCACTCCAACATTTTGCCCTTTCTTCTCTGCTGCCACTTTCCTCCTCCCAAACAGAAACAGACCAGGAGTTCACCAAGACCCCTGCTAGAAGCAGCCCTTGAGTGCCTGGTGTTTAAGGAGCAGGGTGTGCCTGGTGGCAGTTTACTCCAAAGACATTTCTGAAGCTCTACAGGACTAAACATGCATTTGAGAAATTTGGCCATTCAGAAGAAAAGACTGAAGAGTTTGTACTAGGAGCACAAGCATTTCATGCAATCACACTAATTTAAAGAAAATGCTCTTGGATGAAGTGAGCACACATCCATTTTAACTAGTGGATGTCCTCTCACAAGCACAGAACATTGGTTTTCAAGTCAATTTATATGACAAACTTTAAAATTATTTGCTGAAGACTAAACAGAGGTGCTAGTGCTAAACAGAGGAAAAATCAGTTATAAAATCCATGACCGTTTTGCCTTCCAGGTACTAAAATTAACCAGGGCACAA
This sequence comes from Irena cyanogastra, assembly GCA_013397155.1. Taxonomy (NCBI): domain Eukaryota; kingdom Metazoa; phylum Chordata; class Aves; order Passeriformes; family Irenidae; genus Irena; species Irena cyanogastra. Next base: position 2,218,716 of record VWZV01006847.1, read on the forward strand.
TAAGATCAGTCTTTCAGGCAACCTACCCGGAATCCAAAACAAAGCCACTGAAAATGATCCCAAGAAACATTTCTGCAGAAGCTCCTCCTCACTCAGCTTGGGTGGATGTGGTATTAGTATCTCACAACATTGACTACACTGATCCTGTGTCTCCTCACTGACAGCTACTCGAGAAAAGAGGTCAGAGCAGACACCCCACGGCACACAGAAAGGGAGGCATGGGACAAGAGCCATTTGTAACCGCTCCTACTCGGGCCACTAAAAAGTGTAGAGGTACAGCTAGTGTGAGGCAGTGGTGATGCAGCATTTATGTCCTGCATCTCCAATCTCTTTCTCACCTCTGATCCTGAGTAAGAACCAGGAGAAAAAAGAGGACTCTATGGAATGTTTCCCCTCATTATCCATGGCACGCAGCCCAAGCTACATGAGTCTGCTTTCACTTCAGTGTGTATCCTTTCCTCATCTATATTGATGGCCCATGGCACAAACCTGCAAATGTCATTACCATTTTATCAGAAACCCGAGTTTTTCTCTTCATTGCTACTGACATTTTGATTTAATAAAGTAGTTACTTTCTTAAGTTCCTGAGAAGTAACTGAGAAAAACATAATCTGCTGTTTTTTATTGCCAGGGTAATGGTGGCTGTATCAGAGTTGACAAGCTGGAGAGAATGACAATTGAAAGCCCTACCTGTTGAAATCAGGCCAAGTGCAAGGCCTCTGCGTTTGTCAAAGTACTGGCACGTGATGGTCACCGTTGCAGTATACAAAAGGCCACATCCAAGACCTGGATAAAAAGAGTCAGACATAAAACATGCTACATCCTCTAGGAAATGAGTGCCCCTTTGTTATCCCCCAGGTGATGCCACGGTGATCCCTGGGTACTGAGGCACTTCTAACTGTGGCTCAGCACTGCCAGCTGCCTGCCGTCCCACCTCCCGTCCCTGCTGCCGAGCCCGGGTGGAGCGGGCGGGCTTTGAGGAGCTCCCAGCCCAGTTCTGTGCTCTGTGGAGGGAAGGGCTACAGGGCTCTGAGCCCAGGGCTGGCCAGAGCTGCCTCCCCGTGGCACCGTGCCCGACCTGCTGGCCACAGAGGTGCCCAAATGCCTGACACAGTTAATTTGATAAGCACAGAGGGCAGGTCGCCACCTGCCAGGAGAGCAGCGTTTTCCTGCCTCCAGCACAGCATTTTATGTTCAATCCAGCTCTGTGGAGAACAACGTTGCTCCCTAATGATCTCTAATTTATCAAATTAGAATGAGTACGAGACAAAATTCCAGAAGAGATATTATTCCTTTAAGATTGGCACTTCGTGCCAGCAGAAGACTAGCTCGATTCCAGCCCTTCGGTAAAACCTCAGCTTCTCCCCCTCCAACAATTGTGTCAACAGAGAAACTGTTTTCAAACCCATGTGAACATTTACATTGTTTTCATCTTTTACTACATGGTAACAGCCTGCCCGTGCAACATCCCTCCCTGCCCAAAAGTAAAGTATTGCTTGAAAAATCAAGTCCCAGGCCACCACTGCCTCTGTGAATCAGTTTTCCATTTCATATTCATAAACCAAGACTCAAAATAATGAAGACTAAGTCTCAAGATGAAGGGAAGGTGTTTCTTACCAACAACTATCCCATATGAAACATACAGGAAGTATATGTTAGGTGCAAAACTGCTCATCATGAGGCCCCCAGCCACCATAAAGCCACTGAAGATAGCTACTGGTCTTGCTCCAAAAGATGATACACATATACTGCAGACAGGACCTAGAGGGGAAAAAACAGGGAAAACATTCCAAGTAAACACCAGCACCAGGAAGAACTTCTAAAAAAATATCAATAGGTGGAAAAGTTTCTTATGATAACTATTTACATGTAAAATTATATTAGATAACAATTCAGAGTACTCATTTTCACAGGTTTCTCTAAAGCAGTCAGTTATAAAAATATTCAAGGTCAAGCTTGCAAAATTTTTCTCAAGGAGAAACTGAACATCAAGGCCATGAAAGGCTGGGAGGGGAAGAGCAAGTGAAACATTCCTTACACACAGGGAGATACAAAACTTACTAGACTGTAGCACTGTCACCACACAACTGAGGTGTACAAAGGTTCTGAAAAGAATTTTCATCTGGAAACACAAAACCAAGGCAGACCACCAGCCAGGCCTAAAGCAGGCAGGTAATTTTTGACAGAGCACAAAAACTGTGTTCCAGAAACGCAGTACCTGTGTATGCAATTTATAAAACTGGGATGGAAAAGCAGTAACGTGGGATCATGGTCGTGGTAAGAATGCCACCTGGTGCTTACACAGAGGGAATATCTGCTGGTGGGCCAGGCTAGGACAAACATCACTCTTCCCTGATTTTCCAGGGAATTAAATACCCACCAGTCAGGTGTCCTACCAAAGAACCCTTTACTACCTAACTCTGTGTCTCCTGTAAAACTACAGAAAATGAAAGTCACTTACTGGGAGCAGCCAGAACAACATTCAAGTTCATGAGGGGTTACTCCCCAATATTTCTCTTAGCTCTTCAAAACAAGAACGAAGTGAGGCAGAATTCACACCCTGCCTCTACTCAGCCAGTTCTCTCTTCACAGAAATTGTAGAACAAGCACTTATTTTCAGTTGTGTGACCTGGAATACACCTTTCAGTCTTGAGTAGAGTGCAAGCTTAGTGTTCTGCATAAATAATGAACCAGAAAGGACTTGACTTGCAAAGACAACTTAGCAGAAACCCTGCAGCTCCAAATCCTCATACATAAACTTAGATATTAGCCCCATTTCTAAACTCAGCAACTCTGAGATTAGACGTTAGATACACAGATGAATGCCATTATTTCACACAAACAAAACCACCTTACAACACCTGAATCTCATTTCAAATGACCTACATACACGCCAGGGTCGATCCAAGCTGCAAAAGCAGTAATTTTGGAGTCTGCTGTTTGTCAAGGTTAGGTTGTTGGGTTGCTCCCTGACTCACGTAGCTGAGATTGCCTGCAGATGGGAGGTGAGCCCAGAAAGGTGATACGAGGTAAGCAGTTGGGGATGTGCTTGCCTAGGTTTGTAGACAGGAGTGAGCAGCTGGGAATGCAGGCAAGGTTTTCCTGTGGTTGCCAGCCACGGGACAAGCAGCTCAGGCAGGCAGGAGCAGAGGATTCGTCAGCAGGTGAAATGATCCTCAAAGACAAGACAGGCCAGAACTTTTGCCCTACATTAGAGCTATCTGCCCAGGGAACATTACGGGGGGTGAGTGTGAGCTGGAGCTTATCCAGGCAAAGAGTCAGAGTTACAGAGGAATCAAGAAAATACTCCAGGAAAGAAAGGTTTAATTGGATTTTGGAAGCAATGAAAAAGGAAGATCTAAGCACTTACTGCTTCTCAAGAGTCAGCACACTGTGGGAATGAAAGCTGGCCAGCATAACCTGGGCAGAACAACATGCTGAGAACAAAAGCTGAGAGCATTAGATTGTTGCTGATTCTTAGCATTAATTACTAGAACTGGCAAATTAAGATTGGTATGTTTCCTAAAACCACGGGATTTAAAAATGAACAAAGGATTGACTCTGTATTATATAAAGAATTCTTCTACACTAAAAGAACAGAAAATAGTATTACCATAATTCAATTAAGCAGAGGAATTTGCACTCTTTCTATTCTTTATTTCTGACCTCTACCTTGTCAAAACAAACAACATTTCCCTTCCACCTGCTCTCTATATTTTGACACAGCTACTTTCAGAAGGTCTCTGTCCAGTCTGGGGTGGTGGTGCTGGTACAGACATCACTGAGTCCTACTAGGGGTGAAACTGGACCCTCTGACCCCAAGCCAGAACAAGAGAGAGACAGAGCTGAAAGATGCAGCTTCATAACCTGACAAGGACATCTCCACTGGAACATGATCAAAAGCATCCCTGACAAGGTCCAAGGAGATAGCTTACAAAAATCTAATCCCAGAGGAGAACAAAGAGATCTTTTCGCTCTAACATGGAAAATAACCTGCACAAAACTGAAGAACCTGCTCCAGTAAGCTCAGTATTAATCTGCCATCTCACACAGCAAGACATCTGTCAGCTCAGCAACAGCCTTGTTTATAAGAAGGAGTGCCAGTGTAAACATTAAAATAGTTGTTAGCAGAAAAACAGCTCCATCTTCCCATTCACACTAGGCACGACTTTCACACTCATCACACTGCTAGAAAATGAGTCACAAAAGAAAATCCCCCTGATAGCCAGCATCTGTGTCCTTTCCTGCCACCTTGCACTGCTTCCCTTTCTCTGTTTGCCGTAGCACTGCTGTTTTTTTCCCACCAGACACAGCACCTTCAGTTATCACCATGGTATTTGCACAGCAGTTGACTGTACACAAACTTGTTATTCTTTACAAATATTTGAAGCACAATGGGCTCAAGGCAGTAAATTCTAGTAAAAATCTAACTTTCAGAGAGTGGGACTGAGACCTGCCCTGTGGATTTTGCTCAAAGTGGGCATTCTGAAGAACACAGGAGACTGCATTCAGCCACATAGGAAACAGATCTTCAGGCAGCATAAGGGTTTTCATTAGCCAACTTTCACAACATAAAAAAAATCCCAGTGGCAATCCTCAATAGAAAGCATGGAAAATAGCTTTTAAGCCAGCATTTTGTTCAGCTTGCCAGCAGCTCCAGGGGTTAGCACTGGAACTAGTACAATATTTCATGACATTGATAAATATCTACCTCTTTTACAAATAAAATCCCTAGGGCTTTTTCGTTTCCAAATGATGTATCTTAAAACTAGACCAAACTCAATCAAAAAAAGATAGGACCACAGTTTATTGGAATGACAGCTAACTCTAGGAAGAAAGACTCAGCACAGGAACAGACACTGCTCTTCTGCACACACCTGTCACAGCTCCCAGTCAGCAACACAATTATCAATTATCTGGGGAGCAACAAGATCCCCAGACAAAATGGGAAGCAGAAAGAAGATTGATTTTCACAGTAGATCTTCACACAGGGGGACCAAAGAGGAAGAACACCTAGGAGGGATCATTTGTACATTGGTAGTTTTATTAAGATTATTTTGAATTAAATACTTTACCCTCAGTGAGACCGGGATGTGTCAGTGAGTCCTTCCTGAGACATAAAAACAAGCCACCTGCTGCACTCAGGAACTTAAACCTACAGAAATGTGCTGACCTCCTGACAAGTACAAAGCTGTTTTGTTTTATGGACATCAAGAACTAGCACATTCTTCTTCAATATTTTCACATAAAATGAAAAAAACCTGCAAAACAACACTCCCTCCCTCCACTCACTAATCTCAAGAGCCCTCCTTCCTTCACCACATACACAAAACCTTTCGCTAAACAAACTACATTGGACAAGGGAGTTCTTTTTCTTATCACCTGCATTAATCTGCCCCACCCTACCTGGGCATCTGTCCGAGCCTGTTGAAACTGTGGAGTAGAAAAAAATGGTCATGGACTGCACGTAAAATCCACTGGACAGAATACAGGAATATGTTTTGCGTTCTAAGTGCATTTCTAAAACCTGTTTATAATAAATATAACGTTCTCCAAATGCCTGTACTTTGGATATGAATATAGATCAGAAAAAATTGCATTGTGTTTCACACTGGGCAGCAACCCACTCCCAACTGATTGGAAAGACAGTTCCCTTGCAAAAAAATTTGTTATATGAACTGGGCTTCTTTTCAAAGGAATCTTGGGGACACCCTTCTCCCCTACACACAAGCTATTTACAGCATCCATACTTTACACTGGGGGCTATGGCTGTGTGAGGTTTTTGTCCAAAAATATGTAGATGCTGCAAAAGCAGTTACAGAGTAGTAAAAATTGTTCCTTGAAAACACAAAATTAAGCTTTTTGAACATCTAGCACTGAATGGCTCAGAGCAGCAGAAACATCCCATCAAATTATCAAGGCGTGCCTTTCAAGAGAGAACCCTCCCTTTGCTCTCTCTCCAATAATGAAGGGAAGTAGGAATGGAGACACTGCTGGTGTCTCCTCCATTGCCAAGGACTGTGAAGTCAACTCTTACTATAAACAGCAGTGGTGCCAATTACAGGCGCCAAGGTCTTTGTTTTGCTTTTAACAAGTGGAACATGGATTAAATTTAATTTCAGGCTCCAAATGGATGCAGAATTAAGAACATTTGGTGCAGAAGAAACACATGATATTCAAGAGTATATATAAATATCCTCCTCTGGCCTGTTTTAGTAAGGGGAATGTACTAAGCTTTTTCAATTTCTTCCTGTGGAACGAGCCCTGGAGCAATGTGCCACATCTGCCATAGCCTGACCAATGCTGAAACACCCAGTTCTGCAGAGGAGCTCTCACCTCTGCCTCCCACAAAAACACTGAGGCTTGTCTTTCACTGTTCTAGGCACATTTCTCCCACTGCTCTGTAAGGTTTCATCACAGAAAGTCATAACCCAAGCCATCCTGTGAGGAGGAGCTCCAGCAGGTCCCTGCCCCACTCCCCTTCCAGCTGAGAGGTGAAGAGTCCAGCTCAGGCTGGGCACTGGCCTCAGCAACACCGTCTGTGCTGCGAGCAAAAGGACAGAAATCAAACACCAGGTGCCCAGGAAATGAATCCAGATAAACAAGGTGCTGTACTGGGTTTCTATGTCTCCAGTCTAAGTTTAGCTCTCACATAAGTCAGAAGTAAACATTTTAGAAAGGATACCAATGCAGCAAACATGAAAGTGCTCACCAGCATTGGCTGCTTAAAAAAAAGTTTCAGACTACATGAACAGAAGGAAAGGGAGAAGAGAGAGAACTTCCTTTTCTGTGCCAGATGCCATCTCTAGCTTCTTGGGTTTGGTGAAATTACAGTACTAATAGAGCAGAGCCACTGGCCCTAACTTTCTCTGTTACAGAAGCTGGTGAATGTGGTTGTCAGTGCTATCAATGAGAAAAGTCTTCCTAAGAAAATAGACTCTGATTTACTTCCTGTCTGTGGCTGCTAATCTACCATAATTGTCATTCCTTTTCCTGTCTGGCATCTATAGCTTCAGAAAGGTGATATTAAGTTGAAGAAAGCTCACAGAAGAGTCTTAATGGCTCTCCAGTAGAGCCTTAATTAAAAATGTGGGAGTCTTGGCAAAAAGACTGTATCAAGTTACAGGCTTTAAAGAAAATTTAGAAGTAATTTGATTACATTCTCTGGACATGCATCACACTAATCAAGGGGCACTCCAAAATATACCCCTTAAAGATAACGTTATTCATCAGCTGAAAACTAAAACCAAACAACTTGTATCATAAGATTGCATACTTTTAAGGAGGAAATTTAGTAGATTTATCACTAGGGTCAGATCCCAGCTTGACAAACAGCGGGATCTTTCAGGCAAAGCTGGGAACATAGACTTTGTTTTCCGTCAACTCTGATAACATCAATGTAATTAAAAGACCCTCCCTGTACCTTCTTTTGAAGGCATAAAAGGTAGAAATTATTATTAAGCTTCTGAATGCCAAACTGAAAGAATAAATCACATGGACAGACAGCATTCCTCCTAACCTGTCAAACCTTCATTTAATCATTCCATACCAAAATCAGTCACAAGAGCACCTTTGACTTGTATTATTCATGACAGGAGTTTCCATTTGCTGCTGTCATGGTTCAACCCCAGCCACAACCAAGCCCATGCAGCCACTGTCTCACTCCCCCAGCAGCAGGAATTGGGAGACTCAGAAGGGTAAAAGCTGGAAAACTCTAGGGCTGACATAAAGGCAGTTTAATGAGGAAAGCAAAGCACACTTTGCATGCAGGCAAAGCAAACCAAGGAATTCATTCACTGCTTCCCAAGGCAGGGCAGGTGTTCAGCCATCTCCAGGAGAGCAGGGCCATGTCACATGTGATGGTGACTTGGGAAGACAAATGCCTTCTCTCAGAAGATCCCTCCCTTCCTCCTTCTCCCCCCAGTTTATATACTGAGCACGATGTGAACATCCCTTTGGTCAGCTGGGGTCACCTGTCCTGGGTGTATCTCATCCTGACTTCCTAAGCACCCCCAATCTCCTCACCAGCCTGGCAGCAGGAACAACAGGAAAGACCTTGGCTCTGTTAGCCCTGGCACCAATAAAAACCCACATCTCTACATCATCAACCCTGTATTCAGCACATATCCAAACCACAGCCACTGAGAAGTAAATGAACTCTACCCCAGCCAAAAACCAGCACAGCTACAAAGCACACTGCTGAGAATTGCTCACAGTAGCAAGACAGAGGGCACTAAAATCTGGAAACTAGCATGATGTTGACATAAGGGAAAGGGGACCGAGGCTCTTAACAGAGCCAGAGACTTCTGGTCTCCCACAAGAGGGTGTTCTCCTGAAATTTCCTTCTAGCTTTTCCTTCAGTAATTACCTTGCTTGTCATTATTTTCCTCCCACTTCACTCTTTCACTCAAGTATATTTACGACTTGGTGAACTAATAGCAGGAGTTAATGCTCATTACACAGAAAAATAAAAAAGCATGACAGAAGAGCAATCTATAATCCTTTATCCATTAATATCCTGAGACTGAATACAGTCTTATTGTGGTTAGTGATCCACCTGCCTTTGCCCCTTTCTCTTCTGCCTGGTGGTAAAAAGCCCTAAAAAACACAGGTGTGACACCAGTATTTGCTCAGTTCCAGGGCCATACAAAGCAGTGTTCTTTACTCAGGTCTGTATTGCTATTGGAACATCAACTTTCTTTTGAGGAGAGTTTCCTCAGGATCCTGACTTGCATTTTATCCATTAAACCACACTACTGCTTTTGCCTGTAGCAGCTGCCCTGCTGACAAGAAATTTTTTCCAGATCCAGCAAATAGATAATAGTTCTCATGGTGAATCTTTGAAAAACAGAAGTTAGTCATATGACCCAGTAAATACCTGTGCCTGATACTAAAACAACATCAACCTAGGAAATTTCAAGGTGGGGTTTTATTTCCCTAAAATTCTGCTGTTACTCTCCAAGTGACAATGTCTTACTACAGAAAAGCTTCCAGTAAAGTTGTTTTGTTTAATGCTACTTACAAGCATTTAAAGCCCTCAAATCATAACTTAAGCAACTCAAAGCATGACTTTCCAGCCTTCAAAGGGACTTTTTTCTCAAACAGAGGATGCAAAGGAGCCCTCACCCACCCTCACTGGTAGGTTTACTGCTAGAGCTGAAAAATTACTAACTAGTTTATTGACTTTTTTCCACAAAGCACTTGAACCATTTCAGACTAACAGTTTGCTCTGATTTTAAGACAATAATGTAAATGTTAGTCTTAAAGTCTCATTAAAAAAAGAAGTTGCATGAACAAAATTACTGTTCATCTTCCCAGAGTGTGGTTTTTCTAGTTTATTCAAATACAATAATTTTGAATTTTCTAAAGGGAATATTTTTCTTGCACTTTTATCATTATATTGCTCTAGTTTGTGCACAGGGAAACTATAAATGTAATCTTCTCACCCATCCTGACCTAAAACAAAAACGCAGCACTCTCGTTTGCAGCTATCTTTGATACAATTCCAAGAGCTCACACAGACGAAAGCATCGGCTGGAAATGTTTCAATTCAAGGTAGATACTGCTCCTGCACTTACTGGCAAGCAATCCAATCCCATTTGCCAGCGATCCAACCCAAGCAGTCTTGCCTTTCCCTTCTCCAAAGGCATCCAGCCACTCCAAATACAAGACTCCCACGGCCAGCGGTGATCCGTAGCACAGGAACTGGGTGAAGAAGGAAACGACAACAATCACCCAGCCCCAGCCACCGTCTGGGGGCTTCCGAAACACCATCCTGGCAGCTGGCTGCAGGGGCAGCACCTGTGCAAACACAACCCAAACAGAGGAGAGCGTTAGAAACGTGGCTGGCCGAGGGCTGGGAACACGAGGCAGCTGTGCAGAGAAGTGCAGGTGCAGCCAGGGGCTGGCTTCAGCCATCCTGCATGGACAGCTGCAGCACAGCACACAGGCAGTGGAAACTGGAACTGCCATACTGGCACCTCTGCTAACAGAAAGACAGCACCTAAAGCATAAGCAGTCGTACATACACCAGCACTGCACGGCAAAAAAGCATTTCATTTGCTGAGTGCTAAACAGGCTCTGTGAAAACTTCAGGCAATAACATCTGCCGTGGTTCAACAATAGAGCCCCATGATGTTAAAACCAGGAATATCAAAAAAGGAGCAAAAAAAATCTATACTCAGTTGCAATCTCAGCACAGTATTGTGCCATTTATTAGGGTGTTTGCCACCAGATAGTGCACTCTGGGAGGGGCAGACCCAGAGGAAGACTGACATTTTGGCAGTAGTAACAGTTAAGTACTCTGCTCCGTCAACAAAGTGATGTGTAGAGAGCTGCATCCAAAAATCACTCCCAATATATTAGTGCAGTGAGCTCTAAGACTGTGTGCAGGTGTGGCTTATATGCCAAGACATGACAGCAGAAAACATGCACACAGAAATCTGCTATAACCTGTTAGAGTGTCTGCCCTCTGTGCAGTTGGCACACATCAGCCTTCCCCAAATTGGCAATCACTTGCTGGACTCCAGAAACACCACCCTGCTCCTCTGCATGGCACAATCCATCACCTGTGCATCTATGGCTTTAGATAACCCACCACTCTCGCATCTTCTCAAGATTAGCATGTGAATGTAGGGATCAGTACTTCTAAAATCCAGCAAATTTAGAGGATTTCCAGGCTACATGGCTTTGGAGTCTCCCAGTGCACACAACCAGCCTGCCCTCCCTCCCCACAGGGAGCAATCTGCCCAAGTGATGAACACAGAACACATGCTTTGCTCCTGGCTCTGCCCCTAGCCAGATATATGATTCTCAATAGTTTTACTTCCTTCACCCTGGAAGACAGAAAGAGATAAGATCTTACCCTGTTTTCTTCAAGAAATATTCTCAAGCACCATCTCCACACTGCAGCTTAAGCATTAAGACTGCTGCAGGAACAGCTCTGCTCTGGGAGAGTCCCAAGAGGCAAAGCAGAAAAATAAATGCATTGCACTGCCTTTTTGACTTAGGAACCCAGAGGAAATGGAAAAAAAAATCACTGCTGTGAAAGCAACAAGGAAAACAAGCAGACAATAACAGAATTCCCATTTGAGCGCCTCACACCCTTTCTTTGGGCAATTTGTAAGAATTTGCATGGAAAACTTAACAAAAACACTGTAGTATAAAATTTTGAGGAATTATATAAAGACATGGAAAAGGCGAGTTCTAGTTTACAGATGCACTTAAATGTTAGTTTGAGGGTAGATACTCACAGATGATGGCAAAAATCTGTCAGCTTCCTATGAATGTACCTTCATGTGACAACCACCTGGAGAAAAAGAGCAAATCAAGTTTTCAGCCAACATACCACTGCAACAGTTAACAAAACGCTGAAAAAATGGTGGCTTCACATGAAATCTCTTCTTTTTAAAATCTTCTCAGAGGAACTTCAGAAGCAAACAAGTTATCTCAGTGGAGAAGTACTGATCCCCTGCAATTAATTAACATCTGACAGCAGCCTTGAGCCCTCAAAGAATAAAAACATCGCCTACTAATGTAAAACACATTTTGACATCCTGGGTCCATTGGGAGTGATTTACAATTTTAATCTACTGGCTGTCCTTGAAGAGACAACATTCCCAGTTACAAATGTTACAAAGTCACTTGTTTCAGCTTACAAATGCAAGCTCTGACTCTCTCCAGGGCCTGGTGAGTGTCCCTTGGTCCTGGGAGATGCAAGGGTGGCAGCTGGGATAGACAGATGTCATGGGCACTTTCCTTTAACAATACCCTTTACACAAAAAGGGATCCCTGTATTTCTACATGAAATATTTGAGTTATTTGAATGCAGTCCCCAAGAGCTGACCTATGCATCTCTCCATGAATTAAGTCATTATCACTTGGCTTGTTTTGTCCCTGTCTAAAGGAAAAAATAGTGGAAATAAGCAACAGCTTTAAAAGCAGACAATGAGACAAAGCAAGGAAGTTTTCAGAAAAACTACAATAATGGAGTCAGACAGTGAATAGCCCCAACTCATATTTATTTTAAAAATAAACTTCAGAAAACAAACACGTTTTAGCTGTTACATTGATTTCCATTATATCGATGCCCTAAAATTTGGCACAAAGACAACCCTTGAGTTCAATTCTGTATGCTAAACATTTGATGGGAAGGAAGCAAGGACTGGGAAAGAGAGTAAAAAAAGTTTTTGTAGTCTTAGGTCACGTAGTCTTTCTCCAATAGAAAGACCAAAAGTCTTAGTTTGTCACCTGTTGCAATGCTGCACAGCATAATTGAATTTAACCAACCGCACCCAATTTACAGCAGTAGAAGTGCTGACAACTCCTATTTGGCATCACAGATTTCTTTTACATCTTTTAGCTAAATAACAAAACTTTAGCCATCAAGACCATCTCTATTCTCTGAATGTTCTAAGCCATTTACAGTCCACAACTGCCAAGCAAGAAGTAAAAAACACCATCATTTCCCCCCCTCTAGAAATCATCCTCAGAGGTATAACAGATCTATAAAATACCAGGGCCGGTTTTAATGACCTGGCTTTCCCTTCCCTTCTCCTCCCTTTCCTTCCCTTCCTGTTTCTGCAGGTTACTCCTTCACCTCACACTGCTGTGTGCCTGACACCTAAACTGAGGTATATTCTAACTCCCCTGAGGCTCAAGGCCATGGAGAGCAGGGAGTGCCAGACCTGCATGAGGAGCCTGTTCTCCCAGCCTGTTCCCTCTGCTACAATAGTTAAAGATATCCTGGACAACCAAGCCACTGCTGGGACCATGGATATCAATCCGCTTTCTACTGGCACATTATTTGATGCTTCTCCAAAAGTGGCAAGTTGTGCTGTAATGGCTTGGTGGCAGGGAAAAGAACTGAGAATTAAACCTTCACTTGCATGGATATCAAATCTGTGCATTGACTTGGGAGGGATCTAAAGTGCCTTTTACTCTTTTCTGTCTGTGTAGAAGAAGGGCACAAAATGTAAAGATAAACGTGGACACCAAAAATGAAGAAGCAGAAGCCCACACAGAAGGGAGTGAGGGGAGCCAACAGTTTTGGGTTTTGTTCTCAGAACCAGCTGAGAAGACTTGTGTGATCCTGGTAACAGATAAACAACTGTTTAAGATTCAGGATTCAGGTGGGAACAGTTTCACAAACCTTTCTGTTCACTAAGCCTAGGGATATTGTTTCAGATTCCAGGAAACCAAATTAAATAAAAAATACTGAAAAAGAGACACGAAGCATAAAGCATTGAATAGTAACTTGAAATTTGGTGAGGAAAAGCTTTTCAGTGAGTCGTACTCACTGCGAATAAGAATCAGAGGAAGAGAGCTGCTTGGTGAAAGGCTTTACCAACCACAACAAAAAGAAACCCTAGAGAACAAACTGAACAACAGCTTCAATGTGGAAAGAGAGAAGTGTCTGGCTGCAACTATTTGCTTTGCTCTGAGCACCATTATCACAACAGTGAACTCCCTTCCTATAAATCTTAGAATTTGGCTTAAAGATGACAGATGAGCACAAAAAAAGAACATGAGTACCACTGAAACAGCCCTCAGTGCAGCAACTTGTGTTAATCTGTGGCAAAGAGAATCTTGAGAAAGACAGTAGCAATGTGATTGTTTCCAGTTTGTTCTCTGTGCAGCCAGAGCTGGGGTAAGTGTGTTGCTTTCTGCAGCAGCACATGGCTGCAAAGAAAGCTGATGTCAGCAGACACACTGCATGATTAACACTGGGCTCGTCAAGTTTTGCAAGGCTACAAATCAAGACGGTACCAGCCAGAAAAGTAACGTCCCTCATTTTAAGCTGAACCAGATTTCTTGTAAATTTCTGTTTATTTTTCAGGCAAGTTATTGCAATTATCATCTGAAATTTCTGCTACCCTTAGCTTGCAAGTAACACCTACAGCATGAGACTGGTGCATTATAGTTGTTTTTAACATGCTCATCATTTCTAAGCACCTGCACGTGTACTGACATAACAGCACAAGCATTGTGTTAAATTCACTGAAAGATGCATCTGTATGTCCACGACATCAGACTTTAACTGATGATCTAACTACAGCAGCTTCCTGTGTGGCACTGAATATATATATATATTTCCCTTCTAGTTCTCAATATTCAGGTCTGCCTATTTCTCACATTTCACTACTTATCTTTCTGTCAGTTAAGCAAGAGAACTGTCAATATCAATGTTTCCTTCTATTTCTCACGGATGACAGAAGTGTGAAATTTAAAACAAAATAAAACACCAGAACAAAACTTACCAACAACATAACAATGTTTTTCTATTGTGCAAAATTAGTTTACATTAAGAAGCATCAGTGGAACAGCACATAAACCAGTCAGCTTTGTACAAATCTGTCAGCTCAGCAGAACCAGTCCTACCTGTTTCCAGAGCCTCACTGCTCCAGAGCAGATGGAAACCCCCCTGAAAACACAACTTTAGTGCCTGTCGGACACCAGCACGCATCCATGCGGGCAGACGTGAGCCGGCGCTGCTAGAAACCACCAGCCAACATGATTTACCAGAGATCTCCTCTGCAAAATGAGAGCACGGTGTGCACCGCCTTACGCATCACAACGTGCGAGGGTTCCCTTCAGCATCTGCTCCCTCAGCGCGTCCGTGCCCCTTGGCCAGGATCTCCGTGGGGATGGATGGCCTCTTATAGCCCCCGGCTCGCCTGGCCCTCCCCACGCCCTCGGGGGCCAGCCCACAGCCCCCGTTACACATTGACGCCTTCCACCTCCGGGCCAGTTTCGACGGGAAGCGCTCACCCGCGCAGTGACGCGCACCAGGAGGTGACCGAAGGTCGCCCTCGCCGTCCCGATGCCACACATGGCCGAGCCACAGTGCCCCGCTCCGGGGCAGCCGCAGCTGCCGAGGTGCCACGGGGCGCTCGCAGCGGGCACACACGGAGCTTGGTGGGCTCCCGCACTGGGCACGCACCGATGGCGACGGGCACCCGCTGCTATGTGCCCGTGGCAGATGCTGAAGTCGCACACCGCCAAGTGCCCACCGGATGCCAACCAGGGCACGCCAGGAGGCACCACAGCCAGCGCCGAGGGGTGCTCGTCGATGGGCACCGCAAGGGATGCGCTCGCCTCGGGTGGGCGGCACGATCCGCTCCCGCTCCTTTTCCCGAAGCCTCTCCCCGGAGACCGCTCGGAGCCGCCCCCGGGCCCCCGGCCTGCCCCTGCAGCNACCTCCGCCGCGGACCGCTGCCCTGCCCCGCTCCTGCTCCTGCTCCGCGGGCAGACCCCCGCCCCGCCGCCTCCCCTGCCCGGCTCCCGCCGGGGACAGGCGGACACGCGTGCCTGCCCCAGGGTCGTCCCCAGCCCGGAGCGGAGCCGTGCGGGAGCCGCCCCGTGCCGCCGGCAGCTGCGCGGGAGCGGCGCTCACCGCGGTGTCCCGCCGGGTGCCCCTGCCCGTCCCCAGCGCTGCCCCCCATTCTCAGCGGGGGCCCGGCCCCGAGGCACGGTGACCCCCTACCGCCACCCCCCGCTCCTTGCACCCGCGCCAGCCGCAGGGCCGGGCTCCCCGGGCACTCCGCCGCGGCTCGGAACCTGCGCGGGTCCCAGCGGCAGCGGAACGGCCGCCGGACGGGGATGGGCGCTGGCTCCCGCCACCAGCGATGCCAAAAGGCCGCAAACTTGCGCTGCATTCAGCGATGCAGGCAGCGCACATGCAGCACTGTAAGCCCGGCCTGCCGGCTCAGGCGAGAGACAACTCACTCGTGTATCGGCGCACCCACTGCCTTTAGAGGCCGTCTCATCAGAGCCCCGGCCCGGATCCGTGTGCATGGCACGTCCAGCGCTGTCACACATACGGCAAGGTGGCTGTCAAGTCGCTCAAGTTCAGCCACCTGCGATATTCACCGCGCAGGCTGCAAAGGCTGTCGCAGAAGCTGACTGAACACTCAGCAAGCATCAGCCTCTACCCCGGGCGTGTTCAGCGTGACAGCTCTGCTGCTGCCTCTACCCAATTAGAGCTCAGGTAACTACACACTGCAGGTGGAAATATAAACATTCCCAGAGCTGCGTGAAATTTCGAGAGCTGAAATATTCCTAGACCTGAAATTCTGATGCCATCTCAGATGTTCACAGCCTCTGCAGCTCCTACAGGTATGGCATCACTCTCCTTTTCAGACCTGCAGTCCAGACTTCTTCATGCAATATTTACAAAGGTTTGCGAACTTCAAATGTCTTTGAAAGTGTCTTGATCCACACCTCACAGAGTTCAGGTAAACATCAAAATTAATACTTGCTACTGGAAGGACTGACAGAAGAATGACATAAACTCAAGCCTCACTTCTAAGACATCTCAGCTGGCATTGGGCTGTGCTGTGTATCTCATGTCGAAAAGGGCAGCCAGCTGAAGGGGGTGGGGGGTGGGGAAAGAAAGGAGAACAGGAACTCCGAGAGCTCTAGAAAACTGTTCCAGGGAGGAGAACTGAAATAAATGGCATTTAACCTAGAGAGAAGGAAGAGGAGAAACATAATAGAACTTCAAGAACCATAAGAGGTTACTGTGAATCAAAAGGAATGAAGTCTTCTGCATCTGCACTAGACAAGTAAAAGAGGTGAGCAGGCTTACATTCCATCCCCAGGTAACTGCTATGGACGTTAGGAAAAGCTGGCTAGCTTGCTGCTTGCAGAGATTTCTTTGGGAAGCACAGCATTTTGGGAACACGTGCACTGGAGTTGCTGAAACAAATGACTGAAGACAGCTGCCCAGACAGTAAACAGCCACTGTTTACACTGTTTACTTTGATTGCTTCTTGGGCTTCAGGACACAGGCTGAAATTGAAAGTGTAACTGAAATCCTTCCATAGCCACACAAGAGATGGCTGGGAAACAACAATTCTGAATTAACTGTCCAAGATGTGCTGTTTCCTACACTTCAATACAAAACCTTTTTGCAAACAAGTGCACATAAAGCTCCAGTTCCCGTTACAGTGCTTGATACAGAAGTTTAAAAACAATCTTGTGGGCTAAAACTAAATACTTCACTCTAGCAAAATTTGTTATGAGCATCTGAAAAAAATAGTGTATTCATAATGGTTTAGCTGTGCAGGAATGTCCAGAAGAGTTAAGGCACTCAGTGTACTCAGTGTACAGGAGTACATTGACACATGTACTCAGTGGCAGGAGTACATTGACACACACTGGATCCTCATGCAGAGGAAGCAAGCCCAGTCAGATGTAAACCAAACCAAGTTCAGATCACAGGCAGCTTTGGACCCAAACAAGAAACCCCACTTGAGAGTAATTATGCATTTTAAGTGAATACACATTGACCCTAATTGCTTTACTCTAATTCTCTGGATGTCCTCCTGATGACAAGTCCCCTGTTTTAATTAAACCACTCTTAACATGAACATGCCAGTCAAGTGCATGCCATAATTTTGAGAGGCCAACCTTGCTGGCAAGAAACAGAGCTGGGAAAACAAGCCTCAGCAAAACAAGGTTAGAGGCAACAGTCCCTCCTCCATGTCTCCTTTGTCCCTGGTTTCATAACAAGCAACGCAGCTCTGTTCAACTCTAGGTTTCTGCTCACTTGGCCTACAGCATTTTGGCAACTGTCATTTGTCTTAGATTTCACATCACTGGTTAATCTCCTCATTTCTTCCCTTCAGAAATGCTTCCTACGTGGCCTTCCAAGGCCTGGTGAATTGTAACTGTGCCACAGCTGCACCATTCATAACCACACTTTCATCCCACACATCACCAGAATTCTTAAATCCTCACTTTAAAATAGAAAGTGAAGTAAAACACTGAATAATTTCTATAAGCCACTTTTCCCCTCAGCCTATGGGGTCTAAGAATCCAAAGGATGAAGGTAGCATGACCAAGGATGAGAGCAGCACCTAGTTAAATTCTACCTGATTTTTGGTACACCATGGTTGCAGGATGTGCTGTTCTGGGTCACTCACAGCTGCACCAGCAAACAGATGATGGAGGAATGTTCTCTACTTCACAGACAGTGCACCAGCAGCAGCTCCTGAAGGGACAGAGAGGAAAATTAGAGGGCATTCAAACAGCCATCTTGGAAGGGGTCCTTCCCAACAAGGAATGTAGCTGGTGCTGAACACCCTCAATCTGATCAGAAGGATTATCAGCCTGGGTAAAGAGGCAGCAGGTTTGGGGGTTTTAGCTGGGGTTTTTTTGTTTGTTTGCTTGTTGGTTTGATTTTAAATAAGGTCCAGATTCTTCAACGGAGGAAAATCTCAAAACATAACCTAATTCTAAATATTTGATCAATTATTGTCCTTTAAACTGTGGTCCAGGCTGGGGAGCATCCTTTTGTATTTTTGCAGTCCTTATGCAATCAGTGTAGGAGGAGAGTCTGGAATTAGAGGGTAAGGCTAACATGTGCAAAGTCCATTTTAGGTGTTTTGTTAACTTGCTTGTGGAAAATGTCCATTAATGATTGAAAGGGGAACAAGGTGAGGAGAATAATCAGTAGTTTCACTGGAGTTTAATTTAAGCAGACATATTAAATATTGATGCACTCACAGAGTCTAAAGGACACTCATTTGTCTTCAGCAGCCGCAGAAGACAACGCTTCCGAAGTTATAAATTAACCCTTTGTGTGAGAGGTGAGAAGCATGAGGCTTGTCAAGTGCTATTTGACCACATTAAGCAGGGTCACTACACCTTCTCTCAGATTTGTGTGAAAGGGAACAAGACTGTTTCAGCTGCAAAGAACACAGATTTCCTGGGAGATGCCAATAAAGTACCACAAAGCTCCCTGGTGCCATCCCAGGAAATACTGCCTCCTTTGTCTGGGAAGCTGCAGATACAGTGGCAGAATTGTCCCTCCACCAGTCTGGCTGTCACTGATAACATTAAATCCCAGGTTTCCACACCACCATCCTCTGCAGAGGTCCCATAACATGGGCAAGGCCTGAAGTCTGTGTTCAGATGAACTGTGTCCCCAGTCTAACCATGTCTGACAAACTGGCCAGCTGCACACGAGAGAGATGGAGAGGAACCTTCTACAGGAGCATGTGGTGACAAGACAATGGGGAATGACTTTAAACTGAAAGAGGGGAGGTGTATAATAGATTTTAGGAAAAAGTCTTCACTGTGAGGGTGCTGAGGCCCTGGCACAGGTTGCCCTGGGAAGTTGTGGATGCCCCTGGATCCCTGGAAGTGTTCAAGGCCAGTCTGGATGGAGCCCTGAAAAACTTGGTGTAGTGGAAGGTGTCCCTGCCCATAGCAGGAGAGCTGGAACTAGATGACCTACAAGGCTCCTTCCGATCCAAACCACGATGATTTTATGATTTTAATCATAATCCTACAATTCAAATGCTGCTTTGTAAATCAGTTTTCCATGTTAGCCTTCAAGTCTACATACGTGCAAAATAAACATCACATGCAAACCTTCTGCAAAGCCTTTAACAAGAGAAAAGCAGCAATCGTCTAGCTTTAAAAAACTGTAGTCTATAATTTGCTTTTTGTTTCTTTACTTTTACATGACTGAATGGGTTAAGGGTTTTTTAGGTTCTTACACTACCCATGTAGGTAATGAGGACATTACCAAATGAGGGAAAGGCTATCTAATCAAGTAATTTTAACTTGCTTATCACTTCAATGCTTTTGCTACACAACATAACCAACCAATGCAGCTGCAAGGAGTGTTTCTGGAAGATGTCTGAGATATAGTTTCTTAGTAAAAGTTTAGTGTAACAAACTAGAGAACTGTGACAATTTTTATGTAACATAATCTTCTGAATCTGTTGCATATATTTGCATTCCCTAAACTGATATAGGAACTATTTGGGTATAGCAAATAATGAAGTTTTCCATGTTTAGAACACTAGGTAAAAATCACATTATTTTAAAGCTATTTTAAGAATCACATACACTTCAGCTAAATACAAAAGTGCACCATGTAATGACAAGTAAGTGCTGTAATGACAAGTAAGTAAGCATGAATCACACCTGCTAAGAGTGTAAAATGGAAATAAAATTAGCCCTGTATCTCTAAGCAAAGGGATTTATCACTTCTATTTTCTTCCAGGAAATATCTAGCAGTATATTTTTATTATGGCATAGGTCCATGATGACCTTCAGGTTTGCCATAAATTCACAAAGATCAATGCCAGTACAAACCACAAATGCTGTTTTTACTGAGACACAAATTTTACGTTGTTCAACCCCAACTTCCCTTTCCTGATCCTGTTACATGCCCCTCACAGTAAAGCTAACCCCCATTTAAGATGGTGCATTATCATACTGGGACAACTCAAGAAAGCACTCTCTGTTTTAGGAAAAAGATTCTGTCTTCTTTAGAGATCTGAAGATCCTTACAGAGAAAGGCAAGAGTCAGAGCTGTCTCTTATAGCAGCAAATCTTGTATATATGAGTATATATGGTTACATTAGAGAACCAAATGACAGTGAAAATACCAGCATATTAAAGAAATCACAAAACAAAAATAAATCACTTTTTCAGAAAACAATTCAATAACTTACCTTTTCCTTTTCCCCTGTCAGGCTCCTTTCTGAGCTATTGTATTTAGGGCACATAAAGTGCTTGTTTAACTAGAGGGAGGCAGAATGGTTTATGCTATCTCTGCTTTTTTCCTCTTAATCTGGAATATCAAATCTCTTTTCTGAGTTCTATTTTGTATTAGCTTCATGCTTTAATGGGCTAGAATAACCACCTTTATGGAAGAATACCATCCAAAATGGACTCTCTGCTGGAGTGCTTCTGTAACAGTTAAACATATTTTCACTTTCTGCTGTTGATGGACAGAAAATAGAGAACTGGATCCTTAGTACTGCTGAAAAGCATTGTGATCAGAAACAAGGCAAATCCCAGAACGTCCCAAACTCTGCAGTAACCAGAGCTGTGGCAGAGGGCATGGTGAGGTGGCTGAAACATCCCAGAAGAAAATAACGAAAATAACTCGTTTGTTTTACACAGAATTACCCCCAGGCTCTCCCTCTCAGGCACATGACAAGGAGGGGGCTGTTACCAACATCAGCTGCTGATGCTCCAGTGGGACTCAAACCATTCACTGCTGTGACAGTCAGCTGCTCCAGAAATGCTCAGTTCTCCCCCCACGGGGAGCTTTCAGTCTTTGCAAAGACTGTACAAAAAAGACTTTGACATCTTTTTGCTCTGGAGCTGAAGTCTTCTGTTTGGGCCATCTTTGCAATCTCAACAGATCAAAGGCAAGTACTTCTGCTGAGGTGGTCACCAGGTAGAGCATCAGTCCTCGAGATGGCTCCTCAGAGGTAGTGTTTGCCTATTCCCTGTGGAAAATTCATCCATTTCTTGCCAACAGAGGGTACTGAAGTTTAATGGCACACATTTCCCAGGGCAGGAAGCAGCACAGTGCATTCCTGTGAGATTCTGCACAGTACAGACATGCTCTTTTCATCTTGCTTGGGTACTAAGTTCATTTAACAGACCCGAGTTAGCTTTTCCCTCTCTTATTTAACCATTCTAAAGTATCAAGGAAGGCATTTATTTTCCATAGTAGCAGTATGAAACAGCCAGAAACCTAAACTCATCTCACTGCTCTCTCCTTTCAGAGCAAATGCTGTCAGTTTTTTCCTGTATAATGCAGTCCAGCCACTTCAGATGCAGCATTATTTCTAATATTACATTGCACATACATTTGAAGTGGCTGGACTGCATTTCACTTAGCCTAGTGTTGTGTCCTCACAGGCTGTGACCAGGATCCCAAATTACACTCCATTTTCCATTTGTGGTTGTGCTCATGCATTGATCTTTTGGCAATACAGCACATGCTGAAATAGTTCACAATTAATCACTCCAAATGTCTGTAAAGAGCCCCAAAAACCACACATCCTTTCATTTTGACTGCCAAGACAAACTTGGTGAGTGCAGAGACCAAAGGGAAAGCAAGATTCCGGACTGGGAAAAGGTTATTTTAAGCTTATGTCAAGCTGACACCCAGGGCTTGTCTAAATATAGATTTGTCCACTGTAAACACCCTTAGTCTGCATTTAGTGCAGACACATGCAGAGTTACTCAGCAATGACACGAGATTTGCATCCACATCCAGGTCCACAATAGCACTCAATCATAACCAATTCCTGAAAAAATAGCTTGTAAGTGGGTTTCTGCATCCAAAGAGAAGCGTTAATCAAGAAAAGCTCATCTCCTGCTGTTGGCATCACATTTTTGCCTTCTAAGCTCTCAAGATGGGCAGCAAGCTCATCAAGGGGCTGCAGCGTTGAGGCTCAGCTCTCTTACTTACCATGGTTTGTAAAGAACAGGCAAGGAGGGGCTGTGCAGACACGTTCCCTGAGCCTGTGCAGTGGCTCACATGTGGCAATGCAGGAAACAGCCTGTGCTGGGCAGGTGTGGGGCATTGTTCTGCCACTCAGAAATCCTGGCTTTCACACCGTGCTTTCCTGCTTATTCCTGTCCTCCCCTTGTTAATGCTTGCTCTGCCTTTGAGTTGTCAATCCTTTTATTCTGCAGCATAAACATTGTGCTGTGCTGGACCCTCTGTCTCAAGGTCTGGGAAACTCACACTGCATTTGCAAAGAGCTTGGACAACTTAAAAACAATAAATTAGCTGAAAACCTGCTTGATCTGACAACTACAATGTAAACATATCCAGTGTGTCCTACCACTGCAATGTGATACTCTCTCCAAGTTTATGTGAATCATCTCCCCAGTGACTGTAAGAGAACTGGAAACCATTGTCTGTTTACTGCTTATTGGAGCTTCCTTACCAAAAAAGTACAAACCAAAAAAAATCCGTGTCTTCACTGAAACAGCTTGGGAACTCCTCTGTAACTTCACTGCAAACCAGACATAAATGTTTAACTGTACTTATGTTAAACTTTCTTTGGATTTTGGGCTCTGCTACTTGAAGAGCTTACAGCAAAGATTGCCAGAAGGCAGGCTCAGGATGCTGCATTACACAGTAGGTTTGCAGCCCAAGTGTCAGTGCTGTGCTCCTGTGCTGATCCAGAGGCAGAGTTGTGCAGGGTCAGCATTTGGGACGGCTCCAAACCCCAGGGTAATAGCTGAACCTAGAGGGGCTTTCAACTCTGACATACAGCTTCCATCAGCTGCCTTAGATAACAAGATCTATCTTCAAAACCCTTGCAATCTACTTAAAAATGAAGTATTCCAGCTTGTCCAATAATCATTACAACAAGTAATGGAACAACAAGAAAAACTGGAAAACCAAATGCTCAGTAGGTAAATGTGTGTTACATCCCTGACCTGAAAACAGGACAAGGAAGGTTCCTTATTCTCATGTGACACTTCTAATGTGACATATCTACACAGCAGGTCATGCACCAGCTCTACAGAACTCCTCTACCATTTTGTGAGCATCAGGATTTACTTTTGACTGCCTGTGTCTGTGGCTTTTTCCCTATTTGAGGAAGACTCCAGAAACTTGTCACAAATAACACTCCTTACACAACATGACCAAGGCTTTTTAACAGTCTTACAGAGCCCCTGCTGCTGAGCACAAATCAGGCATCAGATGTATCCTGCTGGCAGCAGCTAGTGTCATGCAGGAGCACCACGGCCATCAGGATGAACAGATCTTCATAACTGCTGTCAATATTCAGAAACATTAATTCAACATTTGAACAAGGCAGAAAGAGTTTCTTTACAGCATTTGAGCCTTGGACAGTTGGGGTTATCCTTATTTCACAAGGGATGCTCGTAACACTTCCTGGTACAACAGGCTGAAAAGATGTATAAGGCAAGGAGAGCACGCCTCTTCTGCAAAGTGCATCTGTTGTGCACTGGTTTCCTTTAACCTACAGAATTCCTGGGCTCAGAAACAGTGGATAAAAAGGTCTGTGCATCACACATCCAGGAAGACAGCAAATGGCAGATTCCTACCAGCATGTCTCAGCCCATGCAATCCCACCTCGGAACCACGAAATCATTAAGGCTGGAAAAGACTTCCATGACTGAGTCCAAGCTTTGACCAAACACCACCATGTCAACTGAACCACAGCACTAAGTGCCACATCTAGTCATTTTTTGAGTACTTCCATGGATGGCAACTCTACCACAACCCTGGGCAGCCCAGGGTTCCAATGCTTAACCATCCTTTCAGGGTAGAAATTCCTCCTGACGCTGAACCTGGGTCTGCCCTGGCACAGCTTGAGTTTATGTCCTCTCATCCTATTGCTGGTTGCCTGGGAGAAGAGGCTGACCCCCACCTGGCTACAACCTCCATCAGGAAGTTCAGAGCAATGAGGTCTTCCCTGAGCCTCCTTTTCTCCAGGCTAAAAACCACCCCACGACAGCGAGAGCAGAAGAGAGAGGCTGAACCAGCAGCCCAGTGACTTCAATCTTAGAAAACCCAGTGCTCTCACACACCTAAACAGAGCCTCAAGTGACTGATTTAGATGGCATTCAGACAGTGTCACTGGAGAGCTTGCAAGTGGCTCACTCTAACAGGCACAGGCAGATCTGCTTTAGAAATTTTGTGGCATGTTTGTGTTCAGTCTAAACTCATTTGGACAATTTCTAGCTAAGGGTTGCTTTGATCCTCTTGCCCCTTACAACAGCTGAACCTGAAAAACTTTTGCTTTTTGGTTAGCAATTAGCCCACTTACCATATCTAATACAGAGAGTAAAGCCTCTACCTTGGATTCACAAGGCTTTGGAGAAGCTACTGTTGTTATAGCTGCTCAGTTTGGTTTCTTCCCCAAGCTATCTCATGTATTAAGGACAAACACTGACCACTTTCAGCAGAAGTTCAGGGTGCTTCCTGAAAGGAAGCAGTCCTGCCTTGAACTGTGGGACTGCACAAGTCAGAGCGTGCCATGAGACCCAAGGCCAAGGCTCAGCAACAGGGTGTGATTTTTGGAGGGTTAAGGCAGGGCTTGGGGTGAGCTTTTCAGATTCTTCCCTTAGGGATGAGCCTGCCTCAGAGAAAGGTTATTCCCTCACTGACTCATGGGGATTACTATTACATAATGGAAAGTCCCTCAAAAGAGGCATAGGATCTGCAAGGATATTAAAATGCTTTGAGAGTCTTTGAGGCAAAGAGAACAGTGTTCATTTGACCAAAAAAAATAGAACCTTCCTTACTTGCTGATACTTATCTGAGCATTTCAGAAGCAGTTGAAACACCGGAGAAAGTTTGTTTTCAATACCTCTACACGGGCTTGCAACTGACTTCTAACACACAAAACACTCCTATACAGTTAATACTTGTGGAAACTGACACTTGAATTTCCTCTTCCATTTTCTCATTGCTCTTTTCTCCTTTCTCACCTCCCCATATGGTCATTAAAGCAAGTCACTTGGTCATAATTTGACCAAGAATCGAACTGGCACAGACTTCATATGTAATAAGATGGCATCCTAAACATCAAGTTAAGGTTCCATAGGAAATGCCATTGCTTCAAGTTGCAGAAATGTTTTTTCTTAAACATTATTTTATATATCCACCACTAAGGAGAATAATCCTAGAGATGTACCCTAGTCAACAGAGTTGAAGTAAAACAGATTTGAAGAGATGAATTACAAATTCGAGTATGTCAACAGTGAATTAAAGCTGCATTTGCAGAAGATAATTATTTTCCTCCAAGGGAAGTTTTCTTCTTCAGGCTGACAAACCACCTTAAGTTTCTGCAGTCCAGAGATGGAAAACATCCTTAATGGCTTCCGCTAAGCTATCGCTGAAATCGTGCAGTAATTATGTAACTGCTCTGGAAACAGGAGAGGAGCAGCCAGGAACCCTGCCTCTGAGCAGGGCACTTGGGAGGGGAGAAACAAACAAAAAAAATTCTTTGCTGAGTCTTTGCTCTTTGTTGAGACTTCCCCCACCACAGCCTTAGGCCAACTTGGATTATAAAGCTGTAGCAAGTGTCAGGCTTTCAGTGACTGTTCTATTTTTGGGGATTTGTTGTGGAAGAAGAAAGTGCAGCCTGAGCACCACGTGAGCAACTTTAATACGAGGGCATAACTGCCAGGAAAACAGTTGCCTGGCTCCTTCTGCCCCTGTGGGAATAAGGTTGCTGTGCCTTTCATTGAACTCTGAGATCTGGGGCTTGGAGGAAGCATTCTCTTTAGAAACCACTGTGATATTTTCAAAAAGGTGTAGATGGCATAGCTAATTTCACAGCCCACTCATCCATTTGGAATTTGCAGCCAAACACAGTCCTCATTTCTGCCCTTCTAAGTCCAAAACAACTTCATTGTAGATACTTCATCCATGGGAACAAGAACAACAGGTCACCCACAATGTCTAGGTTAAAGTGCCAATTTCAGCCCTCAACAAATCCAAGTGTTTTGGAAAACTTTCCAAAGGTTGACTGATGTTTGCTGAATCACATCGTAACAGAGTCCTTGCAATAATAAATTTTAAGTAAGCTCAGGTGACAATTTATAAATGCAAGTGGCAGTGCTGTTAAAAAATAAAAATATTACAAGTTTGTGGTTTTTTTCTTTTTTCAGAGCAGGTTTTAAACCAGGAATTTGGAAGAAAGGGAATAGCGGAAAAGCATGAGCTAGTACGGAAGTTGTACTGTCAGCAGCAGATGACAGCAGAACCTTCTCAAGTTCATTATAATCTGTAAATTACAGGATGTTTGTACCATTAAAGTTAAAACTGTAAATGTAGTTCTGCACTGGTAAAGGAAAGATTTTACAACATTGCTAAAATGCACTATGGACCAAAGAACAAGAGTTGCAAGAGAAGCAAGCAGCATGTTAACGAAAAACCCCAAACAACCAAAGCCCACCAAAAAAAGCCTCCAACCACCCCAGTGAAACATCCAAATTAAATAATGAAGGCAAGAGGATTAAATTTATCTTCATGCCAGTATAAACTGTTCAAGATGTGAATTCTGTAGCCTGAAAGACTATCTCACCCACAAGCAGTTCTAACAGTGTAATTTATTCAATATTTAATGGCTTGACCTTGTGAATCTTTATCAAATCTTGAGCAAACTCTTTTACTATCATGAGGCATCCTGACTCTAATCAATCAAATATTAGCACTTTTGGGGAAAGAAACTAGCTTCCTTTGAAGTTGTCTTCCAAGAGGTAACCTGGGAAAACAGAAACCTTTTTATGATTAACAGAAACATGAAACTGAGAGATAGTTTCAGAATCAGGATGAGAGTTCTGTAATGACTGACTAAAGTGAAAGTATTTGGAAAACCCAAGCTCTTTAACTGCAGCAAAAGTACTGCAATCTGGCTCCTTTTCTGTTAGAAAACAAACTGAACTTCTCCCTCACTCTAGGCCATGCAAAGACGAGTCTTCCGCTCAGTTTGTGTTCTCTTCACCCTTGTTACCCTCTGGTGCACCCAAACTGTCTTCATGTATTGCCATGATTCATTTCATTATTTGAATTAACTGGTAGGACATTAATGGCATTTCTAACCCCATTTGCACATGCATATAGATTTCCCTAGGGGGAGAAAAAAAAAGATTACGCTCCAGACAAGCTTACCAAGGTTACTGCTGTCAAGACTATGTGTTCCCATAAATATAGGTAAGATTTGAGCTGGAATTATAGTTAACACAAATTTTAATGCAAAGAGCCACCATTTCAGTTAGGTAGATTTCTAAAATATACCATGAAAGAGAAGCCAAAGCTTTATCATGCAATCTTGATTCACACAAACTGTTCTTGCAACAAATTGTCCCTTAAATCAGGGAGGCTGCTAGAACAAGGGCACAGCATTCCTGGAAGCATCTCTGGGAAGTTCTTGGAATGTTTAATCTAAAAACATAGGCTCCCCTCTTAATTCAGACACTAATTTCAATTGCATGGTGTCAGTATAAATATATAATAGTATGGGATGCTTTAGTCCAGACAAAATTTTTTTTAAAGAAACTGAATGTCTTTTCAAAATATGAAAGAGTTACTTGAAACCCCTCAATTAACTTCAGAAACTAACAGCATAAAAAATGTATTTAATGAATACTCAAGACAACAGCCAGCCTAATCCTAGAGTTCCTTAATAGTGTGAGGAATGCAGTAATTTTAAAAGGTTTAATTCACTGGCATGTTGTCACAGCTAACATTTGTTTTGGACAGAAAACCCAAGAAAATAATTTAAATAAAACTTACGATACTTACTGGTTTCTAGGTCTGCCGTATAGAAATCTGTGTGCAGGAAAAGTGACTAAGCAATTTTAAAGTTATATACAACTATGTCCTGATGATCAAAAGCAACACAAAGTACATTAACAGCCTTAATCACGTTAATCATTCATCCGCAGAAACTCATTTCTAGCTACAGTTTCTCTGGAAATACAGACTTTGCAAACATACACCACCGCAGCTGGGGCTTTCATCATACTTAGGGACTTTAATTTCTCTTCTGCCAAGTCTGCTCCAGTTTCCACTTATCCTACTCAGCTCCAAGGGTGGATGGAGGTGGCCCCATTACATGGCTGCCCCCAGGGATCCCACAGCCTGGGAGGGATCCACCCTGAGGCCCAGGAGGCCCTAAGGGTACCTGGGGGTACCTGAGCCTGGTGCCACCACCCAGGGCAGGCAGGTACCCTGAAAGGGCAACAACACCCAGAGGGCAGTTACAAAAAAAAAAAAATTCGAATCATAGGATATTCTGAGTTTTAAGGGACCCACAAGCATCACCAAGTCCAACTCCTGTCCCTGCACAGGACAGCCCAGAAATCACACCATGTGCTCAAGAGTGTTGTCCAATGTCACCACTGCCCTGGGGAGTTGCTCCAGTGTCCAACCACCCCCTGGGTGAAGAACCTTTTCCTGATATCCAGCCTCAACCTGCTCTGGCACAGCTCCAGGCCACTCCCTTGGCTGCTGTCACTGTCACCAGAGCAGAGATCAGTGCCTGCCCCTCCTCTTCCCCTCCCCAGGAGGTTGTGACTGCAGTGAGGTCTCTCCTCAGCCTCCTCCTCTCCAGGATGAACTGACCATGCAACTTGAGCCCTGCTCCTGGCATTTCTTCCCCTCTAGGGTCCTCACCACCTTCACATCCCTCCCTTAGACACTTTCCATAGCTTTGTATCTTTCCAAAAACCATCCAATTTTTTTCATATCAAAACAACTGCAAAAATTCACATGCATGTGATCCAAAACAATTTGCCTAATTCGGTGATGCAGATGAGCAATCTGCATATTCCAAAGAAAGTCAGGTACCAATCACAGCTGAACTGCAAAACTGCTTCATGTTATTAGCCTTAATTCTTTCCCTTACTAGAAAATAAGCAGAAGTAGGTAGGAATGTTGAACAGGTACAGAAAAATCAGGGCAATTTTTAGGAAGTGTGGAAAAAAAAAGTCACAGGAGATCTAAAATTCCCATCTGAAGGCAGAAAGACAGAAGCATTTATTCTTGATCTCTTCTACATTTAATATTTGCTGTTGCTGTTAAAATTCACTACAAAAGTACAGCCTGTTTCATTTAGCACTGTCAAAAAGCACTCAGATGCAGAATAGCAAGAGCCCAGCTCACAACACTGCTGTTTCACACCAGATCGAGGGGGCCTTCAGTGACAGGAGGGAAGCCAGTGTGCCTCGAAGGACTGAGGGAGAAAGGAGGTAGCAGGATACACTTCTTAAGTTCAGCCACAAAAATGCCAGATGGTCACACCACAGACAGTTGAGACTCCCACAGATCACTGTTCTGGTTTCATTAAATTCACATGCCAGGCTACGTTCAAGGCTTAAGAGAAAAAAACCACAGGACATGGCATAGAGCATTTTCACTGACACACAGAATTTGGAACACAGACATCAACAGCCCTGAGGCTCAAAAGCCTCCAGGTTCCCATCTCAGACCTTCCAATTGTATTTACTGTTTTCTGCATCCAAGTGAACCAATAGTCCTTAACAGTCTTTATGCATACCTTCAGTCTCCATCTGGGAAATGCAGGACTGACCTCAGCCTCTTCTTGCTGCTGTAGGATGGTTGTGCTGCGTACTTTGAAAGGTACAGAACAGTCTCAGAAGCATGTGAAACTCACTGATATCCAAGCCAGCACCTTTACATCCAGGAAGGATTAGGCTTATTAAAATTGCTTGCTGTGCAATGCATTATTCTTTCACTCTCAGCAGTTTACCAGGATTTATAAGTTAACCCCTGTAATGCTGGGAACTTGCTTTCCTTTATAAAGGGGTATAAGCACTGGAGGAAATAAAAAAGAACCATCTAAAGGAGGAGTGATCACATGGATGAGGCAACCTGAACTTAAACCAGCAACATGCATCATCTCTCCCTTTTTTCTGCTATTGTGGAAGCGCTCAAGTGGCTCATTTCTGTCCAGACAAATGTCAGAAAACAAAGGACATGCACACAGACCCCCCCAACCATGGCAGCCAGGGACAGGCAGAACAACTGCTTGCTCAGGAGAATACAGGCCTTTCAAGAACCACTGCCTGTGTTCCAAGAGCAGAGTAACACAGATCAGCTAGGTTAGCGTTGGCTGAACCACGCCCATGGCCTGGCACCCAGGAATCTGCAGCCATCAGAATCCCAGGATTTCACTGGTCAGAACAGAAGAGCACAGCACAGTCTGTGCTGACCTGACCAGAGCAGCAGCTGAACGGGACAGAAACAAGTGGATTCAACCAACAAGTTTAGCAACATTGAGACACTGAATACAGGATAAGCACAAGATTAAGTAACTCTGAGACTTTCAGATCTAAGCCCAGAATTTGGCAAAACACCCAGACATAGCAAGTAATACTTAAGACAAGCTACTGAGCACGCCACAGTTGACTTCTGTGCTAAGCTGACAAATGAATGTGCACAATAAAAAAGTGACAAAATCAGAAACATCTAAAGCGAGGGCACAACAAAGTACTCACAGAATTTACACAAATACATACAATCTAAAGTTTACACTGGCTCATGCTCTAAAATCATTAAATATAATAACTGATTAAGGCTTTAGTAAGAAAATACGTCAAAATAGCAAAAATTATGGTGGATTCCTGAGACAGATCTCCATTAGAAAATAACTGAATCCATCAATCATGGAATGACTTAATTGAACAATCAGGTGTGACTCCAAGACAATCAAGAAAAGCTGGAAGACAGCACCTGATACCATGACCTCTACTACCACAAAGGAATAGCAAAAGCACTCTTTTCTGAGCTATTGAGTATACAGCACACCCCTCAGCACAGGCAAGGAAACATTTTTTGCCTTCTCTCCTTCTCACAGCTGATATCAGATTAGAGAAATAGCTGTCCTGCCATGTACAGCTTTTGACCCAGAACACACAGGATGTTTTTATGTAACTTTGTACAAATATACCTCACTGTTCCTATGAACTGAAGAAAAAAAAGGGCAAAAAGGTGAAACTCTATTATTTGCCTATTCCACTCCACCCTCCCAAGGAAAGGTACCCTCATGGTAAGGAGGTCAACTAAGACCAAAAATACTGCACTTTTTGCTGTGGCAAAAAAAAGCGCCTGAACTCCCCAGAAGGCAGCTGTGAGAAGTTAAACAGACATGTTTAAATCAGAAAGGTACTCTGGAATTTCCCCAAGAAATATAGCTACATTCTTCCAAGACAGAAGCAAAACTGATGGAGTCAAGCTTTGAATATCACCTCCTTACGCAAACTTTATGATGTGAACAGGTTATTCCCCAGGTCACACACTCAGACATTTAACACAAGGAATGGCCCAACTAGAACCAAAGACAGCAAAAACAAAGACAAACACGCATCTTTCTCTGACCCTTGTTCTCATTTTTCTTCCTCTTTTTCCCAGTGATGACAGGCTGACAGAGAAGGAAATATACATCCACCCAGTAGTCTTCCATACAAGTAAATACAAAAAAATCAAGTGTTTATTGGAAGTCTGCATGAAGGCACAGATGAGCTTGATTACAGACACATCATAACAATTACAAGTAAATGTAAACACTTTGAGATATACAAAAAAGCAATAATACAGCTAGTACAGGAATAAAATGTAACCTGCTAAAAAACCCAAACTTCTTTTTATCTGAGGTTCTTACAATAAGCTCTGATCCACACCAATGCAGTGAATGCTCCTAAAGCCACCACTTGGATTCATGCTCAACAAATCTGCACTTTGGCCATTGTTTGAACCAAATTCGAACAGGCTTCCTTCACTAGGATCAGAAAAACATAGGAACAACCAGCTAGACACCCAATCAACCTATAACGAGGCTTTATTGATTCTCTAAATATACAAGAGCAATCACCAAGGTACTGAAATTAAATATAAGCTTCAGAAAAGCTCAAGGATGCTTGTTCCACTTGCATTTGAGGAAATTGCTGTATTTCTGCAGGAAAGGAACAGTCTACAGCTGTCAGGTGATTTTTTTCTTCCTCCACAGGAGGCTTAGATTTCAGCTGAAACACCTGCCAAAACAAAAGTCAGCAATCACAAACTAAAGTGCCTTGGACAGCTTAGGTTTTACCACTAGAATAAAACACCTCAGTTTATAGACACAGAATTATGTTTTATCATGAGAAAACCCACCTTTGCACACAGAAGACTACTTCCAATATTTCTGTAGAAAGGGGAATTGCTTTTTGTGATTTTTTGTTGTTGTTTTTCAATTAGATAGCAACACCATAAACTTGAAGAACTGCAACAGCATCTTTTTAATGGAAATCACAAAAAAAGCACCCACCCCAAATAGTTTTAATACAGGCAATCTCCAGGCCTAGAAAAAGAGCACTCTGAGCAGCAATTTACTACAGGGACACAATTTTCACAAACTCAACCCTTAACCATCTGTCCTAACTCTTCACTCCTCCTCTACAAAAGCTTTATAACCTCTGACTCCCATCCAGGTAATACATGCAGAACAAAACCTAACACAAGTACAACATTTCTGCTGACCCTGTGGCCACATCATCCCAACCAAAAGATGAGGTAGTACTTTTCTTTGGAGTCCAACTAGTGGAACAGGCACAAGCACTCTTCCCCCTAAAGCAGCAGCAGCTGTCTGTAATGCAGTGCCAAACTCCAGAGTTTATCTCCTCTTCGGAACACACCTAAAATCCAAAACCAGCTGCTTAGAAAAATAAATCAATATGTGAGCACACACTCCCACTTGAACTGCATCGTAAAGGCCATGGTCTGCCATGTTCAGTGGCATTGACTCAAACTCTGCTTCTACTGGGACTAATGGTTGTCACCCAAAACTAACATTAAGGTATCCTGAGTACTTCTTATAGTGAGATGTGGAATTTAAAATAATTTAAAATTTTTAGAACCTTGAGCCAAATTAAAAGAAAGAAAAGAAAAAGAAAAAAAGGCTGGGAGAGGAATTCAGCTCCTCAGGGAACTGAGGAAACCAGATTGTCTATATGCATACAGTCCATTTGGTATTTAGGGGCTCTGTTTGTTCTCTCTTCAAGAGGAGAGATCTTTCCTCTCAAGGAGGTTGTTGTAACATATGCATGTATTATAATTTTATAGCTTACACTCATAAACCTTCTGGTTTCTTATGAGATGGCTTGAACTGGAGAAATATGCTCTGCATAGTCCATGCTCTGTAGACTCCCAAGGATCAAAAAGAAATGGACTGCCATGACTGAAAAAAAGGAAACATCAGAAAGAGTTGAACAGTATTAGAATTTGTACTGCTTGTAAAACTAAGCACTAGGATCAGGAAAAACACTCTAAAACTCAATCAAGGTCCCTGGCTGCATCCTCTTCGTAAAGTAATAATTGACATCAAGGATGAGAGGCTGTGTTTCTTTGACTGACATACTATTTAAGGCTCTTTCATTTGTCTCCATGATCAGTTTCCATTTATTTAACAGAGTCCATATACTCTCCTGTCAGCAGTGCAACTTGCACAGATCCCAGGAAGCTTTCTCATTTTCACTGCTTCCAATACTGCATTTTTCATTCAGCTGAAGTGCACAGGGATTCCACCCAGGCAGCTGGACTCCTAAATGAAAACATTTTAACAGGAAAGGAATCCTGTTCTGCTCAGCTGTAGTATAGCAATTGCCAACAGAAAAGCACTAACACTTTCTGGAAAAACTCTGATGTACTTTCTGCCCTTGGGAACATGCTCTCAGAAGAGTACATGTAATTAAAACAGTCTTATCTGGATTTTAGCTGGAAGACTACTTCCGAACAGTCCCACCTCTTCTTCCAAAGAACTTCTGTGGAACAAATCAGGGATAAAATAAACTCTCAATGCTCTACAGAGTATCAGCTGCATTCCAGTGTCCAAGCCAGATCCTTTGAGAGAAAATACAAAAAGAAAGCTGCTTGATTGTCAGAGGAAAGCACTGCTGAAACAGCTGGAAAGTAGATTTTATTTTTGTTAATCTTTAGCTGTAAAGGGGTATGCTCACAAAATGCTCCACACAGCTAGAAATTGCTTCCATGGACTTACACAACTAGGGACAATGCAGTGTGCAACTGAGAGGCATTAGTGATGAAAAGGATGTCAGAAAACCACCCAGGTGCTTCTGAGAGAAACAAAGCACTTAAGCCCTCATAGTGAGCTGGACCTCACTGTCAAGTGAGTTTCTCCAGTCTATAGATCTGATAAAATCACAGCTGCAGAATCATAATTCATGACTATAATTCACAAGGAAAACTGAAAATCCATTTACATTTATTAGGAGATGGTTGTGCACAATTTCTCATCTTATTCAAAAAGTCTACAAATAGAGTTTAACACTTCTGATTGCAAGCAAATGTTTGTTCAACGTTCTTAGTTCGATAAGGCCAATTTAGTGCCTTTTTACACTTTCAAGGTTTAGTACACATTTGTCAGTTCTTTACTTTCTTCTGGTAACAGTCCCACTGGAACAGTAAGGAAAGTTCACTAAGACACTTTATAACAGCAGCTGAACTTGGGTTACACAAATTCAGTTTTGGAATATGCTTCAAATGGAAATTATTCTAGGCAATTTTCCATTTTGAGATCTTAAAACACCATCAAAGGCTCTTCCCTTTCCACCCACATTTGTGCTACCACCACCATGAGACTGCCCTCCACAGAGCCATACACCCAAGGATCTCCAAGCACTTCAGAAAGGAGGGTACCATTTCAAATTCTGGGATACTTGAGCTGGAATCCTACTTAATGAAAAATATTTTTTTTCTTCGTCTTATGTTTACAAAAGGACAAGTGTCAAACTAAGCTGATCCTGTCTTGACCTTACTCCCACCTCAGACTACCTGTCACTTTCTCCCATGCAATCCTATCACTTATTCAGGAGCTCTGTTTAATTATAATGCTCAGAGCTGAGTTTCCTCTGTGGAAAGCTGAGCATCTGCTATGGTCAATTATTTTCAGGTGGAAGCAGTGGTCAAATTTTAGGTTTGCCACAATCTTGAGAATGGTTTGACTGGAGAGTTACTACCATAATTAATGTAATGTAATTTGATAATGCACTTGATCCCATATTGGTTTAAGAAGTGTAATAGACTATATATGCAATTCTCTAAATTCTCTCAGCGCTGAAACTACATAGCTACGGTGAAGAAATTCTAATTTTGCCTTAAGCAGAACATTTTACAACATTATTTTAACTTACAACTTTGATTTAGAGCACTATTTCCATAAAGATTTTCAGTTTGCAATTCTGACTGAATAGGTGAGCGGCAAACATGACATTATATGTACAAGTGTTAGTATACTACCAGAATGCTGTACTTCCTTCTTTAAAATGTCCTTAATAAAGCATTAAGCATGTCAAACAAACTTTTGTAAACAAAAGATAAATTACTCATGTTCTGCTCTGATTATAGCCAGATACATATTCTCATAAAATAAACATTCTCTTGTCATTTTCCATGGCCCACATATCCATATATATGAGGTAAACCATTTAAAATTATCAATAATATATAAACCCCAGTACTCAACAGGAACCTCAGGAACAATGTAACCGAGTAGGATGTCAATATCAAGAAGTGACACTTTGTTCCACTGCAAAGTGAAACCAATTTATTTGTGCTAAATGAATGGAAGAATGTATTTGGAATACATTTCTTTATACATTGTACCGGCTTAGGCTGCTAAAGAAGCATTCATTAGTGCCATGTTGTGCTACTTTCTTGTACTCTGTTTCTACCAAGCAATACAAAGCTTTGGCTGCTATGCCAATATATTCCTCTATGCTCATCTCATCTTCTAACAGACTTTTGAACATTTAAAATACCTGTTCAAACTTTGCTTCAGGGGAATCACAATGAATATATTTTAACAAGAAAGAAATTATCATCCGCTGTTCTCTACAATCACATCGCCTTCTGCAGCAAAAAAATCCAAGAGCACACACTTGAATCAGCTCTCAGTAACCTGTGGGCAGGACCACACTCCCCTACAGTCACTGTGACAGGGCACACGGTATGGGCAGCTTACAGGTTAACAGAAATGTCAAGTGACATCATCAAATCTTAAAGTCCACAAATTGTACATTCCACAGACTCCAACAAGCCGGTTCCCTCAGTGTAAAGTTCTGACTGTACCATATGTTTGAGGTGCTTTTAAACAGGAGAAGTATGGATGTGTCCTCTGTAAATTAAGCTTATTTGCTATGTAACACCAGAGAGCTTGTGTCTTGGGCACTGATTAGGGTGTCTGACTCACTTTTGCACTAGAAGCTGATACTTTAGATGACTGAAACATAGTGCTGATCTTCCATAAGCTTGGTAAACACTGTAATAGTTCAGAATTTATCATGTAGCCCATCATGCCTTTCATTTTCTGCAAATTGTCATGAAAAAATATAAAAAGGTATCCCTTTAATTTTACAAACCTAAAAGCCAAGAAAATGAAGCTTTGGAGCCAAGCAAAACGACATAATGCCGTATTACCAAACAAAGTAGCAAATGTTCCAGCCAGAGAATGGACATACATGTAGTTCAAGTAAACACTGATGGAAAACTTTGTTAAGTTAGTGTTGTAGACCCACAACACTGGCTGCATTTTATACAAACGTTTACAACACAATTAACAGTGAAGCCTATATAACCTCAGTGCAAATAAGTCAAATCCAAATATGCCAAGTAAGCCTTTGGCTTTTAGTAAACTGCTCCGTGTTATGAGTCCACTTCTGACAGAGACTGCTGAGCACATGCACTAAGGCTGAGAGGAGGGATGCACTGAATGCTGAAAACTGGCTGCCTGCGATGCCGCGGCTGGGCCCGGAGGTTGCACGGGTGGCGGAGGTGGTGGCGGAGGTGGCTGCACTGGGCTCTGCGTGTTTGGAGAAGGAGGAGGAGTGGGACGTTTAAATTTGTCGGGGCTGTTACTTCTTCGTGGTGAAGGCCTCTGCAGAACAAATATTGAAATTATGTTTAACACACTCCTGAACAATGTTAGGTGCAAGTCCTCTAATCTTGGCAAAGGAAAAAAAAAAGTCTCACAAACTAGTCTGAACAATTAGAACAATTATGTTGGAAGAAGAAATTTCAAAACATTGCAGGAATAACAATACGACTTTTACATAAAATAAATGTTCCTCTGAAACGCAGTAGCAAAGGAAAGGGGAAGTACTCTTGACATCAAAGAGAACATGCATTCCTTCCTGTCAGCTTGCAGGAAATGAACACAAGTCATGTCCTGCAGATATGTTTACCCATGATGACCAGCAATCTAAAAAGAAATGAGATGCTGCAGGCACAGCACCTCCCAGCTGTGCCTGCCCAACAGGTAGCTGCTGATGAACCCTTTACTTCATGCTGCTGGCACATGAGGTACGAGTATGTGGTACCTGAGTGTGGGTGGGAAAGTTTTGAGTATCAGAGCCTGCCCAGAATCTCTAGCTCTCTGAAAGACTCTTAGCCCACACACTGAAGCAAAACCAAAGCATAATACAAGTTGCTCTTTGGAGAACAAAAATTAATACACGCTTTGAGCTGCAGGAGTGAAGCAGTTGTTAGAGAGACCCCCTCAGCAGAAACCACAGATTTCAACAACTGGTACATTTAAACAGAAAGATTTAAACTTCACTTTATCTTTACAAACTGAGGGGCAGGAGGGGAAGGATGATCTTTAATGTCAGCAATGCAAAAATATAAATTACACTCCACAACACTAACTTCTGCACTTTTGAAACAAAAATGCTCATTACTTACCAATCTGGTTAGCATTAATCAACAACCTCATGACATGACAAACCACCTACCCGTAATTACTAATCAACCACAGGTGGACAGCTCTGGGGAGAAGCATGATTACAGTTCTATACCAAATGTACTACAGGTGAAGTCAAATTTATTTTGTAATGGAGATCAAAAATGAAGAGTCAAGAATGAAAAGGCAGTTTAGTCAAATCAAATATATTGCATCTATTTTTCTGCACAACTATGTACAATAAATTAAAGTTACATGTGAAACCCAAGAGATTCTTGAAAACTGACTGATGCCTCTGAAACACTTAATATCATTTATTGCATTGGATACATACAATACAAGGGGACCTGGTATCAGTCTTGAGACAAAGCCATGAGCTGCTTGTCGACACCCTTCTCTGAACAATCAGTACTTTGTCCTCAGGATCATCTTTTTCACAGCAACTCAATTAATTTATAATTTCAGAAAAACTTCACGGAGACTGAACAGAGCAAGTTCCTTGACAAACTCATTTATAAAAGTAGTTCCCATGTTTTCCAGAAGCACAAAGATCTTCCTGTGACTAACTCATGTGACACACAGCCATGGGCTGAGCCCCAACCACAATTCTACTTTCCTGCTGAGCTTCCTTTCTGTTCTACCTACCTTTGTAGTGTTCCCACCCACCTTAGCTCAGTGAAATTGTAACAATTGCCTTTGCACATCCACCTAAACCAGAAGCAGCCATATTTTAGCAATGTACTAAAAACTCTATTAAAATATGTTTTTACATCTGAAAATGGCAAGTATAAGCAAAAACCTTGATGAATATTTACACACTACCATACCTGCTGAGAAAAGTCAAAATGGCCTTGATACAACAACCATAAGGTATTTTGCCATATGGTTAATATTCAGGATTTGTTTGCTCATTAAACTCCACAAATATTTAGAAGAAACACAATGAAGTGGAAATGCATCAAACATTGCAGGTAAAAAGGAAATAAATTCAGTTGAAAGATATGAGAAATTGCCCTAACAAATGTTTATATTAACCTTCTTCTTTGCCAATGACAATAGAAAATAAGAGTTAACTGCCTGTTACAGTGACATGATGGTAGCATTGTGTGTCATCCTGAAGAAAACCTTAGCTTGAAGCAACCTCAGATGACTCATCCGTCAGATGGTGGAGACTAGGAGAAAAATGAAAGCAATGTTTTTACTTCCTGTGATAGGCTTAGTAGCTTAGAACATCACTTTTCACACCCTGCCTGCTGATCCATAAGATGATACCTATTACTGTGCTTAAGATGATAATACATCCTATTCTTTTGCAGAAAACAAGGCTCTCCAAAAAGAATCAGTTTCTGAGGGGTGAAGAGGAAAATCAGGGTTGAAGAAAGCAGCAATAGGTGTCTTGGAGGAAGGAGACAAAAACAAACATTTACAAAAATGTTTTGTAAAAAAGCTTAAGGACAACCAACCGTAATTTCCAAAAACCAAACTACATTGGTAACAAGTATTTACTAATTTAAATACTTACTGTAATACCATGGGATGGTCCCATATGTTGCACATGAAGGCCTGGGGAATTGTAGTAAGACATTCCAGCTCTAGTCAGTGAAGTTGGTGGTGTGAAACCAACTGTGTGACTTGCATATGACAGACCTAAAATTGTTAAAACAAGGTAACATCAACATTCTTGTTTGATTTTAAAAACCAAAGTGGGAGGAGTTTTTTAGATTTTTTGGTTCTGAATCAATGATAGCCTAAAAACTGGTAAATGCTACAGATTAGACATCTATAAAATATTAATTGTACTGAGAAGTGTGATGCAAATTTATTTTATTTTCCTGTAGCATACTATCATATGTTTCAAACATACATTATACAACGTTAAACATAACTTTTCACTTTTAAAAAATGGTGTAAGACTCCTACAGTAGCTTAGTTCTAATCCATAAGTATTTCCATTCAGCATTCCATTTCTCCACAGAGGAAATGGCTCCCTGAACTACATACAGTCTGAAGAAGCAGAAAGGTTGTGCCTGGAGAAGCCATCTAGCACTGAGTCACAATGAGGTTCCACAAAAAAACTGGATGTAGGTGGCTCCTCCAAGACATACCAGACCTGCACCAAGGCTTCCTTCTCTTTTGTCTCAGCATTTTAAAGACCTTTGGGGTTGGGAAATTAAAACATGCTGGGAAACGTTACTAGCTGGACTAGGCTAGCAACTAAGATTTAAAATTGCAACTTGTTTTATCTACATTAAGGAAAGCCCAATATTCAAAACCGCAAATATCTAATTCTTTCATCCAAGTATTTCCTTTGTGTAAGAACTCAATTACAAAAATGCAGAGTTCCTGTATAGCTCTATTTAACCAAGGACAACAGAAAAAGCAACTGCCAAATGCCTGAAGTTCACACCTAAACCGTTCTGAACAGCTTAAGTTTCTCAAAAGAGCACGTTTTCCAAAACCTTTTGCTCCTTTCTGCTTTCTGACAAAAATATCATAAGGAAGGAGACAGGACTTTTCTCAACTGTCTACAACTAGGCTCAAGCAACTAATGGAGAATAATGACCAAAAAACATTTCTGAAGGCCTATTAAACTTTTATGACACCACACTGGATTTAACAGTTTTCACGCTTCAACTCTACACCAATACAGAACAATGTCCCTGCAGCAACACTCAGCATCATCCCTGTCTGCATGCACCTGTATTTCTGACTACAAGAGATGAGAAAACACAACAAGCCTCAGATTACTAATGAAGTCATATAAACAAACAGACTCCCTGTGCTTTCTTCAATTCTGTTTGATTCTGTTACACTGTCAATGTATGTCTGGTGCAAATTACAAGTTACTCCCATGGAATCCCTGCCACTACGGAGTAACAACAAAATTAATCTGCCTTTTGACGACACAATCGAATTATCTGTAGAGCACATGTGTTATATTTAAGTGCTTTTGTAACAACAAAAGATAGAAACAAGTCAATGTTCAGGGAGGTGACAAGGCAGCCAGTCAGAGGGAAGAGCCTAGAAATAATGGGCAAGACAGAGCCACCTTCATAACACGGCAATTTTGAACTGCTTTGGAATAATCCAGCTCCACAAGCTTGACAAATGCAAGTCTACATTGCAGCCAAAGAAACAAAACCAGAGCAGTGCACATACGTTCAGGATAGTTCACCTCTGCAGGCCAACACATCTATCTAGCCTAGCAGCAAAGCTACAGAACAGTATCTACACTGAAGACTAACTGGTAATTAGAACAACTAGTCCCCAGCTGCCTAGGAGTAGCAGTAATTACACTATATTCAAAGTTCTCAGCAGTATCTCAGCTTCAAAGAGTCTTCAAAAGTAGTATCCCAAGCCATGCAGGCACAAAAGACTCTGGGATCAGAAGCCAGAATCTGATCCATTTAATCAGCTACCCACATGAAATTACAGCATTTCTAACTGGTTACAAATTCTGCTTCCACATATTCAAGGGACGTCATTTCCCAAATGAAATATGCCAAGTCATACAAATACTTGAAGCAACATACAGCTGTTTTATTATTCTGTGCTGATACTTCTGGCATCATCTTACCATACTACTTTAGATACAAAATACCTGTTTTTTTTCACCCATTACTGCATTCATTTAACCCAGACAGCTTTACAAAACTCCCTATTGATCTCAATAGTTCTCTAACAAACTGCAGCTTCTATTTTCCTGAAGTCTGAAACTTCCCAACTGCTGCTATTCATTTATCAGATGAAAAGGAGATTAATGCAGCTGCCTGTGCAAACAAGCTAGCCTGGAACATTAACCATACCAAAATTTCCAAACTCATAAACTCTGTAAGAAATGATAATTTCAGCTGTGCTTCAGAGTGTGTTTCAGCATCCCCTGTCTGGGATAAAATTCTCACTCTTGTATCAACTACTGATGGGAAATCAAGTCCACAGGGAACAAGGAATGCACTTCAGTCTCAGTGTAGGAATAAACTGACAGTTCTCCTGCACTGACACATCAGCACCTAAACAGGGTCCATTGCTAAGTAATGTAAGATGCAAGCCTGTAAGCCAGCAGGTAACCTGTCCCAGAGAGCTGCACTTAAAAGCCCTGTGTGACTGCAGACCCAAGCTGCAGTTGGAAGCTGTACTGTTACAAAGGCTGCACACACAGAACCACGAACACCCAGCTGTCACTCCAGAGCAGCTGTTGGCACAACTACACTTCTGTACACCCAGTTACAGGAAAGGGATAAGAAAACGTGAATCATTTTCTTGGTAACACACCTTGCAAAACATTGAAAGTCAAGTCATTTGGCTCATTTCAGGAATGCAAAAACCTTCTGAAAACTCATAGCCACACTGCTCATCTCTAACACCATAGCATGGCTTATGCCAATGGCTGGTTTTCACACATGCAACACCTGGATGAAAACTATTTATAGTCCTTTGAGAAACCACAGTCAACCTTGAAAATTAAAGGATCTAAAGACATTTTATATGTTCTAGCAGACCTGTGTAATAAAATGTCTCATTCTCATCTTGTGTCAACACAGAGTACATCTCATCTGCCTGGCAGGTTCTAGAGGTGAACATGGGAAAGCCAGGCATGCACAATTCACTTCTTTACGTACAAGGTGTTTGTGAGCACCATACCCACTGCCAACAACTTGTAATGAATGTCCAAGTGCAATTTTAAGGGATTTTAAATTTCAGTTACTAAATGTGTTAGTAACACAAATGCATTTCATTTGACTTAAAATATATTCAGTAATTAGAAACTCAGAAAAGGTTTGTTTGCCTCTGTTATGCAAAGTATGTGACAGGAATTATTAATTTTATAATTATTGTTTAATAATAGAAAATAGCAGAAGTACAAAAGCCATTTCTCTACTGAAGAGAAATAAAAATTGACTTTTTTTCAACATGTTCAAGATTAAACTTCTCTAAGAAGTTTTGATTCAGAGCACATTATCAGTCTCATTACTAGTTCTTCATCAGACTCTAGAAATCCATTTGAATTATGTGTCCTGTTGCGCAACTTGTGTGGGAAGGGAGGGGGGGAAAAAAGACAGCAAGAGAGAAAAAAAGAGCAAAAAAGAAATAAAGTTCAAGTGATAGCTACTTAACTGATCTTCAATATCTGTCCACAGATCTGAAATACAGAATATCTGGTCACCATCCAAGAACATGCTGCACTAGAAGACACCTAAGGCAAAACTATTCTTGCACTTATGATGCAGGAGTTTTTTCCAAACTAGCTTTGAAAGGCTACTGACCTAAATATATTAATAGGGCACGTTACTATGTGATGCATACAATAATTTTAGAAACTGGGTTAAATATTTACCAGGTGATATAGGTCTGCTAGAACTTGGTGAGGGTGTATAAGGGATAGGACTGGACACAGTGCGAGGTCTTAATCCTTGTGCAGACATCTCATTAAAATATCTAACAAAAAAAGGCAAAGAATAATTAGATCAAACCTTTTAAAATGTGCCATGTTTTAAATGTTTCACTGTGATTTTTTCAATTCCCATAAGAATCACAT
This sequence comes from Irena cyanogastra, assembly GCA_013397155.1. Lineage (NCBI taxonomy): Eukaryota > Metazoa > Chordata > Aves > Passeriformes > Irenidae > Irena > Irena cyanogastra. The sequence goes on from VWZV01006847.1 coordinate 2,262,267, forward strand.
TAAGAAGTCATGACAGGAACTCTGGTCATTGCTGACACTGGCTTAACTTTCCATGGATGCAGCTGGATTTTTCTTAGGCATTTGCAGCTAAAACCATACAAGTTGCATATGATTAAATAGTATGTATTAAGGCCAGAGATGTAAACCATGTCATCCAATCTGACCCATTCTACATTCTTGCACTTCACACATCATTTCTACATTGAACTCAAAAGCTTGGTTGGCTGGAGTGTATCTTCCAGAAAGGCATTCAGCACTAATCTGAAATCATGAAAAAGGGTGAAGAAATCATTAAAGTACTAATAATTTGTTCCAACAGCTGATCAGCCATAGCATTTAAAACATGTCCTGCTTCCTACTTGAATCCCTCTGGTCCCAGCATTCAGACATTCGCTCATCCCACCTTCTGCCACTGGAGGAGAGAGACACCTCCAACCCAGGACTGTCTCACAAAAGGTACTTCCAGGCTGCATTGCAAGACACATCCTACACTTTACTATGATAAACTGGACAGATCAGAACCTGAAGCAAGGCATTTTTCCCCATCTGTAATAATTTTAGTGATATTTATTTGTCCTTCATTCACTGACTATAGTGAAGCTTCTTCAGATATCAAGTGCTACGTAAAAAGATAAAAGTAACACCAATTGCTCCTACTCACCACTTACAGTTTTTATCTCAAGAGATTTTGTGGGTTTTTTCCCCCCACAACACTAGGCTGGCAGTCTCAGTTGAGTTGCTTAGGCACTCTCCACTTAGACCTTTCAGTCACTCTCTAGATTACATGCCCCACTGCTCACCTTCTCCATCTGGGTGGAAATGAGTTCACATGAGTTTATATTACTAGATTCAGCTGTGTTTCTTCACTGGACACAGCAGAGCAGCAGGCCAAATTTGTGACCTAACGGCCCTTTGACTTAATTGTCTCCTTTTCTACCAGTGTGATCTCAGGAATGCTTAGTAGCTGCATTTATTTCCCCATCATAATAAAAAACCCAGTAACACTGAATAGCATTAAAACTACTCTTGTTTGATGGAACTCACAATGACTACTTTGAGGTCTGTCCATACACTATTTGAAACATATTTTGATACTGCATCTTGCTGGTTTTTATCCAGGATATTCAGAATTAACAAGCCACATGCCCTAGCACAGGCAGTACACTGTAGTGATACCAAAGCTGGTTTGAATTTGGGTAGACCAGGTAATAAAAGTAGCTGCAATAGAGACCAACAGAAAACTAATGAACTAATAAATTAGAGTTTAATTAAAAATACAAGTTTTTAAAAGAGCTACCAGTGGCAAGGTTAGTGAAACTGAACTAAGCTATCTCTGCAACACACAGTAGGTTCCAATGCAGACTAGTGTGTGAGTTCCAGCAAGGCAGCATCTCTGATTTAATCCCCCTGCATTCTAGACAAATAGAGTTTCCTCAAAGTCATCCCACTACCTGGCTCAGGTGAGGTGGAACAGCAGCACCCCATTAGCATGTGTCCTGGTTTCAGGTATTACCCTGCTACTCCAAAGAATAGGATGGAGGATTAGGACAAAGTTATTGCTGTTCTGGAGGAAGAGGCTTTGGGAGAGCTGTGTCCTTTACATTCAGGAAAGCATCTTCATCTTCCCTCAGCTACAAGCAATAATTATCATCAGGTCACACAATGCAACTGAAAGAAATGGACAGCTGACCCATCACCAATGTAATTTTTAAAGCTGACAAAAATTGACATTTTAAAATCATGATTGCACATAGTTCCACAAGTATTTTGTCTTCTCAGGCTAACTATGAATTAGTTAGCTTTGTCCTTCACTTTGCTTTCTATTACTTACACTGCAAATACTTGATTTATTCTGGAGTTATTCTGTCAGGCCTTTGTAGTACCAAAAAAATAAAACATGACAATTTTTTAAAAGTACAGAATAGTTAATCAAATTTTCCTGCATTTTCTTGGTTACCACTACTTACAAGTGGGCAATAAAAAATTATTAGGATACTCAACAATTTTCGATTAATATGATAATTCTCATAGATTGAAATTTTGACTGTACTTCCATTACACTGTAAATAGTGGAAGAAAATGTAAGCCTAATATGAAAAATTTCCAACCTCAGAATCCCCTATTTCTAACAATTTAATTTATATAGCATTTGCTACATCTTAATACCAGATGCTAATGCAATATAGGTCAAGTTGCCCTGGTGTTTCATTAGAACGAACACACTACTTTGAGCTTTAAGGGTACTCCTTACCACAAAATACCTGGTACTTTACTTCTGGTAAATTACATCTTATAACAAGTATATTAAGGACCTAAGAGGAAATAGAAATCTCTCAATATCAGAAAAAATACGCAGACCAGAGCAACTTTTTAATTTTTCTAAAGCATCACCATAAATCCAAAATAATATACAATACAACCAAATAATGAGCATTTGATAAGAACTAAGAATGTTTTATTCAAAATGTACTTAAAATCCTCTTTCAAGATGTCTATGACATGAGAAAACTAAAAGGCATGATATAAACCATGAAAAACTCAAGACTATCTGTAAGGTCAGGGCAAGCAAAGCAGCTTGCAAAAAAGAAAAAAAAAATTAAGGATGTTATGATCTGGACATCAAGAACAACCCAACAGTTCCGGAAATGCTTCCTTTCTCCAAGGTTTTACACAGTATCCCTTTGTATTTGGCTGAACATATTTTACTTTCTGCAAAGGATAAACCAGGCCCAAGTAAAGATGCTGTCCCTACCTCACAAAATTCCTTGCAGTTACCAAGTTAGGGGCAAAACAAAAGTGTTGTGATCAAATTATCCCGATTTTTAACTCCACAGGTGTATTTATTTCAATATACATTATCAAACTCCTAAACAATCTTGAGATATAAATATTTTCTTACTCACTGTTAAAACTAATGCAAATTCTTTACAACACTGATACAATTCCTGGACTATGCTGGAATTTGATATGCTGGAATGCATATTAAACCCACATACAAGTTACTCCTACAATTATTCGATAATATTCAAAAAGTAGTATAAACACTGATAAGTAAGTCCAACACATCTGGATGGCCAAAAAAATACAAACCTTTCATCGTCCATTTCTAAGCTGGATTCACTTTCTGACAGCTGTCTGCAGAGAGCTTCCCTACGTTCCATTTCCCTCTGTAATTTTCTTTGAAGTCTCAAGTTTTCTTCTCTCATATGTCGCTCCTCTTCTAAGTATTGTGCCATCTTCTCTGAATCTGAAATTCATCATTTTGTTAAAAGTTGATTAAAATTCAATTTCTCAGGCAGCCAAGTATGTTGTGCCTAATTTTACTTCAACACTTCAAGATGAAGGTGTAGAAAATGCTCAGGATAACAGATCACTGAAAATTTTCACCTCTAAGTCATCAGTTCAAAGCCTAATTCAGAACAGTAGCTACTAAAATAAACTATTGTTTGACATCAAGTTTGAAAATAAAATGTAAGAAAAACTAACAAAATTCACCACCATGAACCGGAAGTATTTATTAAAATAAATTTGAAAAGAAATAAAAATTGTATTAAGAAAACATTACTAAAACCATTAAGAAAAAATACTAATTCCTGCTTCATTAAAATAATGCTATTCCACATTTACAAAGATTTTCCTGCAACACACTGAAGAAATTGCTTTGAAGGTATATTTTCATTTTGAAGGAGGAAGCACAAGCACTAGTTCTGAAACTCCAAACACAAACATGTATTAAAATTGCTACCTTATATATATTCTACAGCACTGTTTCAATTACATATCTTATCCTAGAAACATGTACCAATATTACAATACTAATATTGAAACTGTATTCAATTTTAAAAGCCAACAAGAGGTCTAATCTACATCAAAGGACAATTTGAGTTGAAAGTTAAACAAGTTCAGCAAACATCACCCAAACGGTCTGGTACCAAAGATTATTTGAAGTGATAAAGTCAAAAGTTATGAAGCTTTGTGACAGATTACTTACATAAAATGGAATCTGTGATAAAGACTTATGAGACACACTATCTATTTTGTGAGATTTTGTAGTTTTTAAGCAAGCTTAAAGTTAAATTCCTGACATTAAGAAAACCCAAAACAATTCATCATGCTTTGTCATTACCCCTTTATGCAACAACCTTCAAGGTAAAGAACTCCCTGTTTTAGAAAACTGTTCCCAAACTATTAACATGTGATTTATCTCTCTTCTGTGGAAATATCACTTTTAAATGTAACAGTGTTGCTTCTTGTACACTATTATCATACCAAACCACTTCCTAGAAGTGTTTCAGAAATAAAAAATGTAATACAAGTATCAGAATTTCCTAAGCAGATTTTATTAAGTACTTAAGAAGAATACTAGAGGTTCTCTAATGACCATGTATTACAAACAGCAATCTGAAAACTGCATTTCAGTTTCATCTTCTGCTTGCAGGCTGGCACATCCACCATTCCTACCAGCTCTGCTATTTGTACTGCAGTTCTGTTTAACCTGTTCACAAAGGGAGAGAGTCCTTTTAATCCTAGCTCTTATTTTCAATGTAAATTTGACATTAATGCTTTCAATTTTTTACTCTAAATCACAGTAGTTCAAAAAGAAGCCACTTAAAAAACAGAGGATGCTTGAAATGAAATTAATCATGCTCAATTTGCACAAAGAGTACTTTTAATCTAAGGCCTTGCTCTCATTCTGAACTTTAGAAAGTGAAGGCTGCAGTGCAGAATTTGCAAGTACAAAGATTAGCTATCCTTATCTTCTTTTAACAGCCACAAATTATTAATGCCACAAACTCGTGCACAAGGTCTCTGCAAAAGAGCACTTTGATCCATCATCTCTGTCTTGAAGGAAGGCTGCTGCCTCTAGCAAGCTCCTTGCCTAAATGGAGGTTGAAATATTCCAGTTAGCCTGGCTGGCTAGAGGGGGATGATACTGACTGTTCTGAGTTTGCCCAGATTTTTCTGGCCATGTGCTGAGGTATCCACTCACTCACCAACTGCAGTGTAACGCTACTGACTCGGAACCGGGCACAGCTGCTGACTCTCAGACAGGAATTTCAGATCCAGCAGGAAGGAATGAAGCACTGGCACTGCAAAGTCCAAGGGAAGGTGCCAGCAGCCTCCTGGCAGCTGAGCCCACGTGCTCAGTGCCCAGTCCCTTCCAGGGAAGGCAGGGCAAAATGCAGGTCCCACTGCTGGGCAGGTCCCACTGCTGTCCTAGCCCCGCACAATGGGGACATGATGACTTCTGCACAGCTCTTTATGCTTCAAAGCCATCTTACACAGGAAAGGACACAGCAAATTAATGCTGCTATACTGTGCAACAGCTGCCTCAGGTTGCCACAATCATTAACAAGTGAAATTCTTATATACAGCTGACTTTTATTTCACTAGCTGTTAATTCTTTTGAGTAATTCTTAATTTGAAATGAGTCCTACAAAATAGGCAATAAATAAGCTTTGAAAAATTTGTATGTTGAAATACTGCTAAATTTTTGAAAAAAATTGATAGATATATCTTTTTCTAGCATAAAATAGTCAAGGATTGTTTTTTTATTCTTTCTTTTGATTCTTTAAAATATCCTTTTAGTAAAGCTCAAGAACCCCCTAAACTACAGTATAAATACATCAACAGCAATAACACTGCAATTATGAAAACGTTGTAATCCAAACCTGCCCCATTTTTTTCCACTTCTACCTTAAATTCAAACTCAAGAAAGTACATATAAAATCTTACAATGCAAAAACTTCAGAAGATTTGAAACAAGTCCTTTACTCACGCTGTAACTGTGCAGCTCTCAGTTGTTTCTTTAACCTCTCCACTTCATTCTTTAAAAACCTGATATGTCTCATCATATTTTCTGGAGAGTCTATCTCCATTGATATGTCTCTGGGTGATGGTGGAGCAGATACTGGCTGGTCTAATTTCTCCTGCAAAATTCTATACAAAAAATAGTGCAAACTTAACCTTCCATTCTAATGAAAACCTCTTGTATCCCCCAGAAAACCATTGCAAGGATTCTGAAAGGTATGTAGGATTTATTTTAACTACTGTTTGAGGGGAGATAAACTGGGGAGGAGTTATAATGCTTAGCTTTTAACTCAAATAAGAAAGGTAAAATTTGTTGTCCTAGTACAGAAGAATTTTCTAACATATTCAGATATTGACATTCCGAAATATTACAACATATAGTTCAGGAAAAACAAATTTTAGACTATAAATAGCTACCTCAGTTTTGTCCTCAAATGCTACTTATTAGACAAAATTTTTGCTAAGAAAATTCATTTAATCTCTTGTAAGTTTTTACATTTATGTTCTTGGAGAAAGGACACATAGTGAAGATTAATGATGAGTAAAGTATGTCTATCTTGAAACACAGGCTTTTCTGCATTTCACCACTATCAAAAGAATTTCACAGACATTTTCTGAAGGACAGTAACAGAAAGTTTTTCCATATAATCAAGGTTTCAAACACTTCAAATAAATGATGGTAAATTCAGGAGTAATGAACTTCTGTTATGAAATAAGCACATGGTAGATATTAAAGATGATTTTTGGAAGTAACATAGGAGTATTTTCCATCTGAAAGCAAGAAACTTTAGTAGGCACATGCTGACAGACCAGATCCAACTCTGCCTTGAAGAGCAGATTTGTGCCTTTTGCATGGTGCAGTATTCATGCGTACCACACAAAGTACTGACTCCAGCACAGCTCCTCACAGAGAGGGGCACAGTCTGAGATAAATCAAACCAGAAATGGTGTGCCTTAAAGGAGCCTTTAAATCTAAGATAGGCAAAAATCCTACCAAAGGCTCATCCTGCTATGGATTTACCACTGCTGAATATCCCATGTAGCTCTTCAGAGCACCTTCCACACAGCAGGGCTCTGTAAAATAAAACTACAAAACCTGCAGTTCATCCAGGCTCAGGTGTTTTCTGAGGCCCCAGCCAAGACTCAGAGGATCACATTAATGTAACAATAAACACATAAAAAAATAAGGTATTAATAATCATTAATCGTTATTCTCTCCTACTTCCTTCACAAACTGACTTCTTGTTATAATAACATTTAAGAGATAGTTGCTTTCACACATATTTTTAATTGTGGCTGTTCCAATAAGATATAAAGTCAGTGTCTTAACTTCTACTAAAGAAGCATTGGGAAGTTTCAATGACATGAGTGCACACCACTGAGAAAAAGCTGAAGTCTTCTTTAAGCAGACAGGGAAAAAACAAGAGCTTCTCATATAACAACCACAGTAAAATACCATGAAATTAAAGCTGATCACAAACCAGAAGCTTTAAAAAGAGACTATCAGCAGTTGAAAAAAATTCAATAAATTCCTTCAAGCTTTCCCAGGTAATTTCTTATACTGATTAGTTTTATCCACTTTAAGCAATCAATGATGTGGCATCATGCAAACAAGGAACTCTACAACTGCTTCATCTTCCAGGTTTTCACAGATTAGACAACTCTTGTGGGACAGAGATGAACATATTTAATCCAGAACATGATGTATTAAAAACCTACAGTGCACTGTAACAAGACAAACCGTTTTTCTGCTTCAAGCTTATCCATCCTCTTCCAGAGACGATTCACAAGTGCTTCTTGTTCCTGTTCCAAAGTATTCTCAAGGTCAATCTTCTCACGTCTTAGCTGGACAGGAAAAACAATTAGTGAAAATGATGGGCATGTGTTTCTTGCAAGGAACTGTCATTAGGAAAGCTCCAACAGCATTTTACATAAAGCTTCACAGGAGCAAGGAGAAGGGGAAGAAGAGACAGTTCAGGGACAACGCACTGGAAAAATCAAGAGATTCAGTAGTGCACAGTTGTTATCGCCTTAACAAAAGTTCTTCTCAGAGAACTTGTCTCTGGCCAATAAACAGAGAATGAATCCTGGACATACAGGCACTGATGACATGACAAACCTATTTAAAGACATCTCCTATTCCATGAATCTATAAAATTCAAACTGAATTTACTGTTCACTACAGCAATGTTTATTCTTTTGAAAAGTTTTAGATGTTTTTAGTGGAAGAACCACAGTTAAATAATCCAGAAATGGAAGAAAAGCCATGTTTGCCCTGTGTGCCTGGTGTTCATAAAGGACATAACAAAAATAGTAAAGAAAAAGTTACATGAACTGCCTTAAGTGTTACTGTATCAATGCTTACTAGCAAAATAAATGTAATTCTATCTTAGCAAAGACTTTTTAAAATTAAAAGCTTAACTTGACTTAATCACATTCACTTACTGTGTTAACAAGCATTCTTGATTCTACTACAAGTTAATAAAAAATATAATATAGAACCTTCTACTCTAAAGTTAATAAAAGAAGATATAATGTAGACCCACACATGAAGAAACCTATTATTAGTGTTTAAGTAGAAATACAATGCAAGTATTATTAAGACAGGAGAATATTAGGAGGCACAGCTGATCTTACTCTGTAGCAATACAGCTGAACTCAAGCAGTTGTCAGTAACAAAATATTTGGGAACAGATCAACACCTTTACAGGTGGAAAATAGCATGGAAGCATTTTTCCAAGCCAAGCTTAGTTAACATCACTTTTCTGCTGGGCAAATAATCTCACATTAGAAAATGGAAAGACTGAAAACAGAAATAAGCATTTTCCATTTATTACATCACTGGCTGAAGGACTATTGCAGCGCCTAAATCTGTAAACTATTAGTGCTAACCACTAAATTAATACTGAGAAACCCAAACAAAATATAAACTTACACACTTCAGGTACCAGTGCAAGTTTAATGAATGTACAGCTTTCTCCTTTAAAGGTTAGAGGAATTAGTTACTGTGAGCAGAAGCAGACATATGTTGATGAGTAATAGGGAACATACTTAGAAAGAGAAACACTGTCTAGCAAAACTTTCCATGTTTGAGTTTCCAGATGTACATTAACAGCTCAAGAGAACCTACATCTCAATAAAAGAGAAGTCAGAAGCAACATGCTTCAGCCTCCCGACGAGGATGAGAATTTGGATCCTGACCAACACTTCATTCCCCACATGGCTGGAGGTAGAGTGGTAGGAAAGCAAAGGGCACAGCACTCTGCCTCAGGGCTCCTCAGCCAGTCTGGCCAATGCCTGAGGCTGGGAATGTCCAGAGGGAAGGAACTACAGAAAATGTCCTGGCAACCTGCACACTGTGCTTCTACACTAGCAAAACTCAGATCTCCACTACATAGCACAGCTATCTAGATAATCACATGATGAAAAAAGTGTGAATGCAGGTATGGCCTCTGCAGCAATGGTTTTTGCATCATTTCAATGCAGCATGCCTCACACTCATCTACTCTTAGTCTTTTTACAACCATGTTTTGATCTATCAACAAACAAATTCACAAGAACATACAGGTGAAAAGAAACCCGTATCTTTTAACAGTAGGAAGAAGAGCACATTGGAATCGAAAGACAGAGTGCATTATTTATAAGCCTGGATTTGAAAAATCTAAGATTACATTTAGTATTACAGCAACCATCACCAAGGCAGCGGAGCCCATTAATTATAAATCTGCTTGCAGGTGAGCGTGCACAATGGCAAAGTCAAAGCATCAGCAACAATACACAAATAAGCCTTGTGTTTGCCCTGAAGCTGCTCTGACAAAACACCAAAGAAACCAGGTGAAACAGATCTAGAACTCCACATTTCCAGCAATATGAAAACATCCTGGAAAACAAGGATCTTCCTTTCCGGGTCATGAGTGTTGTGCCAGTTTCTCCCACTGTCAGGATTTTAAAGCTTGGAGGAAGAACACCTTGAATGGCACCTACAGCAGAAGCAACTGCAGCATCCTGTTCAGAGCTGTGAATTCAAAGAATTGGTGTATTTGGCTTGGCACTCAATAGTTTCAGGTGTACTTTGAAATGTACTCCAGTCAATGACTTTTTTAGCAATGTGGTAATATTCTGAAATAAAATAAGCAGGATGAGATTATGCTCAGGACCAAGCCAGCAGCTCTGTCAATATTAGAGTCACTCTACAGGGGTTCAGAGATACATTCCAATCAAACATCACCTAATTTTGACCATTAAAACAAGGAAACAAGGAAGCATTGCTTGCTTTTCAGACCTTAACCTTCCTTTCAGAGGAAGAGTAAAATTCCTTTTAATCTTTCTCACCACCCACTTGTGTTTCTTCTCTCTCTCACACATGCACTTACTTTACTTCAAAATGCAGCTAAAATATCCATTGTATGTGTATTCTTGTATTATTGCTTTGTCAATTGTCTTGCCTGTATTGTATTGTAGTGTATTTGTCAACTGTATTGCTTTGTCAACTTATTAACAAGCACAACTGTTCCCTCCTGAAATGGAAGTTTTCCAAATCAATCTAAGTTGAATATGCTCATCTCTCCCTATGCCCACTATCTCAAATTTTATTTCTCTGCTTCTCATCTCCACCTTGCCCTTTGTAGCTTTAATTCTCTGCTGCTTTCCAAGAAAATCTTTCCTGAAGATTTTACCATCTCATGTTCTTCTCCTTTCAAAGCAGACATAGAAGATGATTATTAGCAGTTTAGCTGTTATTTCTCATCTCCTAACTACATCAATTCTAGTTTCTCACTACACTGGATGAAATAGAAAAACAATTAAAAATAGTAACAGCAAGACTACACACACTTGGCCTCTGTAGAGCAATCCCGACAGTTATTTATTTCCTATCAAACCACTGAACTGTAACACAGAACATTATTGCTCGTTTTAACTGAGTCATTCAGTTAATGAAACAGTCACATGCTGTAAATTTCTTCACCATTTGCCTTCAGAGGAGAATGCTCTGCTGACTTCAAGCTGACTTAAGAAATTATTTCAGGTCACATTTGAACCTTAAGATCCAATTTAATTTTTATTAAGGAATAAAATTCTATGCAACCCTAAATCAGTTACCTACTCATCACTTGTGGTATAAAGCAGTTCAGATGAAAAAAAGCAAAGGAGAAAGAAAGAACACAAAGCATAGATAATTCACACTCTCTATTTTAAAAACAACATTTTAGTGAACATATGCTGTAATTATCTGCTCACTGATTACTGACAGATCCCAATGTAGCCCAGCTCAAAGCATTGCTGGAGTTCTTCTTCCCTGTTTAACAGGTGTTCTGAAGGCTGTGCTGCAGATCATGACAATCCCTCTTCCTTAATGCCCTCTGTGCGCAATAAAGGCAACACGACTCTCCTCATAACTTTGGGTTGCTTCTTGCTAGGTAGAGCACACGCCCCAAGGCTGCTGCTGCTTCAGCTGGTTAATTAGCACAATCAGCACTTCTAATTTGTGTGAAGAAAGAAAGTGTGCTGAAGCCGTAAGTGACCTGACATTTACTGTACCTTACTGTGAGAGAAAACAAAGGCATACGGTGAATTACACTAAATTCACATGGAATTTCTAAGCAAGACTGACAGCCAAATTTTAACATCTTCACAAACAAAGTTCTCAAAGCCAGATACTCAAGACCTTTGCGCACCTATGCTTTTTGAACAGTGTATCATTTACATTTAGATGTAGCAACAAGTTTCAAATTTTATGATTTCACAAGTCAGTCTGTCTGTCCAGAACAACGAGATAAAAATAATACCATGAAGATTTCAGCCGTGGCTCATGCTAACATTTCAAAGACTCCAACAGCTTAGTATGCTAAGCCTACTTTGCATTTTGATTAAGTGGCAGCCACCACCACCTTGTGGCTAAGAGAGTTATTTCAACTTCATGCTAATTTCCATGCTGAGTAAGGATTTGTTGGCAACTACCTATTCCTACCTTTTAATTTTTCTGTTTGTTCCATAGGTCTCTCCATATAGAATGTTACCATGAGAATCAAGAGAACTCACTTGATCATTTAGACAGCCATTAACTAATTTATCCACATCAACAGAAAAAGGAGAATCATACAAAACTGGTAACAATTCTGACTACCAGCAACAAAAATTTCCACAGCAGAAGAAATCACAGAGATAACATACTATATTTACACCACCTGAATTATTGGGCCAGAACCTGCCAGAAAATCTGGAATCCTTTAACAAACCTACAGGCTTCACCAGCTTGCCTTTTAAGTCAAAAGGTCTATTGACACCACTGAGATGCTTTGATGCAGATGTCTAAAATCAGACATAAGAGCACTCCCAATGTCTAAACATCCTGTGGAAACACAGCCAAACAAGTGTGTTTTATCTCTGCAATCTTCATGACTGTCTAGGGACAAAGGGAGCTGGATGTAGTTGAACTTCAAGGCTTCTGAAGAATACACACAGCTGACAACTCACAGTTCCAGGGCTGTGCTATCCAAGCTGCCACCAAAAGGTGACCTAGAGTACAACTAGACCACAAACAGATCATTTACCACTGTGCTTAACACCATCAGAAGTGACAGTCTTTTCTCACAGCAGCATGAGTGGAAGCTGATGAACAGCAACAAGCAGCATTATTTACAAAAAAGCTGCATTTGTGAAAGTCACTGCTGTCCAGCAGACATGAAGGCCCACAAAAAAGCCACTGATAGATATAACGGCCACGAAAAAAACTAATCCAAGTTTATCATAATAAATTATGTTACTTTTCTATTGCTTTGAAAGTTGAACTGACTTTTCTGACTATTCTGACTATTCTCAATACTGCTCAGTTTATTACATGCTTAAAACATTGTCAAATCTAAGACAAAAAAAGGACTTGTTTTTTTCTCAGTCATATAATGTTGCAATGAAAGAGTTACCTGCTCTAGGGTGAGTTGCTTCGAAATGGTATCATTTTCCAGTTTTTTAATCTTCTTCATCAGTTTGTTCACTTGAAATTCCTGTTCCTGTTCTAAATGCTGCTCCAGTTCAGCTTTCTCATGTTGCAGCTAAAAAATTTAGGAGACATGTAAATATTTTAAACAAATAAAAGCATGAACTTAGGCACCTATTACACATTTATTCACACGTTTATTCCTCCTGCATGTTAAATTCTTTACTGATGCTTCTCAAAGAACTTCAAAATGCACAACCCACCCAAGAGCCCTTCAAAAAGGAGCATTTTAAACTGTGCTGCATATATATGATGCAAAGAAAAGTAGATTTCCAACTACTGAATCAAGTCAAATCAAAACAGGTTATTTTATATACTATATATAATGCATTATAGACATTTCCAAAGTAAGAAAATCTATCATAAATGCTCACAAAAGTATTAATTTTAATCTGAATGCATCATCTCAAGAGCACCCAAATCACAAAATGCAGGTCTTAGCAGCTCCTTCTCTGGGCAGCGGAAAGCTGAAAATCGTGACTGAAGTCATACTGATGAAATTGCTGTGCAACGAGTTTACAATCAACAACAAAAAAATTTCTCATTTATATTCCTATGCTATCAAAATCAAACTGTCCTGATGGCATAAAAATACTGGTTATTTCAAATCAATGTTACACATTTTTTTAATACTGAAAGGGTTTTTTTTCATTTAATATGTCCAATGGAAAAGAAAAATTTAACTCTCATGGCTCTCAAGCAGATGGAAACAAAAAACCCCCCTCATGTTAACATAAAGTATGGCTTGGAGTAGAGTCCCTCTGAGACAGGGATCTAAGTCTTCCTGTGGACAGAACAGTGCGATTGGCACCATGGTACAAACACATGAACCTGACTCAGGAAAAAGCAAATGTCATCAACAGGCAATGGTGTAATTACATTGTGTTCTGACCATCCACCGAAAATTGCAAACACTTTTTTTCCACCTGCTTATTTTTTCTGTGCCAGTTCTTCTGGCTAGCACATAACAATCTGTAAGATCACAGTGTTAAATGTGTGAGGAAAACCTGAGGAAATGGAGAGGCACCTCGCAGTCATGGACACAAACCCAGGTTGCTGGATAGTCAGAGTGAAGGAATAGACTTTGATTTTGGAACAAACTAAAATTGCTCATTTGTTAATTCAGCTCCTTTTGCTCCTATTTAGGGACAGAATGGTCTATGAAGTGCAGCCTGGCAGAGAGATCACAGCAAAAGGCTCATGGAGGAAGAGCACCAGGCAGACAGCAATTACTTGGCAATATACATATGGGAAAAGTTTGGGGGTTGTGTTTTCAGGGCTTGTCAACGTTGAGATTTGATTTTTCACAATTTAAAACAAATACCAGAATAGCAAACTCTTAGAATAGAAAATATTGACTTCATTTTACAAAGAGAGAGAAAAGTATTACTAACACCCCCAAAATATATAAGTGGTGTCTGTCACTCATATAGGGTAAAATAATTTTTCCCTTTTATTTCCTTTGATCACAAAAACGAACCAAAACAATCAAAATCCAGTTATTGATGAAACCTTAATCCTGAAGAATAGAATTGCTAACAATGAGAAAATATCCCGAGGTACAATACAGGTGCATAGTGGTTATTTTACTTAGTAAAGTAAATGAGTTTTTCCCAACTCTTTTTCATTATATGCAATTATAGTAACAATGGTCTGCAGATACACCTGCCAGCTAAAGAGAAGGAAAGATGTGTTAGAAAGTGTCACCTTGATGCCAATGTCTTACAGACCTAGAATTGCATATGAAATCTGAAGGAGAATTTTCAGCTCCAGAGATGAGTTTGGTGCAAGAGAGCCAGTGACTAGTTTGAAGTGAGAATGGGGCTATCAAACACAAAGCTTAGCAGCAGGAATGTGTGCCTCAGCTCACTTAAGTTCTAAACAACTATAGCAATTCTCTCTCCCTGCAGAAACAAGTGTCCTCATACAATGCAGGACAACATTTACCTTCCTTCCTTACTGTACTGGCTTACTTCTGGGATAATGGGAAGTGTTTTATGAAGTAATGGAGCCAATGGATGAAGCTCTTTCTTAGAAAACAAATCCTCATTTATCCCCCAGACTATGACCTTGTACAATCTATTTTTAGGTACTCCAGGCCCTCAAAAGCTGTCCACTTCTTCCTTTGCTGCATCCTGAAAGTCCTATTTATTAACAATTTTGTATCAGCAGTTTGCTTCCTCTTTATGTCCAGATGTTCACCAAACAACTGATAGATGAGCTGGCTCTGTTTATTCCACACAATCCCATCAGCATCCTTGAGCTGATGCATGGTATTTTCAAGAGCAGGAACGGTAATAGCTTATGTTTACAGACTTACAATTTTTTAAAGAATTGTCAAGAATAAGACTTACATAAGAAACATTTCTGTACAGTCATCCAATTACTTAACTTGCCTGAATACACATGCTATTATCTTGGTATCTTGTAACATCTCACTTTTAAGGATAGCTACTTGGACCAATTTGCACTTCCAAAAATATAAGGGTGTTGAACAAAAATCTGAATTTGATTTTGAAAAGGACTGGTGCACAATTTAAATTAACTGACTCTGTAAGATTAAACAATATTAAACAGTACTAACAATAAATTCTTCTTTGGACCAGCCTTGTTTCACAAATGGTAAATTTTCAAGGTTTACTACTTTCAGTTTCAAAACAGTAACTCAACACATCCAAGTCCACCGCTGCAAGAACAGAGCCTGCAACAAAATGCTTCTCATTATATTCTGCAAAATATTGCTACCATTCTATAATGACTAAGGATTGAGGATGTTATAAAAAAAATTTCCAAATTTTCCAGAGACTTCATCAGGTGAACAAAAATATAATTACATGAAGTACACTGGAAAATATAGTAAATGTGTATAAGGCTTATAAGAACTTTATCAGGGATGCATGTGCTAAAAATCTTCTGTTTACTATAAGATCTCTGTTGAGATGCGTGTGCTTCTTCATTCCTGCAACACTCAACCTAGAAAATTAATAATTATGTGAAACAAAGGAAATCTAACTAATAAAATTGTACATTCATTCATTTGGCTTGTAGAGGCAGTGCAAGTTACAGTTATAAAAAGATATTATTAAGCAATAGCATGGCACCAGACAGTCTTATTCCAGTGGAAACACCTTCCTTTATGTGCTACCATGTGTGTTTAGACTCAGTCATGCATATAGTAAAAGGTTTCAAAATTAATTTCTTCTGATACTGCAAACCTGATGTCAGCCTGTATTTTATAACAGTAATGCACATGGTGCTGAACTGGGAGCTCTTGCTAGCTGTTAAGAGGAGCACTGCAGCTCTGGCAGGCAGCTCCCACGTTTAAAATGTTTTAACGTTCTGGAAGCTCATTCCAGAGGCCAGGCTGAATTAGAGGCATAAACCCCTGCAATTGTGACAAACAAAGGTCTGACAAAGCAACAAACACACAGGCACTGTGAAAAAAGTCCCTCTGCTAGGTGCCTTTCAACAGAGTAATATGGCAGTAATTTTGGAACAGGCACAGAGTTGTAAATACTTGAAAAATTAAGAGAGTACAACTCATACGCAGTTTAGCAGAAGTACTTCTCCTCAGTTCCAAAAGGCAAAGTTTTAGACAAAACAACAGATTCATATGCAATTTTTTTTCCATACTCATCCAAAAGGCAGCAAGCCATTTGATGTACAGTGTCTGACAGCATGAATACTCTAAGTCTAGTTCCAGGTCAGACCAACATTACCTGGCAAACCCAGAGATTAAGAGTTAAGAATCCCAAAGAACAGTGGAGCAACCAATTGGAGACTACTGTATTCCTTGGTAAGTCGTTATCCAAAGTCTGCATCTAATTTAGCTAGAATTCCCTGCAGAGCAAAGATGCCAAAAATGGAAGTGGGCATTTATGAGTTCATTATTCTCCTAATAAAGACAGAATTGCTACAGTCTAGCGAGTAATGGTAAGTATTGCTGCCCACAAATCTCAGGAAATTTTAAGAAAAGGAAATTACAATTATCTTACCTTCCTGGACTAAAAAAAACATTAGCCAGGAACGTAGCCCTACATCTGTGTAACAGGAAGACTATCCAATTACAGAAAAGATACTGTAATAAATTCTAAACTGACTATGTGATGTGTGCCAATAATGCCCTCTTTTCCAAAAAATGAGTTTGTTTGTAATACCAGGAGTTTCTCTTCTTCAATTTTTACTCTGTTGTCTACGTGGGTATAATTTCCAGGATTCAACACTGAAGAATCAAAACTTTCAGACAACAGATAAACTTTCAGAAAACAAAAACATCAGATATTATTTTCAGTTCTTTGCTGCTCAAAAAATTTGCCTGCAACTCATCAATATTGTAATGTCAATTTATTAAGTCCATGATCTCTGAAGAGTTGAAAAATTACTTTCATGGAAACATATGGTAATATTGAAATTATCCCTAATTCTACAGGTAAGCTCTTTAGTGGAAGGGACCATTTCTTCCATATTATTTATAAGCTGCCAACCATATTATGTTTAGGAGAATATATCAATATTCTGGTTTTGTATTTCACAGCAATTTTATCACACCACAGACATAATCAAGCCATGAAATGAGATCTGCATTCAGCATACACACAAACAGAAAGAGAGTTTTAATATTAAACTGTTTGCTTTAAAACAAGTGGTCCACCTGTACTGCAAGTCTTGAGCAACTGTAAAGGTATGAAAAGTCATTCAGAAGTATGGAAAACAGAACCTGCTGACCAGTATAAAGGAAGGGTTAATAACATTTGTAATATATGCCATAAACAGAAACACCACTGGTGCCTATGCACAAGCCACAGAGGTTTCAGCTCAGGCCTTGTGGAAGACCATTGATATAATCCTTATCTCCTCTGTGCACTGAAGTTTTCAGGTGATCCTCTACGCAAGAAATTCCATGCCACTAACCCTTCACAGGCAAATCACCAACACCACCACCAGGATGTTGACAGCTGTTCTCTTTTTCAAGTTACCTGGATTATTATTCAGAGAGGACAAACTCACAATTTACCTTCAAAAATTGCTACCTAATGGTGCTGAGAGAAATTACACAGCTTCAGGACGAAGAATTTGGAACACAGGTGCATTTATGAATTGCCATATTTTAAAATCTTCTGCTTGACATAACAATGTTTATCAAAGGCTAAACAAGGCTTACAGCAAGGCCACATGGAATGAAATCTAAAGCTGCAGGTGGTGGTCAGAATTTTACCTCCATACTCTTGTAGGTATGGCTATATAGGTTTTTCTTTCAGCAGAAGCCTACAGCTTGCCTGCTGAAAACTGGGTAATACCTATGGGATGATGTTGAATCCACAGCTGAGGATTTTCTCCAGAGGCTGTAGGAAAGGTGAGAGTAACTCCAGGTTTATGTCTGCATTCTGTTTCAGATGCTTCTCTGCATCTTTCTCTCACCAATGAGAATGAAGTTGTACCCATTAAGGGTTTCCAACAGACAAACAGCACAAAGCCCTTGCATTGTTTCATACATAACAACAAGCCAAGCACCCCCTTGGCCATTTTGAGAACAGTAGAATGTTAGCTTTTTATTTAATTTGGGGCAAAAATCAAAGCATAGTTTCTGAAAGTCAATAGCAAAAAATAATAAAAATAATTGTACTTTTAGGCTGACAAGTTTATACTTCTCTTTGCAATGTGTGAACCTATTTTGCATAATTTTAGCAATTTAAGAATGCTACTAAAGATGGTTAACAAAAAACTGTTAAAACAATTACATGAATTCTACGGAAAAGGCTAAGCATATTTGAAGCAATTACATGATACAACAATTTACTTGCTGCAGAACTTCTGTGGCACAAATTTGTGTCCAAGGTCATTATAGGACTTCAAAACCCTTCAAACGAATCAGGTGTAATCCATGCTTTTACTTTTAAAGTTTTAGTTTCCTCTTTATAATGTATAGTACAGTCCCACGTAATCTGGTTCTGTAACAGATTTCTACATCTCCCTTTCAATTAAACAACATTGTTCAATGTACCATTTCTCCCTTTACTGCAAGAGACTTCAGTGGAAAGCTTTTTCTATAGTGATATCCACATCTTACTTCAATTAGAAAAGAACAGTTGATACCCCTATTTTACTGCCATCTGCTTCTCTGTTTTTAATGAAAATGTATGGCTTAGAAACCAAGCATGTCTCTTACTCAGAAACATTCTCGTCACTCCTCAAGAACAGCAAGGGGAAATAGGAATACCAAGTAAGGGATATTTTATCTTGCTACTGAGTTTCCTGTGTGATAACAGGCACCAAAGAGACAAAGTGAGAGAAGGCCCAGTTTTCGGTAACAAAAACGCCAGATGGGATTAGCTCTAGTGGTGTTTCCAAACACTGCATTTCCTAACTGCAGGGTGAAACATGCCTTCAGTCTCCAGCTGCAGAACACAGCAATGCTTACAACATACAAATTAGCTTCTTTCTAAAGTGCCTAGTTTTTCATGATAAAGCTCAGAACTAATGGCATGAAAAAACGCTCAGGCAGATCACTCCCTTAACTTAGTACCCTGTCTCCTACAGGAGCCAAAAGCAGGTATTTAGGCAAGACTGTGAGAACAGAGCAGCCATGTAGAACACTTCCAACAAATACCTAACCACTTTCTAAAAATTACCAACTTGGGTAATGGAAAGAAATTTCTCTGCCACAAATTGTCCCAGCATCTTCAGCTTTTTACTTTTAAAGTCAAACTGATGTATGTTAATTCAACAGAAGCAAGGGTTTTGTTCCACGTATAGACAAACTTACAGAAGAAGTTTCCTTCAAGCATCGCTGAACATTCTTGTCTATAAAGTTTAATATTTCAGGACTCATGTTAAGTATCAAATACTCCAGAAAAGAAAGTGTGTTTCACTAACATTTTAAATTAATCTGTAACTCTTGTCTGCAAGACAGCTGACATTTACTGCAAGCTACACCCATTTTTTGCATCAGTATACAACCTTTCAGGTTCTCAAAGCTGAGTTCGCAGATGCAAACCTCAAAGCAACGTGTTAAAAAAAAGGGTCACTCACTACACTTCTTGTACTTTGCTTTTACCAAGTGTCAGCTTTCCAACCTGACCACTTCCCTCAGAGTGCAGTCACATGAACACAAAAGTTCAGTCACCAGTCAGTCCTGACGCTCCTGGAAGTAACATCAGTAAAGGCACCAATTACCTGCATGAGTTTTCTTGAGAGCTCATTAGTGAGAAATTCCTCTTCCTTTTCATAGTTTACTGCAAGTGTTTCTTTTTCTTTCTGCAGAGCTTGAATCTTCTTAAATAGAGTATTACTGATGAATTCTTCTTCTTGCTCTGCCCTTGCTTGCTGTGAAATAAAGACATAGAGTTGAGAAAAAAGGGAGCAAGTTTCCTTTCAAAAAAGCTGCAATTATTCCATTCTCCTTTAAATGCCTATCATCCTGGAGGCCTGCAGGCTGGACCCAAGTGCTGTTACCAACCCTTTTTATAACATCATAGCACCTTTTTTCATTTTTTATTTTCAACCTTTAGACTTGAGAAACTGCATCACTGCTTTCAAGTGGCCTCCTCCCAACCAAATGCACAAACTCCTCAACCTTACAAACTTTGTAAAAGCATTACAGATTCAGACACCTATTTTTACCTACTCTATGTCTGAAAACGAACTCCTGCCTAAATGTTCTCCATTACAACCTGAAGCACAGCTCAGACTGCTGCATGCCTCACTGTACCTCCTTTTCAGATCCCTTAGACCGAGCTCTGCTTTCCAGGAGTCAAATAATGCTCCTCTTCTCTCACCCTGATATGCGGAGCCGCAGGCAGCACAGCTCCTCTCACAGGAATTCCTACCCCACCACCACCACCAGGAAAACAGCTCTGGTACTTCTCACAACTGCTACTCCACTACACACAACAGCAACTCACAAAAATGCCATGGGGCAGCTTTACCCCAAGCTACTCTGGAAATTTTCTCCATGCAGAATTACTAGAAGTGACAATTTCCATTTCAGCTTACTGCTAGCACCCTGCACTGCTCCACAGAAAGCCAGCCTGGGACACTGCTCCCTTGCATTCCCTACAGTTCAGATATTGGTATGTTTTCAAAACACTAAGTTGATACATGGAACATAAAAGTTATCTTTTGAAAGCCTGCTCTGAAAGACCATAAGGGTATTTCATAAGAATGATCACATCTACAAATTGGTAGAGCCAACTCTTAATGCCACAGCTCAAAGCCTATAAACACTGAATGACAGAAATACTGCATTTAACCAATAAGGCAAGATAGTGTTAGGAGTGCTTTTATTCCCTGCAATGAAATCCATTACTTGAACTGCACATATGTGATTGGCCCTGATTCTAATAAAATTACACCAACTTATGGCTTATACAAACATGCTGCAAGCTTTATTTTCAGTAAACTTAGAGAAGGGAAAATTTAAGAACTGAAACAGACACATTACTGAGAGCTTATCTCCCATAATCTTCTGCCCAAAATGTGCCAAAATAACAATCTCTTTATACTTATTGTAGACTGGAAAATGCTTGAAAGATTTCATTATGTCAGTAATCTTTTAACTGGAATGACATATTCCCTAGTGGTCCAAGAACCAATTACCTAGACACCTTCAACGTCTAGGAGAAAAGTTAATTAAAGAACATAACTGTCTTTCAATTTGGTGAAACAATAGGACAATTACAAATTTTCCTCATGGTATCACCAGTATCATAAAACCTAAAGCAGTGGTTTGGAAACTTCTCAGTTGAGTCCTCCTTCCATCAAGTTCTTCTCTTCACATCCTTGTCTCTGCCTTCATGTGTCTTCTCCCATCTCTACTACTTTCTTTTCATAGCCCTTTCCTCCTATCTATCTGCCACAGCTCCCTTCTCCCTGTCACCACCAGAGCTGGTACAAACCCAACCTGAAAAAAAACCAAAGAAAGAAAAGAAAAAGCCAGGTCAGGCAGAGCTTAGCAGCTTAGGTCCTGCACATCATCTCCTCTCTAATGTATTGCATCTCCATAGCAGAGAACAGCTACTCCAGCATGTTTAGCAGTGGTATTATTACCTGTCACATCAAGAAAATAGAGATTTGGCCAAGAGGTCTGAAGAAATGTTACACTGTTACAACTCCTGGAATCTAACTGATCTGAGTAACATCATCTATCAGCTTCCAAATGTGGCTTTACTTAGAGCTACTAAACATCTTATGTCTTCAGAGACATTCCAGAACAGAGTAAACAAGTCAAATTGCAAGGGCTCATTGTCCTCAAATCATTAAAATTCATGCATACTGTTCCAAAATCAACTCCTCCATTGCCTTCACTACACAGGATTTCTACTTATGTCTGTTTTTCAATGGTTCAGACAATAGAAGACAGTAACACAGACCAAGCTTACCTAAAATTAAATTAGAAAGCACTTGGTTCTGAAAAACAAAATAATGAGGGTGTTTCTGCTTCGATTTCTATTCATCTGTAACTCGCACAGATTTGTTCTGTTCATGCTTTGCACCAGTCAAAAGCTCTAAAATCACATTATTATAGCACCGAGCCTGCACAAGACTCTTTGCCAGATCCTGGTGTCACATTAACGATGGTGCTCAGGCCAACAGGAGCGTAGCTGCCAAGATCCCTGTCCTGGCCAATGCCCCTCCTTTGTGCCCGCACGGGAGCTCACGAGGCCAGGCAGCAGGCCAGCATAGGCTGAGGGGACACCCAGGAACGAAGCTTTTGCCTTTCCCTTCCTCCTCCCATTCTCCTTCCCTGCATCTGCCTCCCCAGCTGGTGTGCCACACAAGCAGCGTGCTGGCACGTGGGAACAGCGGAGAGCAGCCCCGGTTCTCACCCACTCCAGAACTGCCCTGCAATGTCCCCTGTGCCCACAGCCTGCAGGAGGCTCAGGGAAAGGGTGGGCAGGATTAAATCTGGCTTCCTTACACAAAGAATGCATTTCTCAACTGAACAGCAGTAAGCCTACACATCTACACACGAACTGTGAGCCCCAGGTATCCACACAGCACATTGAATATAATGAATGTCCATTTAATTACCCAAGACTCAGCACCTTCAACACAAACATTTTAGCTGAAAAACACCAGACTGTTATTTAGAGTAGGTACAAAGCACGTAATTCATTACCATATTCTTTCTAAATTTAATACTGAAACTTGCCCTTTATCTTGTTACTCATTAATTGGTGATGGTTAAATTATCTCAAGTAATACGATAATTCATGTTTACCTTAATATTGCCTAAAATCTTGAAATCTGTTACTCATTTAGCCAATAATCAAACTGATTTTTCTGGATGTGAATACATTGTTTTTCCAAAGGGATAACCTGTCTTTTTATTAAGTATCTGTATTTGAAAAGAGGCATGATATCATCAGCAGCAAAAAAAAAAGAGAAACAGAACACAGAAATCAGAAAGGTTAGGTCTTTCACAAGGGTATAGAGTTCTTGGTTTTCCTCTATTATCCATATCACACTCAACATGCAAAAATACTAACAGCCTTTTACTCTGTTCTGTGTACCATACTACAAAATAAATTGCTAAGGCACTGAGTGATACAAAATGATAACACCTGATCAGTCAATCTCTGGAAACTTGAAACAAGCAATCTATGTTCACCACAGATTTTCTGCATAACAACATATCCACCTGTCTCCCATGTCTCAGAACTCCATGCACAGCTAACTTGGAGCATGCCATGGATGCATCCACTAAGGAAAATCTCTAATTATTGTGGTCAAGACTACAAATACAAGGGCTATCATGTTACTTCACAGGAAATCAAAAATAAAGAGGGAGATAAAAATGCATATAAACCAGAAAAAAAATCTTATACTTTTGAGAAAGAAAAACCCTATTATTTTTATTGCAGTAGCTTATGAAGTCCTGATCACTAGTAGAGCTGATGCATGAATTGTCATAAAAATCTGTCCTTGTGAGCTTAAATTCCAAGTAATTTTAAAAGAACTAAGAAACATATTTTCCTAAACTTTACACAGTAACCAAGTATATTAGGAAGTGAGCTGCACTAAAATTCCTTCTCCACGTACTGCATATACTACCATAAACAGGAAGGTCTGCCGTTAAAATATTTTCCTTCTCTCTTGTGAACACACCTTTAGCATCAGGTTCACACTGCTGAATTTCCCTCTGTTCTCTTGGTTCTAGCACAAGCAGCAGCTTCTGTTTCTGGTGGGATGCTCTTTGTCTGTATCACTGCAGCACACACTGACCACACTGCTCTAGTGGCACTGTATTATAGGAAGCAGCAAAATCCAGTACTTCTGATGAGGCATCAGTCACATAAAAAAACCAAACTATAACAAAAAAAAACCCCTTTCCCCCCCTACCATTAGCTCTTCTAAAAGCCTTACAAGCCCTCCTGATACTGCACAGCAAGTTCAGCAATCCAATTAATACCTACTCTGTATTCAGTATCAGAACATGATCAGTGACCTGACATGAACATGTTCTTGCATTTTAGTGTCAGGTGTCAGACAATTTCAGCAGTAAACATCTCACAAGCTGCTCCAGGCACCTACACTCGACCACCAGCAAGGCAGATGCCAAGCATGCCCAGTCTGCATCCCCTGTCTCCAGCAGCATTCAGGGTAAAGATGACACAAGATTTCAGGGGATCTTGTTGGAAACAGCCTACCAAGCATTGTTTTGATCTAATCCACCCTTGAAGGTCTTTCATCTTCATGTCAAGAGCCACCAGGACCTCTTTACCTTTCATCCAACTTTTCCTGGTGCAGTTCCTGCTGAAAGGGCCCTGTGGACAATGTAACCCTGTAGATGGAGCTGAAGAGCAGTTTAATCTGACACAAGAAACTCAATCTTTGCTACTGAATATAGACTGAAGGGTTGGGACGGCTTTGGGAAGAGATGATCTCAGTGGCTGCACATGTTACACTGAACTGAAGCTGTCACTTCAGACAGCAGCCTTCCAGAAAGTCCTACTAAACAGGATGAGGAAAACAGGGTGAGAAGTGCAGGAAGCTACAATGACATGATTTTTGAATATGCAGTTTTGCATAAAATAAAATCTAAGCTTCCCAATTCTCCTGAAGTACACACTCTTCTAGCAGTACTAACTCAAGTGACCGGTCTGGCCATACCTTCTGGCACCAGGTTAAAATGATACAAAAAAACTACAGATCTACAAATGCAATAAACATTCCAGTGAGCTGATACTGTTTCCTTACAGGAGAAACTTTTACAGTGCAGCTATTTTTTTCCTACAAACCTTCCAGCTGCATCAGAAATTACCACAGTGCATGCAATGTGCCTCACAGACAGCAAGAAACATGAACCATCACAAGAACAGAAGTCAACAGAGAATTCCCACTACTGCCAATTGCAGCGACTGTCCAGCAGCACATTCCTGGCTGTAAGGGCTGAAGGACAAGGAATTCCCACCCCAGTCCCATGAAAGGACGTGGGCACAGCCTTCCCCTCACCCAAGGAAAGGTATTTCTTTCAGCTGGGTGGCCTGTCTGAGAGAAAAGAGAGAATGCTCTTGTGGTTGAAGTGGTGAGCTGGAATTCAAGTTCTGGGGTCAATTTGTAGTGGGATTTCCTGTCTAATCTATGACAAACCCCTGGGGTAATTTCCTCTGTTCTGATATAAAAGTACCTTTTTCTTTTTCTTCTTTTTCTTTTCCCTTCTTTAAGATGTGTTTTCAGGAGTACGAGAACAACAGAAAGAACCATGCATATGGTTGGTTTATCTTTGGGCATACAGTATTTCCTAGAAGCCCCAAACCAGCAGTAATACCTTTGAATGGTTCCTTCAGGACCTCAAGCTGCAGGGCTGATTTTTTTTTTCCCCACACACAGACCTGCTAGTGTAGGAGGAAAGCATTTTTTTGGCTGGTTGGCTTCTAAAAACAAACAAACAAATAAACAGACACCACCCTCCCCCAGAAAAACCACAAACTTACAGGCTTTCCAAAAGGTATTTTTCAAATACACTAAGGAAGAAAGAAATTCATTATTGAAACTCATCCTGAGAACTTCAACTACTCTAAACATTACCTATTGTGTAACATTAAAGCCACTGAAGCAGAATTGCTTCAAAGCATAAGTCCTATTATATTACAGCTATTCAGTACATGAGTTCTGCTGCAAGAGAAGACAAAAAACATATCTACTTTTTATTATAATAATAATACAATTTATTACCGTAATAATAAAGTTGATGATAAGCTACCATTTAAAGTATTAAAATACAGTTCCTTTCAATCTCCATTTACAGTTGGAAATTCTCTGTCCCCTCCATCCCCCACCCCCCTCCTTTTTAAAAGGTCAATTAAGTTTTGGCCAGACATGTCACAACGCCTCTGTCACAGCACTCCTGCCGCCAGCTCCCGGCACAACAAGCTTCTCCCTCGATGCCTACCAAGTGATCCAACACATGGCCACACAAACCCACAACGGATGCAGACTGACTAGAGAAACGAGCTGAGTCAAACAACGTAAGAAATACATTTTTCTCCCAAGTCAGTTTTAACCACAGTCAAATGTTTTCAGCTCAGCATCGTTCATGCAGCCTTGTGGGATCTTCTCTCCAAAACTCGGGTGCATACATCTTGTGGTTTGGGAAGAGCACTGGAGAAAATCCCTCACAACTGACCAACTTCCCAAATACAAAAGTCACTGGTATTTTTTTATGCTAAATAATCTCTTAGCATCAGCAATGAAGTAAATTGCTGATGGTATGCAATCCCACTGTATACACTTCCTTCTCTGCATTTTGATGTTGACCTGAAAGTCTTGCACAACTGAAATACACAAGTGGTAAAAATAAAATAGGCAAGTTACGAAAACAAGCTCATTTGACAAGCATAAATATTTATAAAATGAATGCATTTGGCTAATTACAAGCGAAGTGTAACAAGCTATATGAATTTCATAATTAATACAATCAATTCCTGAATTTACTTACATAATTGAAAAACAATTTAAACAGCTTTCTTCAAAAGAGAAAAAATATAGTATATTCCCTTCAAGGGCTTTTATTATACCAAAATATAATATAACTGGCACATTAAGTAGTTAATAAAAATGCAGCATGTGAAAAAGCCACATTTTCTGTGACTGACAAAATGTCAAGATAGGGCCTAGAAAAATGTATCAATTACTTTTACTGAGCAGTTTAACCATGACCGCATATTACTATGCAATCTTAATGTAACTAAAGATTATATGGTAATAAAGCACCATACAGGAAAAAGTAGCAGGACTGTACAGGCACATGCTGAACACTTCCTATTCTGAACACTCATCATGGCAAACTTAAGAATCTTACTATTCATTAGACACACGCTTTATAGCTCTTCTTTTTCATTCACTTAAACATCATCATGTAGAACAAGCTCCCAGACAGTTATCAGGGCTGGAGTCTCTGCTTCCAGCACACAAGAGCTGTAACCTGAGCCAACAGAAGTCACAGGCCAAGGCAGGAATGACCCAGCAGGAAAATTAAATCTAGCCCGCAGACCTTTCCAAATGGCTCTGTTTCATGAGGCCCTTCCTCTGTCCCATGGCTGCACAGGCATCACACATTTCCTACACTTGCTGCATTTCAGCAGCACTGATTTCCAGTGCATGTGTAAAGTAAGTATCATGTATACAAGTACAAATAAACCCCACTGCCCCATAGTCCTCAGGTTCATTGCGTACAAGCAAACACTGATTCATAGAGCACATTAAATGT
Organism: Irena cyanogastra; assembly: GCA_013397155.1. Classification (NCBI taxonomy): domain Eukaryota; kingdom Metazoa; phylum Chordata; class Aves; order Passeriformes; family Irenidae; genus Irena; species Irena cyanogastra. The sequence continues at coordinate 2,289,782 of VWZV01006847.1, forward strand.
TCCTCAGAAGGGCTGTAAACACTGCCCATGCAAACACAGCCAGGAAGGCACCAAGAATGGGGCCCTGTGACAACTCCATCAGCCCAGCACAGGCAAGGGACCATTCCCAGCACAAAGCCTCAGCAACACATCTCTTCCAGAAGGTGCTGCTTCGCCAGGGACTTCCCCATCTTTGCTAGTTTGTACCCGGCTGAAGACTTACATTGACAAAGACAGCCAATGTGGAAAATACAGCTACACTGTCATATCAAACTCTCAACCAAAGTTTGAAATACCTCTCTATTTAAATCCTTTACAGATGACTACTAGAAAGAAATTTTGCTTTGACTTCTAGTTGTACGGCTGTTTTACCGCTAGATTTTTTGTACTGGAAATAGTTTGCTAGTTAATCAATAGTGTAAAACAAAGGGGAAATAGAAGCACATGGAAAAGGTTTTGCTTTTGCTCAGCTTCAATATAAAAAATGCCGAAAAACATCACAAAGATGCACATGTACACATAACAAGATTTGTAGTTTTATATTCAGTTTGTCTGAATTTTCAAATGCACAGACTTGTCAACATGAAAGATAGAAAAAAGATCATATTGCTCATAGCTAATCTTGTAGCATACACTGTTTTGTTGGAAGTGGTGTGTGTTAACAATTTTCCACTGCCTACGTGATCATTGGAATAACCACACATTTTAAAATGCTGTGATTTGTTCAATCTGCAGCTACAATACTCAAATTTAACGAAATCTGGTTGTTATGCTACTTAGAAACTAATAACAACAACTTAAATCTCAGCAACACCACATTAGTACTAGAACCTACAAGGAATGTAGCACCCCAGTACAAATTATTCTGATATCAGATGCCTAATGCATAAACACTTCTTAAATTAACATATTTTAAATGTTTTTTAATCTATTTTCTGCCCACTGATAAATCAACATTTATCTTCAATGTAACCACACATTAACTAGTTCATTTTGCTGGACTGACCAATTAGGAAACTCAAAACTGCACACTCCCAAAATTTCAGAGCAGGAACAGCAAAAGATTCAGCAGAAGAGTACACTATTAGGTGACTAACTGAGTACCCAGCTGCTGTTCAGAGGTATGTGGGTGCTAACAGGCACTGAGTTATGTTCTAGAATAACAAACTTCTGGTCAAAATGCAAACACAGCATCTGTTACAAGTAGCTCTGCAGCCACAACTGTGTCTCTACTCCAAGGCAAAAGGGCACAAATGAAGTGCAGAGAAGAGAGATTTAACAGTCACCCCCACCAAATAACCTTCACCAAAGTCCTACTTCACTTCATGTGGTCCAGGTAACTCATTGCAAGCATGTAAATATGAAAAAAAAGTTTTCCTTCATTGGAGTACATAATAAGAATGGAAGAGTTACACCCAGTTTTTCCAGGCAGCAGGTGCCAGACCACTGCTGTATGGCACGTGCCATGCATTGCCACCAGCATACCACAGGTACCAGCAGCAAATGTCCCTGTTCCCAGGCAGAAGACTGCACGTTTACTCAGACTGGGTTCTGAGCATCAACCGCCTGTGCCAACTGCCTGTGTATTCATCATCCTTCCCTTCTAGGTAAAACTGGTTTTCAGCACTTGTAGACCCTTCTTTCAAGTGTGTATAACCTCTGGTATATCTACATCAATCAACCTGTCCTCCTATAGGTTTTTTAAAACTAGGCATAAACACCACCAGATAAAGACCCATTTATAGGGTTTTCAAAACTGTAGATGCTCACCATGTAATTTCTTAATTTTCTTTAAAACCCTCAAACCCTTTATATTTGGTGGTGGAGAGGCAGGAAATGGGACTGTTGTTGGGGTTTTGTTTGTTTTATATGACACATTTAAATACAGCTTAGGTAATCATTAGGGATGGCAATGTTTTTCCCCACAGCAGCAAGGTGTCCTTAGCCACTCAACACAAACAAGCTCTTAAGAGGGTTAAAATCTCCCCCAGTTTCCTTACACATACTGACTTTCCAAACACTTTCACAGTGATTAACAAGAGCTGGAGATGAAACTTGTTATTAATTATAATAATATCTTTTCCTAAACCAAACTAACATATTTACAAAGTGAACACAACAGTGTCAAATTGACTGTTAAGGCACATTAGCTTGAGATCCATTACAGGAAAAAAAATGTTTCTACTTACCCCTCCTATGAGTCCGTAAGCAGTTTTTTGGGCTTTTTTTCTTTCTCTACAGTTTGGATATCTTACAGTACCTATCATAGTATTCCAAAGAGCAACCTCCTTCCAGGCTTTTGAGGCAAGAAACAAGTTTATCAATGTGTAGTGTATGAAAATATGACAAGGAATATGAAAAAATACATCCTTTGCCTTTGTATTCTCTGTCTCTGGCCCCCACAAACAAAGATTTGCAGGATGTGGGGGAATGCAATCATCCTTGAATATTCATCCCAAACAGAACTGGAGAAGTAGGTCTGACACAGAGAAACTTTTAGGAAATGCCTACCCACCTTTCCATTCACAGAGCAAGGACAATCCAGTTACATGTATCAACATTCAGGAAAAAGGGATTTTCTACATATCTAGATTTCAGGTTCAATTTACTCTGCGAAAGTGACTTTTGGGAGTGTCCCTCTTCTTGACCCAATCAGGATTTCATGGCCTTTGAGGACAGAGGTTTTGCCTAGTTAATAATTCCTGGCAACACTAGCCACAACAAAATGTCTACTGTTCATTTTTAACAGATGTGGAAAACACATACGCCTTAAAGCTCTTGCAAAAGTGGTGGTTAACACCCTACATTTTGCAAATTTCGTACTAGCGTCTTTTGCTGTTTATTTGAACATGAAGTAAAACAAAGTGGAAATCCCACCACTTGGTGAAAGTAGAAATTAAACTGTAAGTCACAGAAAGAAGCATAAGTTCATATTGTAGCATACCAAACATTGCTGGGTTTTATCACATCTGACTTGTTAAGAAACATTTATACTTTCACTCAGGACCAAGCATATCATTGTGGGAATTATTTATATATGCGGTAGGAGTTTTAAGTATGATTAGCACCACCACCACCAAGGGAACTAAAAAGGCCTTAGCTTTACAGTAATAAGTAGAAACATCACATTTTAGGCAGTTTAAAGAATTAAAGCATGAGGAAACTTTACAGACAGCTGGAACACTGCTAGGCTGTTTCCATCTACAATAGGGCTGAACAGATGCTCATCCACCTCACTTAAGTCCTACCCAAACTCAGACCAGACTGCGTGTAATATTAGAAATTTCAAACTAAGTAAAATTCAGAGAGAGGAAGAAAAGCCTTATCTGAAGAGTTTCTCCATCAGTTAGACTACCAGCCAAGCTGAGGAAATACCTACTTCTCCAGGAAAAAAAACGCTGCAAGGGAATGCATGAAGGGATAGAGCACTCTCAGCAGCTGAAAGGATTGTCCCCATAGACACCAATTAGCCTACAATGCCTGTATTTTAACTGAATAGTTGAAATAATTACAACTCAAGTGCCAGGATTAGAAACTGCTTCAACATTTCTGTAAAAATTGCTTCAGCTTTTATCAAGTAACCCTTGCACCCCACAGAAAGAGATGTGAAACCTGCACATATGTAATTTGGAGTTCCCAACTTAAGATACACTTTTACTCTGGAACACTTCATCTCAATTGTCTTGCCGTCACTTTTACTTTGTTCTCCATCCCCTATATTGAAATGGGACATTAACAGACTACCTAATTAAAGGTCAAGACATCTTCAGTCAGACAGAAGGACCTCACTGGAGAACAGGAACTTGAGATGTTCCCTTCTGGACATCCTCAGGCTGCTAAGTTGGAAGCAAGACATCACAAGAATATTTCCTGTTACACATCCAGGGGAGCTTGCTTTTATATTGTATTTTTTGCCTCTCTTCAAGAGCATGTCTTCATCTCTTTTTTGTTCATTCTGTTTGAATCCCAAATCCCATGCATAATTCAATTTGTACATTTTGTCCCTATTCTACTTCATTTTGTGTTTTTTTTTTCTTTAAGAGGAAGACAGAAAGGATTCACCTCTTGCTCTCTGCTGAATTCAGCAACTTGCTCCTACCCCCTCACCTCCTGCCCAAAAAAGAGCAGCAAAGCAACTGTTTCTCTCACTGTTTTTACAAGGCTATATTGAGATACATCAGATGTCTACTGCTGACAATTTTCATTCCTGCAAAGGACGGCACTGTCTCATTTCTTCATTTCAATCACATTTCAAGGTCTGTTTGTGAGACTGGCATTCCATTGTCCTGCAGAACCCCACAAGTCCAGCTGCCTGCTCATCTTGTTTGCAGCTGCCATAAAGTCCCCATTTAAATGGTTTCCAGGGCTTCCAGTCCCCACCTGGAACCCCACCCAAGGATGCTTTATGAGGGGTAGTAGAAAGAAAACCTTTCGTGAAGTCTCCAGCAGATGCATAAGCTTGCTCGCCACAGATCAGTGCTGTCTGCTCAATTACTAGAAGGAGCTTTGGCACTGAGAGTCTGTAGCTGAAAATACACCCCATGTATACAACACTTAAACCAAGAACTTGGAAAACAACAGCTTCAACATTAAAGTCAGTATCAGCAGCAGGAGGAAACAAGCAATGAAAACAAGCAAACAGAATTAACAAGTGCAAGAAAACCACAGATGACCACATACCTACCCTGGAAAGAGTTTAATAAAGTGAAATAATTTTCCTTCATCCTTTGAAATCAGTATTAAAATTCAAACTCCATTAAAGTCAAAACCACAACTAAAATGAAATACAGAACTTCCAGGATTTGAAAACTATTCTAAAATCTTGTCTACACTAGCTTTCTAATACTGGGATCAGCAACAGCACTAGAAGCTCTAAAAACCTCAATACTGATTACTAAATCAGCTGACATGAATAAAGCAAAACTCAATAGTCATTTGGGCAAGTGACTAAAAAGAAGGTTAAAAATGTCTGGCAGATACACAGCGGGAGCACATATGACTATTTTTTCTTCAATTGAAAGCAAACCTGTTGTTAGATGTAAAATGCAGTAAAAACCAAAGCAACTTCTTCTTCAAAATGCTTTTAAGTCACTGGAGATACACCAAGAAAGAATGGCCCTTAGTCTCACTAAATGTTCAAACCTGACAATAAAGAGCACTCTTAAAATAAAAGCTGATTACAGACCAGTTCTAACACAGAATTCATGATACAACCTCAATGAGAAAGTTCATTAAGAAGTAAAATTACTTTCTATGCAGAATAGCAAGCCCACAGAAATACCAAGAACTTTGCTTTATTAAAAATTCCCAAATGTACTCTACAATTTCAGTTCTTATTTCACTTTCATCCCCAAAGTAATTCAGAGCAATATACCAGTATGACTACTAACTGAAGACATTCCACCATTATTAAATATGGGAACGTCACATAAAGGAACTGATAAAAAAGTATAGTTGTTGTATAATATTTAAAGCCAAGCAAAACTAGGTTATCAGAGTTTGGTATCAACCCAATGGCAATACTGCAAACTAATTAATTTACTGTATAAAGGACAGAAACATTAAACAGGTCATTCAGCATGGTTTTATAGAGAACAAGTTGTGGCAGATAAGCAAATATTCATCTTTCAGCCAAGGACTATTTGTAATAAAGATACCACAAAGGTGTAGGGTGTGTATAAGATACTCATATGAGTTTTTGAATTAGTAATACATGCCAAACATTATTTAAAAATGGTTATAAAATAAAGTATACATCAGGATTTCCAAAGTAGCTTACTGACCTCAAAAATACTCATCAGTGGGAAATTCCGTTTCACCAACACGTACTAAGCAGGATGTTGTTTAAAACATTCCCTGCACAATTAATTAACTCTCTGCACCAAATCAAGTGCTACTGGACAACCCAGCAGTACAAATCAGACCTGAACGAGGCACAGGTGTGCAACTCTATTTCTGCCAAAATAGCCAAAGCGCACAGCAGCAAGCCAATTAAAGACAACTGACCACACTGGATTAAAAAAAAACAAAACAAAACAAAACAAAAAAAAACCCCATAAAATAAGAAAAGTTCCAAATTAAGCTATCAGAAACATTTGTGCAAATGTGAAGCAGGAAAGGATGTTTAGACTAGACCAGTGCATCGTATGAATTCAACACTTTGGATTCCCAGCATCTCAGAGCCTGAGAGCTTAGTTTAGTTTGTCAATGTAAACTAAAGTTGCCTGTTACAGCCTGTATCTTCACGAGGAGAAAGCAGAGGATGCAGAATACTCATCAACCCAGCCAAAAGGCACAGCAGGAACCAACAGCTCAGCCTTGATGAAATTGATGGGAAGAACAGGAGGCAGGACACCAAAGCTTTTCCAAGCAGAGTGATTCTTCATCTTCAAGAGTCTTCAAATTAAAAACTGGATACCCTTCCCAAAGACATATTTCAAGGTTAGTTACAAGGTCCAGTGTGGGAATAACTCACAAAACCATGTGACAAAATTAAAGCAGATGATGAAGTAAACTTCTGAAGTCTCAAACTCCCTGAAAGTACAAGCATTCCTGTTGATTAATATTTGAATTAAGTTCAGAAACATTGACTTTTTCTGGGGTTTTTTGTTTGTATTTTAAACAGCATTCAGGAAGGCCTACAACACACCCCAGTGAGATTCTGTTAATAGCACAGGGATGATGTTTTTCTCTGGGAATTAGATATGCCAGTGGCTGTGTGTAACTACCAAAAGGAAGCAGATGCCAATACACCTTCCCACCACTGGCTCACTGGCCATGCAGCAAAAGCAGCACTGCTCTGACCATGCTACACTAAGGCAGACAACACCAAAGGGAATTACTAAACTTCCTTTTTCTTTTACAGACATTTATAGAAGTTCGACAGAAACTTCTTGAGAATCAGAAGTGAATGTAAAACTGAAATACAAGACAGTCGTTTTCTACGTCTGCTCTTGGAAAAAATGTGCCTGGAAAAATTTCAGATGGACTTTCGTGGTGCACGCATTTGCTAATCTCAGCAATGATGTTGTCTTTACTCTAAATAGCAGGTAAGCAAAGCATTTCTAAAATAAGTTATTTTTGAGCTACTTTCAGCTTAGTCCAGCGACAGACTGGACTGATAAATGACACAGCAGGATACAAAAGCCCCAAGCAGGTTTCTTACACCTACAAAAGACATCACAGAACTGAGAGTATTTTTCACACAAGCAAGATCTACTTTAAAATCATGAGTAAATAACAGATTCACAGAAACATTTTGGAAAAATAATTTTGCTTTCTTTGTTTCCTTTTTACCTCTCTCTGCTACTAATCAATTTATTTTACTCATCCCCATGCCCTTATCAGCACCTTTTAAAGGTTCCTACTTCAGTTCAGATAGACTATCCTGCCCTTTTTCTTCTACTATTAATAGACACATTCTGTACTGGAACAGGTGTTCTGCCCTGAAATCCTGGTGCAAACTCCAGGAAAGAAAAAATCATTTTTGCAGGACATTTTTGACAATACACATTCACTTTTTGACAATATACCCATTCACTTCCCCAAATTATCTGTCTAGGCTGACATTTTCCATGAAGACCCACAACAGCAGATCTCATGCACACACACAAATCCCTCTGCACACTTCATTGAGAACAAAATGCAAAACCGTAATTATTTCCAGCATCCAAACCTGGTTGTTAACGGGAAAACTGTAACAGGTCACAACAGCACACAGGATTTTTCTGATTTGCAAACCCCAGAAAGTCTGTTTGCTTTCAGGAGATGGCTGTTATTGAAAGCAACAACTTTCTTCAGGATTTAAGTAGGGGGTGAGGAAATAGGAGCTGAGTAAGGCTTTTTTTTCTATTGTTCCTCCCAACAGGTGGGAGGCTGTTCACACAGCGCTGCAGAATCGCAGAGGAGGCTGAAAAGCCAGGAAATGCAACTGCCCTCTGCCAGCACTCTGGGAATGAGAAGAGTTAAGCTGGGAGCCAAGGTGCAGAGCACAGGTTTAGCTACAGAAACAAGGGTAGCAGAGGCCTCACAGTAAAATACTGCCACTCACAACCTGCAGCAGTCCCAGGTCCCAGTGTTCCCTGGCAGCCAGTGCTGCAAGCAGGCACTACCAGACAGTGATAACTCATGGCAAGCTCACAAAAGCCAGCATATGCCATCAGCACTTCGGATCAGACTGGCTCATCTGAATTGATGATCCTGTTGGGGATCCACACAGCACCACAAATTGGGATTTCTAGGATAATTCTCATCCCTACAAAGAAAAATCGGGGAAAATTAAAGAAAGATGTTCTTGTAAAGTGTTAGAATGCATTAAAACTGCTACATCAGGCATTTTGGAGTGGGAACATTTTTAAATTAATGCTTCTCAAATACTCTATCTTCACCTCAGTTAAAAAACTAAGTAACAGAATTAGGCTTATTATATTTTAATTTTCTAACTCCACAGAAGATGTCTGACTATAGTAGGCCAGTTTACACAAGTTACATTACCAAATCTAACATCCTAGAGAAAGTATGTAGCAGCCAGGGACTAAAATTCTTCTTGCTCTTAGAAGCATTCTGTTCGTATGAGGCCTGTCAATTCAAAACAATAACAAAGAAAACCAAAATGCTTCCAGTATCTGCTAAAGGCTACATGGCTTTCATTGAAATAGGATGGCTTGGCTACATTAAATACTGAAGAGTAAGAAAAAAGGAGCTAAAAATCCAAATTCTACCAACTTTAAAAGAAACTTCCTGACTAAGACGTACCTACACCCAACTGAAGTATTACAGCTTTTGGTAAATGCAGCAATTCATTCTTTTAAAAAGCCATCACCCCACCACCCAGGTTTGAAGGTACTCTTATTTAACTAGAGAAGTTGTGCAGTCATATTTAATGGGCTAAGCCTGAGACATCTCCTTGGCAGACCTTTTCCACCAAAAATCTAAGGAAATCACACAGGAAATTGACTTCCGGTACTGCAGAACTATAACCAAAACTCACTACTTCTCATCTCAAACACACAGCATCTCAGATCTTCAGGCGCCTGTTTTTTCCCAACCTAGGCAGCAGCCGTTCCATTTCCTAAAAAAGACCTTGCAGAAATACACCATGAGATCATACAATTGAGATTGCTAAATACATATAAATGAACCCTCTGCAAATGGCTCGAGTGATCTTAGTCATTTCTTCTTAATATCTGATCTGAAACTGCATCTTCTGATGTAATGCTCTTGCACTGCCAGAGAACACTTGAAATATCCCCAGCTTTCTCCGTGCTTTGCTCCCTCTCTCACCATTTGTTACCAATAATAGCAGGTGAGATAAAGTTATCACATATATTTACTTACTTTCACAGTCTTGCACATGAACAGCAGCATAACTCCATTTGCATTTCAGACTATTGGAAGGAGTACAGCTCGCACATATTTTTGGGCGTACGCTTAGTCCAAGCTGGCTTTACCAATTTCAGCTTGAAAGCAGCATTTGTTTTCACATGTTTTAGATGAGAGTACATATGAAGTTAGTGAGCATACAAGCCTGCCAAGGCGACAACTTTTCTCAGTCAGTTTTCCAAGTGCAACTACTTAATGTAAGTCTCCTACGCTTAATTAACACTTTATTTTCAACCTTATGACACAAGGGTGAACTACAAATAGAAGTAATAAAATCCTATGTGGCAAGCAATTTAGGTAATTCCTAAACTGACTGTATCCATGCTGATACCAACAATACTGCAAGTACAAAGAGATGTCATATTAACACTTACACCAGCATGGACACAAGAGATAGGAGGAAGACAATCACCTTTTAATTGGCAAACTTTAAAGGGAAAATATTCAAAATCATTAGAGACAATGGTGGGAGCTGCAGAAAGACAAGAGTCTCTGTGGCCTTGCACAAAAGGTCAAGCAGCATCAGTGAAAGGTTTGCAGATGAAGAGCTGTGTGGTTCGAGGAGTCACCTTTACCTACAGCACACAGATTTAGTCATTCACCTGCTATTTTGGCTACCTGACAGCTCCATTTGTGCTTCACAGCTTGTCCTCAACACTTGATAAAAATCAAAGCTGATTTGTGTCATTACAATGCCCGCAACAGGAAGCATACAAAGCACCTGCCTGTCAGCACAGCAACACCACAAGGAGCTGGATCTGGCGGGTGGAGGAGCAAATTGACAAAGATTTAGAATCACAGTGGAGACAATCAGAAAATCTTCTATTCCTATGACATTTACATGCAAATGACACATACTTCAACATTCCAATAAAGTTCATCTCCAGTCACCTGCATACTAGAGCCACACAACAAAGTATTCTGACTGCAAATGTGTTTACATTATGAACTATGCAAACCACAGCATAAGGTCTCAGTGGCCTGAAAAAAGTTATGTTTTGCATTTATTTTTCTGCTGCTTGCTGAATTAGAAGTGGTTTACTCAGTTGTGCACACAGTTTAGCATACCAAAGCCACAGCATCAGCTAAAGATGTCGGTTTTCCAGACAGCCTACAGGTTGCCATTGAAGTCTAACACCTCTCCTCTCTTCATCCAAGATGTCAAGAACAGAGTTTCAGATTTAAGGAAAATAGCTCCTTTTTATAAATTAAAATCTGATGAAAATGTAAGATGATCAGTCCCTAGAGACATTGCCAGAACTTTAACGCACACGAGCATTTTTTCCAAGTTGTTTAGAAACAATACACCTATCAGGGGTTCAGAAAGATGCTGTGCCTTTCCAACAGGCAGAGAGAAAATGTCTGACTGACAAGGCGCCTTAGCCCCTTTCAACATTAGAAGGCACTCCGCCGCTACCTAATTAAGGCACATTCTCTTCTCGTAAAGTATTAACAAAGCACACATTTCCCCGACTAGCACTATATTTGTCATCCTTGAATAAATTACTTCTGTATTGTATTTCATGCACTCTTCCGGCCCACATCCTGCTAGACACTGAACGCTTACTACTAGGAGCCGACAAGAGGTATGCCTAGGCAAGCTCCATTTCTTGGCTAGATGTACTGACAACGGAAAAGCTGAGTATCAATAAAACAGACATTACGCTCATAGCTAAGTACCCCTTGTGAAAAATCAGATGAGATGAGAGTGCCCACACACAGGTGGGATTGGTCTCTCCCAAAACATCTCCACCTGCACTGGCAAGGATGTTCGGGACAGTACCAGAGCTACCTTTAACCGGTCTTTAGCAAGTCACCTACTCTGCATGCAGGCCATGACCAATACAACACCTGAACAATCCCTTTAGCCACTGAATTAGCAAAAATTTCTCGAATTTAAACTCCTAACTCCCAAACTCATCGAGAAGAACAGAACAATATTTTCGTAGTATCGTGATACACACTTTACTGAGGATTTCTGCCTAACTGCATCACATAAAATGGTGTTAAACTCCGAGTTATCCTCACATTGCTCATAAACCAGGAGCTGAGCTCTTGTCGGGACAGAGTGCTGTGCTACTCGCATTATTTTTAGGAGTCTTATTTAAATGAGTTTTCAAATAACTTGAAATAACACAGCTAACAAAACATTACTAACAAATCAGACACTTCCTCATGACCAAGACGCTATTCCTGCAGCTCGCCGCTTCTGCACAGTGTCTGGAGAGGTGACGGCTGAAGAGATAATCCGTAATCTCCGCAGATTACTTAAACTCCAAGGAAATCTCTACTTTGAGAAACTTCAGGGGAACACAGAGCATCGCCCTTCCCCTGCCCGGCCCCTCCTGGAGCCGCCGCCGCCGCTCGGACAGCGGGCAGGGCGGGCCGGCGGGGCCGCCTCCCCGCGGGGAGCCGGGCGGCCACGCGGGTCCGGGCGAGGGAACCGCCTCGGCTCCTCGCCGGTTCCGCTGCCCGTGCCCTCCCGGTGCCGCAGGGGGCGCGAAGGGAGCGGGGTGACCCCACCTGTGCGTGTCCCCCGCGGCCGGGCCGCGGTGACAGCCGGGCCCGCCCGAGGTGACTCGTCCCGGCGAGCCGGGAGGCAGCCGGGGGGGCGGCGG